>JARHVA010009123.1:235000-364212 GCA_037957365.1 Torreya grandis
ATCTTCTCAACATTGGTGAAATAATTGACTAAGAAATATGCCTCAAGTTGTTGAATCTAGGCATCCAATGTTTTGGTGTTAATCTTGCCTTTGAATAGAGAGATGTTGGTATTGACTTAAACTTTGGAGAGGATATTTTTCTTAAACTATTGGTGAGTGAACTATGGAGGTGTGGCAGAAGGCATCATATTGAGCTATACAATCAATTCATATAAGTGGCCAAAAATTTTAGTACATTATACCTCTAATGTGTTAATAATGAGATTTCATACATTAGAGGCTATCCTAGACCACTTTTGGGTATCAACCATCTTAGTTTTGCTACAATTTTCTTCTAGATATTCTAAAAAAAAATTGATTAACAAATCTTCCTTCTTGAGTTATGATCACATGTTTACATGCACATAAAGGAATAGAGATTCTTAGCTTTGATACCAATGATCCACACCATGAGGATCAAGACCAATCATTTGGGGGACAACTGAGTTTTGGTTATGTAGAGTGAATGGGAAAAGTTAATTCAAAAAGAAACAACTAAACACATTTAGTGGAACATAAGTCTTATTTGCAAAAAATGCAACTTCTCTTCATTCGTAGAGAATAGGGAAAATTGGTACAATATGCTACAATGCATGTTTTATAGAGTATATATGAAAATCATTTTATCTATGTTATGACTATGTGGAGGCTCGACCTTCTATCCATATATGTATATTACATACTTATCCAAGTATAATATAAGAGTAGTTACAATTATTGTTAGTTACCAAGAAGATAATTACATCAATTCATCTTCCATGTTGGATGACAGTTGGTAATCCCCTTGGAGCACATGCCTAGGGTGAGTTGAGATGTGGATGTGTTGTGGTATCCAATAATTTAGCAAGGTATGCATAACTATGAGTTATGATATAGTATTATGAGGCATGTGGGTTTACGAGATATAAAGGGTGTAGAAGTTGGTGAGCTATTAAAAAACATATATAATGCACATGCTAGTGAGGCATGAATGTTTTTTGAGTTATAGCATATAACTAATAATCACATGAGGCTTTGAACTATGTAATAGAATTGTGAGGTACACTATACTATAGGTGCAAGGGGTGAAAAAGTTAGTGATCAAGCACATGACTTATGCGGTTTGTGGGACTATGATTTATGAATTATACTGAGGTTAGTGCATATAAATATATGATATGGCATAGGAATTGTGCATATGACTTGGAGAAAACTCTGGGCAAGGAGTGCACAAGATTGTGTGAGAGGTGTATTTCCTATGTAGTAGAGTAAACTAGGAGTAAATTCAATTGCACAAGAATTGTGCATGGATCAATTAATATTAAAATGTGAAACTAAATGAGAAAATAGTCACACAATGTAAAGTAATGAAGTATGAACCATAGTGATAGTAATATAATGATAAAACATATCTAAAAGGATTCCACCAATTAACTTGATATGATGTGAGTAAGTTATAGAAGGATTGTGATAGGTTTGAATGTGAAAAAGCAAGACTCATGTTCATTGGGAGAATTCTAATAGAATTAGACAAGATCATAATGTGTTATTATCTAAATTAGAGTGGTTTTGTCTTTGTAAGTTTTCTAGGTATAACATAATACAACATGAAATTACATATGGAAATGCAAAATTTTATGCTCTGTAACTCACTCAAGTACAATTATGAAGCATGTTTGATATAAAATTGGATAAATAGAGTTAATTTATATACTAAATCTAAAATCAACTAATGTAAATTAAATATACATAGATTGCATTGGTCCCAATTTTTATAAGTTGTTAAAATATTCAATTTTTTTTAGTTTTGAATTTATGAAAGATGATTGTCTAAAAGTAAAAAAACACATCTAATGGTTATGGATAATTAAATAATGGATGTAGTGGAAGATTATAAATTTATTAATATTGAATCTTATCAAACTCCCATAGATCATCATCATTTTGATCATCATACCACTCATTTTATATAACTATAAAATTATCTTCTGCATTATTTTGAATCATGTGCAAGCGTATACCATGTTTTTATATTGTATAAGAAGCCTTATGTGTGTTTTAGATAAATAAAATTCAAGGATTAATTTTCATTTATGAATATGAAATTTTCATCAATTACATCATGAATAATATGATTTTATTATCCTCAAATGAAGACATTGTTATAATTTATCAATTGTAGATTCCATTTCATGTAACCATTGTTGACCCAATGTAGCCTTAGTTTGATTCCCTACTTGCAATAAAAAAAAGGAGTGTGTCATTGGTATTGTAATATGTCCTATTGAATCTTAGAAATATGTAAATTACTAAAATTCATCTTGATAATGACCCATGTGTTGAAGAAATGCACGTGTGCATATATTTGGATCTATTTCATCATCTATTTCCACATGATGTTTATATCCATTCTCAATAAAAACTTGAATAGTCAAAGGATTCATTTTGGAATGTTTATAATTTATATATATTTGACACTACTTTTGAGCCTTAGTAGGTTATAGTGTGGGATATATAATCTAAATAGTGAATTTAGCCTCATATTTCTATTTTTTTCTATAATTTTGAACAAGTATTGGTAGTGTGCCATGTTATTATGTGAAAATTAAAAAAAGGGATTCCCTCTTAATTTGAATATATGTTATTATATATATGCCACAATGTTGGGAAAATAATTGATTACCTATCAAGTAACATTTATAACATAACATGTGGTGTATCTTGTGCACTATTAGCTTACATTATAATAATTAGTTTTATATCCATGATTTCCACTGTATTGACTGAATCTATAAATGGTGACCATGCATATATGTAATGCACTGATCTATGTATTGTGCCTATTGTTATTTGGTAATGATTGATTTGAAAAATATATTAGTCCATAGTACACCTGATAAAATATTAATATGTGTAGTATGTACATTATAACAAATATTCTTTCCTTTATCAACATCTAAAATCATTATTTTTCCTTTATCTTTGCTCACTAGAATGATTGGTATTGAATCATCTCTATATTCACCTAGGAAAACTAGTGTAAAATTCAAACCACATAATTAATTTTCAAATATATAAATGGTGACCATGCATATAATAGATGGATTATGCCTCCCATTTTATGGTAATGATCAATTCAAAAAAATTATTAGTCCTTGGTGTTTCTCTTAATTTCTGCTCATTTCTTAATTTTGGAAGAAGATAAGAAACTAATAATAAGGGTGTGGTATAAATACCTAGTTGGTGATACACATGTAATCTAGATGAAGATGGAGAACTCTTTTTTAGCTAGGAAGGAATAACCTACAAATAAGAACACACTATATCTTGCTAGTTGGTTGATGGTTAAACGTTGAATCAATTTTTCTCGAGTAATGCTACTTTGGCCTCAAAAGTAAATTTGGTAAAGGTTTATGTCTCTTTTACTAATTATAAGTTGTTGAAGGAATATTGGTTGCTGTAGAACTTGAATACTTATGTGCAAGAAGATTTGATAACTTGAACATGGATTATGGATCCCTTTCCACCTCTCACTTCCCTTCTCTTATAGGTAAAGAGAGATGGAGGATGGAAGGTTCCCTAGAGGGTGAGGTTGTTGATCATGAATTGGAAGTTCATTAGCATGACATAAGGAAAATATATTAAATTATGCCTCATAATCTCACACATAGTTGGTGATGTGTTAAGAAGATGAAGAGGTTAGGACCTCACTATCGATGATCAGGCTAACCATCAATGGTTAAGATGACTATCAATAGTCAAGTGTCAAAGGTAAATTATTCAAGAAAAGGGGTTATAAGGTTTGATTAAATATTAATTTAGTTGATGAGTTATCTAACTAGGTGGTTAACTAAAATTAGGGTCTAATAGAGGTCCTAAGGTGTTTCAACAACTAGAAATATCATGTGCAATTTTATAGTGTCTACATTTTACCCCTTTTTTTATGCAACTTTGAATTAATAAGCTGCAAAACAAAAATAGATTGTTGGTGTAATTCTGATTGCCTCAAGTATGAGAGGAGGTGCTCCCCCTCAAACTAGGAGTTAATGAGGTGAAACCAAAATTGGGTTAGTGTTTGATAAGCTTTAAATGGTGAGCCACTAGGTGTTGATAAAGGGGTTGGGCATTTGAAACATAAACATGTGCACAAAATGTGACTAAGTATGATAGTCAAGATTGTGTAAAGACTAAATTTATCAATTTTGGTAAAAATAAGGTTAGTTATAGAAGAACAAGTGATAGGGTAGCTAGTTCGTAGCATTGGTTATGGTTGTTTGGGTTACTCTATAAGTCTCCTAGATAGGGTCAATGTTTTTACAAGTATCTGAGGTAGGAAGTGCTCGCTTAAAAAACACAAATGGTCAGGTCATGTACTAGGTGGTGAAAATGCAAATGGTCAACATGGAAAAAATGGTTGGTGTGGTAAAAAAGACCACTAAAATCTCATCACAAAACATGTGAATAATTTGTGTCAAAATGACCAATGTCAAGGTGGACATGGTCTAATGGCTGGTCAAAGAAGGGTAATCTCCAAAAGTTCAAGTTCTAGTTTAGGTGAGATTAGGTGATCTCTAAAGTTTAACACCTAGGTAGAATGATTAAAATTTTAAAATAGTGGGGGGACCATGACCATTGATGGTCAGGGGTTCCCAGGGTCAACTATAGATGGTCACCCTAACCGTTGATGGTTAGAGGGAAACCCTAAAAATCCAAAACATAAAAAGTGAAAATGAAAAACCATTTTCACTTTTGACTATTTGACCTTCATGCTTTATACTCTAGTGATCTTAAACATGGCATTTTGCTATGAGTGGATTGATTTTGCTAAGGTGTATATTGGTGATTGGTTGAGTAGGTATTCAAGGTGATTTAACATTGACTAAGATGGAGGGTGGACAAGGGCATGATCAAGTAGCTAGATATGGGCTCTGACCTTGACAACGATCAATGAATGAGGTAGGGGGGTTCTATAATTGATAATTAGTTGATTTGATGTGTTGAAGTTGAATTTGAGTAGCTTTAAATAATTTTGATAGGGTTTTGTGATTATTTTGGGTAGGGTTATGCCCTAGTTTGGATTTTGGGTGGAATTAGGAAAATTAGCAAGTGATTTTTGAGTTGGAATGAAGTTTTGGGTGGGAAATAGGTTGTAGGATAGTTTCGGGTAGTTTAATTTTTAAAATTAGTTATTTGGTGAGGCTTTAAGTGGGTAGGTTTTAGGGGTTTCACCACCAACGGTCTCACATAGTAATCATTGGTGGTTTGATTAACCATCAGTGGTCAAACATTGAGGTAAAATGAGGTTACAGGACCATCGATGGTTTGAGTGAACCATCGATGTTTAAAGGGTTTAGGTTGAGGTTTGAATTAAATGTTGTAAAAAATGATTTTGTCAAGTATTTAAATGGTATAAAATGTGTTTAAAAGGTTTTTTAATGGTTATAGATGGTTTAAAATGTGTTTAAATGTAGGTTTGACATGATGAAGTGTTAATATGGTTGGTGGGTAGAGTTTAGGTGATAGAAGTGGTAGGTTTTAGTATGTTGTTGAAATTTGTATGGATAAAGGTAGATGTTTATTTCATTGCTAGAGGTAATAGGTTTAAAAGACTCAAGTGTAGGTTGATAACAGAACCTGATTTGGCCATGAGCAATGGTGACATGTGTTAACTATGGTTTTATAGGCCCATGACCAAATCCAAATGAAGGACTAAGTCCCTAAGATCTTTATAGAGGTTTGTGATGAGATGATCGATGATGAGTAGAGGCATATTGAGGAGGTTAGCCTAAGTTCCATGAGACATTATCAACACCTTCCATGGGACATAGCTATAATCATGGCCTTCATCAAGAGATGGGACCCGACCATGAACACATTTTTGTTATCAACTAGGGAGATGACCATCATCCTAAAGGATGTTCATAAGATTACATAGCTACCCATTTAAGGGGAGATAATTTATCACATTAAGAGTCAGGAGAGGGATTACCATATGGATCTAGTATATGGAATGGATTAGGTCCATCTCAGGTATCATATGAGAGGTTTTAGCTATGGGCAACTATACCAGAGGGCTCTAGGGGCTTGATGTTTTCTAATGATGATGATGATGTCAATGTCCTATTTTACATTACCTAATTTGAGTAGTAATTGATTTTTGTATCTATTATTAGGAGTGTTCATGGAGATGATACTAGGGAGGACTATGTTTAGATAGGCACTAGTGCTACTGGTCTACATATATAAGGAGATATGGGCCTTTCAATCACATAAGCGATATGGGATCATCATTAGTTTCATACTCCATTATTGGGTATATAATCACATTTAGGTGTTGATATATTTAGGGCTATCATGGGATGGCTATGCTCTGATAGATTATAGAGTGGTTTTTTTTAGATGGAGGGGAGATTATGCTTTAACAAGTGATAGTTGTGGTGTGAGGGACATTGATTGGTTTCAAGATGCTTTGGAGGGTTTGGTTACGGGTGATGTGGTTTGGAGGCCATATGTGAACTAGCCTAGGTGGGCCTAGTATAGCTATCACACTTTATCACTATAGAGATGAATATGGATATATAAGAGGTGGGATGGTGAGATTGAGCTCATCCCATTCAACTAAGTTTGAAAGTAGTTTGAAATCATGCAGGGGATTCTTCCAGCTTTTCCAAGATATAAGAGGGAGAATGTCGAGTTCTTACTTATGAATCCATAGACACAAGATGTAGTTTTGGATCATGAGGAGCTATCAGTGAGAGTGATGATAGATGATGCTAGTGTGGTGGATGGATACGTAGCATGGTATTAAGGTTTATATGTAGTAGCCAATTTTGAGTAGGGTGATGGGGGTCAATAGCCCATGGATGTTGATATTATTAGGGAACTAATATAGGGTAGAGGTCAAGATGGGTAGGCATAGGTATCACTAATAGTGGCACAAGCCCAGATCATAGGGTTACAAAGATAGGTAGCCACTCTCCAAGCCCATATTGTTATTTTACAAGGTCAAGTTACCACCTTGATAAGATATCAAGATCAAGTGAGGAGCTCTCTTGGTTTAGTGACCCAAGAGAGATACATCAAGATAAATGGTAAGAGTAGTAGCAGCATGGTATGGGGACCAAATGACATGATTTTGATGACATGGTACTTATCTATGGTTGAGGAATTAAGATACTATGAGGTGATAGTACTGGCATAGTTACCATTAGAGCTTCAATATGAAGAGTACAAGGATAACTTAGTAGGTGGGCCAGCTATAGCTAATCCAAGATAGTGGACCTATATAATGGGTTAGGAAGGTATATTAAGGGGACCACCACTAGATGGTAGTGCAGGTGGAGAAGTGAGTGGTAGTGGTTCCCCAAGGCCCTGATATATGATATTATGTATGATGTATGTGTTTTTGATTTTAATACTGGCATGTGTGTCAATGATGTGAGATGTATATGAGAGAGAGGTTCATACATTGGCAAATGTATCTTTTATTTGATGGATATGATGTATATGATGATATTTATGATGTATGTTCATAGTTGTATGTTTTGATGTGATGTTTATGTTGAATTTTATGGCTCATGGTTTGATGTCATATGATGTTGTGATGATGTTGATTTGGTTTATGGTTATACTGATGCATTTTATGGTTTGTGGTTATAAGATGAATTATTGTGATGTTATGGTAAATGGATATGATGATACATGGATAGATAGATGAGGTATGATGTGGTTAATTATGGATATGATGATGAATGGTTTAATAAGGGTTTTTTATGATATGATGTATGTTCATATGATGTTTTGATGTTTATAGATAGGATCATGGATATGTGATGGATGCTTATGATTTTAGTTTATGCTTGACATGTTTCATGCATTATGCTTATGAGACATGGACTCTTTAGCTTAAGCATTGGATGATATGTATGGATGATGCATTATTTTGTTATATGGATGGATATAACATTTATGATTTATGGATAGTTTGATTTATGGTTATGTTGATGTGGTTTATGATAATATAGATAGATAGATGATGTGTAATGATGTTGATCATGATATTTTAATGTTATGATGTTGATGGTAAATGATAAATGGTTATTTATGATATTTTGATGTGATTGTTATGATCATGGATATGTGATATGGTTATGGATGAAAAAACACACAAAGTAAGCTATATAACAAACTAAATGTTGGTAAAAGAGATGAGAATCATAAGACATATGTATACATGAACCAATAATGAAAGATAAGAAAAGAAACATGATGCCATTTTATTGGTAAGGACCTAATGAGCCCAAAGTTATATTGGCTTAATGAACTTAAGCCTTTTAGATGATTCATATTAGCATGTTTAATTTGATAAATAGGTACCTCAATCATAATCATGTCAAGTAAGCTCAAAATCCCTTGATTAAAAGATGGTATAAAGGGACTATAGGTGGTAGGTGAATGTAAATGAGTGGATAGGTAAGGTAACCTTATGTGGGTTAGTTCAACAAAGCAATTTGTAATGCTATAAATATGTGACCCAAATGGTATTTATTTTTGTATTGAAAGGCTTTTGTACATGGACAAGTCTAATTAGGTTCAGAGGTTTACCTTTGTCAGGGCAATACTTTTAGCACAAGAAGGTTAGTGATAGGTGAAAGGAATGGTTTGAGGAACAATGACCATGGGATTCCATCTCGTAGAGGTGAAAAGTATCCATGAGAACCATGCCATGGGGAGAGCCATGGTACCCATATTTAGGATTAGGCTATAACTATGATGGTTAATCACATGGTTCTATGTTATAATCAGTTATCCTCAAAGGGAGATGGATATGTAGATGAAGGTGAAAATATTGTAAATCAAGGGATGACATTAAGTTAGACCGTAAGATAAATTTGATCTTTCTTTAACAAAATAAAGGATCCAAATGTGAAGCATTGCAAGGTTTAGGTTCTAGTTTTCCTTTGAGAGAGGACAAATGATAATCTCTTGATCCATACTTATGGGTGATGATATAGGGTCTAAGCCAATTGAATGCAAATTTTCCCCTTTTGATTTTCTCCATATTGGTTACATGTTTGTTTTCCTTAAGGATGAGATCACTGATATTGAATTTCTATTTTTTAGGTGTTTGTTGAAGGTGTACTTGATTCATTCTTGGTAGACACAAATATGGTTGAGTTCTACGAGGTGATGTTTATCAAGTAGATCAAGTAATACAAGATGTTATTGATGATAATTACTCTCATAAATGATCTCTTTCAAAGAAATGTGAAGAGAAAGAATCTAGACTTCAAGAGGTAAGACTACCTCTACTCTAAAGACTAGAGAAAAAGGGGTAGCACACATAGAGGTTTGAATTCTAGTGCAATAGGCCCATAACGTGAAATGGATGTGAAAATGCCAATGCTAACCTAAAACACTAATGACTTTGGTCAACATTTTGTTAGAGGCTTCTACCTATCCATTTGTTTGTTGATGGTAAGGTGAGGAAAATATTAACTTAATGCCAAATGCATTACAAAGACCTTTGACTTTCTTATTCTTGATGGATTTACCATTATTGATGATGATCTTATTGGGAATACCAAAATGATATATGATGTGATGGTTGAGATGAGAAGAATGGCTTTCACCAACTTGGTGAAATACTCGATGGCAGTAATGATGGATTAATGATGTTGTGATAAATGAGGATTTATTTCCCATATAAGATCAAGGCCCCATTATGATAATGGCCAAAATTATTTGGATACTTAGAGGTCATGGGCAGGTACATAGTGTAAATTATCATGTTTTTGACACTTGAGACACTTCTTTACATAATCATAATAATATTGGTTAAAGGTAGGCTAATAGTAGCCAAGGTGAAGGATGCATTTAATGATAGCTAACCCACTAAAGTGTCCCCCATATATTTTGTCATGCATTTCCTTGATGGCATGGAAAGTTTCATGATTTTGAAGAAAATGGAGAAAGAGGCCATAAAAGCCACATTTGTAGAGGATTCACTCTAGTATGGTATAACTAGAGGTACTCTAAACAAAATCTCTTCGGACATTTTTAGAGAGCTAAGAGGAATGATATCGAGGTTGAGGTAATCAAAAGTTTGTTCATACCATATGTCTGATGGAGAAATTTCCACATTATAAATGGTAAAAAGGTCAAAATGGATATAATATTGGGTGAAAAAATGATAGATGGTAACAAAGAGTTTAGAGTTGGAAGGTCGAGATGGGATTTGGGAACTAAGGGAAACCATTGTATCTATGAACTTATTAGTAGATCATGGAACTGATTGGATAAGGTAATGATCAAATGATGCCAAAAGTACATCTATGAGTTGTTTTTACTTTAGTAATACGTCATTTTTACATTGGTAAGATCTATTGACCTGGTTGACCATAATTTGGGAATCACCAAAGATGTTTATGGTCTTAACTCCTAAAACTAGAGTAGTTTGGAGACTTATGACTAGGGATTCATACTCAACCACATTTTTGGTAAAATAAAAGTCAAGTTTAAAGGAAAGGGGAAGAATTTCACTAGAAAAGGGAATGATAATAACTCTGGCACCCCCACCACATTGTCATTTAGAGACATTAAATAACATGGTCATTTGGTAAGTGGGGTCCTCTTGAGAAAGGGTCATGATGGACTCGTATGGAAATTCAAGAGGAAGAGGTTGGTTATTTGGTATAGGAGCTTCAGCCAATTAATCAACAATCACTTTCTCTTTAATTGAATTTTATTGAAGGAACTCAAGATCAAACTCAATTTAAAACATGAGCCACTTAACCATACACTAGTTTTGGTATGGCTTGGAGTACATGTACTTGAGTGGGTCAGTGTTACTAATGACATAGGTTTTATGATTAAGAAGGTTATGGAAAATCTTGGAATCTATGAAGAAGAGTGTGAGGAAAAGTTTCTTGATATGTGAATATTGAGCCTCATACTCTATAGGCATTCAACTTATGTAGTAAGATTTTTCTTTGTTATGTTCATCATGGTGAGTAAGCATTACCCTTAAAGAATGGTCAATGGTAGAGATGTAAAGGTAAAAGGATTGATCTTCTTTATGATGGGTCAAGATAGGTGGATAAGAAAGGTATTACTTGATTGAATCAAAGGCTTATTGGTAGCCTTTAGTCTACTTAAAAGATGTGTCCTTTTTAAGGAGATGGTGAAAAGGTTGACATCTATCCAATAATTGAGAGATGAACCTCTAGATTGATATGAGATTTCCCTGTAATCTATAGAGTTGATTAAGGTGGGTTAGAGGTGGAATTTCTAAGATTACTCTCACTTTGATAGGGTCTACTTTGATTCCTCGAAGAGAGATAATGAAGCTAAGAAGATTTATAGAAAGGACCCCAAAAATACATTTCTTGGGGTTAATTCAAATGTGGAAATGGATAAGGCATTTAAAGATGATTTTGAGAATGTCTAGATGATCCTTGAAATATTTTTATTTTCCAAGTAGATCATCCTCATAGTCTTCTACAATTTTATGGATGAGGTTATGGAAGATATAGGTCATCACATGCTGGTAGGTTATGCCAACATTATTTAGACCAAAAGGCATGACTCTATAATATAAGGTTCCCCATGGGGTGATGAAATAGGTTTTATGTTGATCTTTGGGAGTGATTAAGATCTGATTGTATCCTAAGAAACTATTCATGAGAGATAACATCTCATGTCTAGCTGTAAGATCAACAGGTTGGTCAATGTTAGGTAAAAGGAAGTCATCCTTTGGGAAAGTGAGATTGAGGTCATGAAATTAGATACAAAGGCAAATTCCCCCTATAATTTTAGTAATGGGAATGATGTTAGAAACCCATTGGGGATAGTCAATGGGTTGGATGAAGTCAATAGATAAGAGGCATTGAAGTTCCTCTTTTACTAGAAGGGTGATATGAGGGTACAGCCTACTAAGATTTTGTATAACAGGTTTAACATCAAGACATGTGATGATTTTATGGAGAGAAATGGAAGGGTCAATCCCAGGCATATCTTGATAAGAAAAAGAAAATGCTATGATATGGTCATAAAGTAAGGAAGGGTAATCATATTATTCTATAAAATTCAAAGATTGTTCAATCTTTATGATGTAGGGATCAGTTTGAGTACCTAAGTTGACATCAATGGTAGATTCATTCAACATGGTTTAGTTCTCAAGAGGAAGAGATTTATGGATATAATAATCCCTTACACTAAGATATGTGAGAATGGAATCATCATCCTGATGTTAGATGCTGTTGATGGTAGGATAATCCTTTTCTACCATTTTAGGATGGATGAGATGAAGAGATTTAGTTTGGCCATCCTTTTGATAGGTTAGGGGACCCAAACTAATGATATTTATTTAAAAAATTAGGTGGGATGATATCAATATCCTTAGACTTTGAGGGAGATGGGGTTGGTGAGGATGGGACCTCCTCATTGATGGTAGTGATGGGTTTTGGTGAGGTGGGTTATTTTGGTAGTACAAAACTAAGGCCAAATAACTAAAGAGGTTTTTGATTTTTGATTATGGGTATCTCATGAGGTCCCTATTCATAAATTCCAAGGCCAAATCCATTCTAAGCACACCTATGAAGGTATGCTTTAACAAATGTGGGTTTGTCAAGATATGATAAATTAGAGGTGAAAGGTCAAATATGCAGGGTGGTAGAGGAATTAATAATTGTATGAGCGAGTCACCCATAGATGAAATTGGTTTGATTATTAGGTGGCCCAAAAGGGATGATGGTTCCAATGTTAGGGTCATAACTAGGATCATGAGTAGGTTTCCATACTCTTGAGGAGTAGGGAAAGAATCTAAGGCTAGAAGATAATACTCCCCAAGTGAGAAACATTAGAATGTTGGTTCCAAGGGGTAATCTATAAGGATCTATGAATAAGGGATAAATGAGCTTATTGAAGCTTCATCAATTGTAGGGGTGGAGTTGTTGGTAGTTTATGGTGAGGTGGTTGGTTGAGGAAGAAGAATATCATTAGCTTTGTACATTATATTTAAAGATACAAAGGGACTAGGGTTAGTCAATATGGTGATGACATGACCTTTGTGCTGAAATTTGATGCAATAATGCAAAATGGAAGGGACACAACTCATATCATGGATCTAATGGAATCTAAGCAAATAATTATACTAGAACTTGCCCTCTATAATGTAAATGAGTTTTAGAATGGTGTGAGTTCCCAAGTGAATATGGAGAATAACTATTCCCAAGGTAGTGGCCATGATGTCATTGAAAGAGCGAAGAACCACTATAGTTTTAGACATGATGTTCTTGGGCAAGTCAAGCTGGTCATAGGCATGGGAGGAGATAATGTTGATGTTATCCCTTCCATCAATCATCACCCTCTTGATGTAAGTTTGGATGATGTATGCCATGATAAAGAGGGGATGATTAGGATCATTAGGATGTATATAAGGTATTTTTGAATCCTTAAAGGTGATGAATATGGAAAGTTGAAGGGCTCCAACAAAGGCTACAAGGGGTTGAGGATCTTCGGCTTGAACCTCTATGGATTACATTAGCTCTATCAATGTTTGATGGTGAGGAGGTGAGGTTTTGATTAATTTATATAATCTCATCTTCACCAAAGTTTGGTGAAGTTATTTTAACACTACACATTGAATGGATTCAAAAGAGTTGGAAGGAGAGGCACCCAATATGGATACTTTAGGTTTTAGTAATGGTGAAGGTGCTTGGGTTTTATTAGAAGGTTGAGGAGTTTAAGGGTATGTCCATGGTATGGACACTTTAAACTTTCCCTTATCTTTTTATTGGGCCCAAGATTGGGTAGCCATATGAATGGTGTGGATAAGAGGAAGTGTTGGTTTGGATTACTACTTTGATTCCTCCTTAGTCTTAGGTAAGAGTGGGGGAGTAGGTAAATGTTGGATGGTTTGAGTTGGTAGTTGAGTTAGTAATGGGCTCAAGGGAGGTTCATCTGATAACAAATCATCCTCATCCCATAGGTTATGGACAAGTGTTTGGAGAGATTTGTATCTCTCCATATCATGTCATAGTTTCCTATGGAATAGGCAAATCAAATTATCATTGAACCATGCTAGTTTAAGATGTAAAGGGTTGAAATGTTTGATGGGTGCTAAGGTTAAAAAAGAGGTTTACAATAACCTTTTTATAATGGTTGAATAAGATTCAACTAAAAGTGTTGAGGGTGTTGAGGTTTTAATTTTAATAGAGGGAGCCTTCTTGGGAGTAGGATTTAGCATGAAAGTTATAGGTGATGGGATGGTTTTGGTATCTTGTTTTATGGGATTTCTTGGTTGGTTTGGTAGAATATTTAGAGGTGGAGGGTGAAGGTTTGGTGATAGATGGGAAGGTAGAGGTAGCTAGGTTAGTTAATAATGATGGAGATTTTGTTGTTTTGGTGGAGGTAGGTGTAGCTAGAGTAAAAGGAGAAGATTTACTAGATGATGAATAGGTAATGAGGATAATATATGGATGGGTTCCTAAGATTGAAGGTAAAAAAGAATGGGGTGGTATGGGTCTAGTTCTAGATGGTTTGGGTGGTTCCACCTTTTTGATAGGTTTACTCAAAGGTTTATTTGGTGGACTTGATGGGGTTAAATACAAATTAAAATATGGATGAGCCAAGTAAGGGGTAGTAAGAATTCATAGATTCTTAATGGGTTTAGAAAAATAGGTCTAGGGTGATTTAGCAATTTTAGGTGGAAGTCGGTTGGATAGTTCCTCTATGGTTTTGGAGGAAGAAGTGTCTAAAGATGGGGTTGAGGTAATGATGTGTTTGAGGGTAGATGTAAGTGAGGTTAAAGGTTCTTGTTTGTTTTGGTAAGGTATCCCAAGATGGTGCCAAAAGGTGACCCTATATAGATTGGTTTGAGAAGTAAACTCTGGATTTTGAACCAATCTAGAAAAAAGGTTTATAGATGGGTTTGATTCCTTGGCTATTGGTTTCAAATATTAAACCCATAGTTTGAGGTGAGGGAACCATTTCTTTACCTTTGTCTTGGGTGTAATGTTCGATGGTTGAGGAATATGGTATCTCTATGGAAAGAACAAAGGAGATGATCTCTTCCTTTGGAGTGGTTTCCAAAGAAGGTGTGATTGGTTCTATGATAGGTAATGAGGGTATAGTTTTTTTAGATAAAAAATGGGGGGTGGTTTCTTCCCTTATTTGGATGTCCAAAGTAAATATTAGTGATTCCACCACTTCCATAAGTGGATTGGAGGAAGAATTGGTTGATGTAATGGTTTCCTCCTTTGGTATTTCTATCAAAGGAGAGGTGGTTGGGTCAATGGTTTCTTCAATTAAAAGAGAGGGGGTTTCTTCCTTTATTTGGTTTTCCAAAGGAATAGAAGAAGATTTCACCACTTCAATAATTGAGGTGGAATAAGAGGTATTTGAGGTATGGTTTCCTCAAAAATAGGTTCAATGGTAACAAGATTAACCATGTGTACCTCATGAGCGTGAGATGATTTTGGTTGACTATTGTCATGGTTGGTGGAAGGTGTATGGTTAGGAAAATGTTTCTAAAAGATGTTTAATAATTCGTTTGGATGTGCATTAGGATTATATAATACAATTTCACCTTTTTAAATCATGTTTTGGAAAATATATTTAAAGTTATTTCACCTACTCACATCATGTATGATGATGTAATAGAAGACACATAGATCATTTTCATTATACCATCTAGGTGTAGGGTGAGAAACATCAAATTGTTGGGGTGGTTTGATAGGTGGAAGTTGGATGAGGTTATATTTAAGTATTTTATTTAAAACCATAGCATATGATTCCCCTATGGGAGTATATTTCCTTTGAGTGGTTTAGATTTGGTTATGAGTTTATTGGTTTGATGGGTTGGAAAAATTAGTTTGATTTGGTTGGTTGATAATTAGAGGTGGAGTGGATTTTAAGACAACCATGTTTGTGGTTGCTTTTATTTTGGTGTTGGAATGGCTAGATGTGTTGGTGGTTTTGTTTGAACAAGGGTCATTAGATTTAAAAATGGAATTATTGCTTCTCAGTTTCAATTCCCCTTCATCAATGGCTCTAATTACAAGTTTATGTGCCATGGTAAATGCCTCATCAAATGTTATAAAAGTTTGAACCTAAAGAGTTGGAGTAATATGTTTGGCACCACCTTGAGAAAAGAGTTAAAGTAATTTAGGTTGGGGTAATGAGAAATAAATTTAGCTAATGAGACCTCTCCATCTAGCTATGAAATCAGTAATTGATTCATCATAAAATTTCCTAATGGAGTAAAGGTCGGTAATGGAAACCTTTTTAGATATATTAACTGAAAAGTGATCTATAAAGATTTAGGCTAGTTGAGAAAAGGAGAAGATAGAGTGCTTGGTGAGAGAACTACACCAATCCAATACTTGTCCAAATAAGGACATGGGGAAGGTATGAAGGAGAGAATCATTATATATGATTAAAAATCAAGAATGGTAGAATGATCTCAAATTTTATTGAGGGTCCTTGCCGTGAAACTTAGAAAACTTAGGTAGTTCCCATTGAGGAAGTTAAGGTTAGATAGGAATAGATGGATGAATGGGTTAATTATAGATTTGATCATAAGATAGAAGGTTATGAGCCCCAAAAATAGATGATTCAAGATTAGACATTTTATCCATAAACATCTTAACTAAATCTATTTGAGGCTGGGGAGGTCTATAGTTGGTTAGTAAGTTTAGTTGAGGTTAGGTGGCTGCAATGTATGGATAAGAGGTGAGAGTTTGAGAAGATGCCACATATTGGTATGTAGTCATGGAAGGTTAGGATGATGCCCCATATTGGTATGTGGGCACAAAAATTTGGGTAGAAGGTGGTATGTATCCTTGTGGATTAGGAACATATTGGTAAGATGTCATGGGTATTTATTGAGGGATTGAAAAAGGTTGATTTGGAGGTATGGTTGAAGTGGTAGGTTGAGGTTGGGTGGTGAATCTTGTGCTAATGGGTGGAAGGGTATGAGGTATGGAAAGCACCAAATTTTTGAGTGGTGTAGAAATTGGTGGATTAGTAGTGGTAAGGGCAATGGTGGAAATAGGGGGAGAAGATATCCCCATGGTAGGTGGTGTATAGGTAACAAGAGGTAAGGTTTCCCCTACATTGGAAGTGTTCATTGGTGTAGGTGGGGTTTGGTTATAGGTTGTAATGTTTGATTGGGTTTTGATGGTGGTAACGGATGGGATATTGGTAGAAGAAGAGGCTTGGGTAATTAAAGGTTGATTGGAGGTAATACCAGCCATAAGAGGGGGAGGTATACCATAGAGTGGATCTATGGGAGGAACTAAAGGAGTAGGGGTGTGGTGAGATAAGGTATTAAGGTAATGTCAAAGGGATATAAGGTTTTATCAAGTAATGTGAAAAAATTGCATCACCCTCAACAACTATCCATGACATGGTAAGAGGGGGAGAATGAGGAGGAGAAGCCTCATCATCTAAAGTATTCTCCATAGAGGAGGAAGAGGATAAGAAAGGTGGTCTTTGGTTGGTTTTATTTCTCAACTATTGTCTAGTAAATACTATGATCTAAGAATTTGACTCAAGAGAGGATGGTTATTATGGTGTTAGTTTCAAAATGAAAATAAAATGAAAGAAACACACTAACTAGCATACCATCTCTAGGTTTAGACACTAGAGAGAGCTTATTTAACAAACATGAATAAAACACACAACTAAAATGCAAAATAAATCCTCTTTTACCTTCCTTGGATGCTCCAAAATATTTTATGTAGTGGCTTGCTCACCTTGTGCTCATAAATTCTTTGGCAATGGAAGCTTGGCTACCTCCATCTCTCCTTGGCACCTTTGGCTTATGGCTTGGCTTAGCGTGGCAAGGAATCAATTTGGCATGGTAACACTAATGGAAATGGCTTTTAGAATCATTTATGAATTATAACCTTACATTATCAAGACTTTGAATATATTTGAGCATAATAAATTTTCACCAAAATAGCTTATAAATGATGTTCTTGGCCTCTCTATTTATAGATTTTTGTGAATGTCTAAAATCAACCTGAACCATCCATCTTGAGATGCAGATGTGTGGTTGAGGATTAATTTAATTTTTAGAATTAAGTTTATAATTATTCTCATCATGACATTGGAATAAGGGGTAATTAAGAGGCATGGAGGGCATCATGGAAGGCATTGATGAGGCATGCAGGGCATGAATCCTGATATTTGTGGCATTTATGGCCTAGGGATGTCTTCCCAAGAAATGAGGTCACCTGATGATGAAAATATTCAATATTCATTTACAAAAATAAGTTTTCAACAAGTTTCCATGGAATTATTAATTATTCCTTGATTTGGGTTAATTATCTCTTAATCATGTTTAAGCACTTTGTGCACAAATTACTCAAATTGATCATAATGTCTTGTTATTGATCTAAAATTTGACTGGACTAGAATTGGAAGGCAATGTCAGATGAATTGGATCTATTATCCCATTTAAGATATTATTTACAAAAAATAACAAAGGAACATGTCTTGTGTAAGATATTTGATAGGAAAGAGCAATCCAGAGTACCTAGGTGTAAAATTGGCATTTTGACTCAAAATGATCTGATCAAAGTTAGCTATCTCATAAAATTGCATTGCCCAATTTAGGGATACCCTAGCCAAAATTAACAATTGAATATGTCAATTTTACATCATTTAGTGTATTTTAGTGTTTTAGGCCAGATTATGTATTTTAAGTGGAAATTAGTCAAAAGACTGATTAGAGGTTATCAGTGGCCAGATTTAGGTGTCTATAGTTTACCCCTATTTGGGAAGATGTTACAAATTGTAAGTAAAGAAATGTCTTCTCAAATAATGAGAGATGGCATGTATGCAAAAAATAAGATGATGGTTGAAGAAAAAAGCTTCAAATGGTTTTGGGAAGCCTATGATGATGCCCCCTCGAGGGATTGGCTGTCACATTTATTGATGGACAGTCCCTTGAAAATAAACAAGAAGAAAGGTGGAATTAACTTGTGGTTGAGATTAATCCAAATGATAAAATTCCTGCATGCATTGATTTAAAAAAGATGCTGATTTTCCCAAAGGTAGTTATAATCAGGAGTAAAATTGAAAATAATGATTTACCCATAGGCAGTTATAATCATTAAGTAGACCTAGATTGGATAAAACTAATGGTTCCCCACTTAGGGCTGATTAGCAATCATAAATCAAGGATATAATCTGGAATGTAGATTAAATATGAGTGGGTGCAAAGTGATGAAATAGATGAATAGAAGAATAAGATTGATCAGTTTGAATGATTTAGTTGTACATGTCAATGAGGAGATGCTCATCCTGATTAACAATGATACAAATAGAATGTCCAATTGAGTTATATTGATAAAGGTGGGTGGGAGGATTTGCCAAGGTACCAAGGATAAATTTATATAGCTCTATTGATTATAGACCTTATTGAAGTTGGTTTTTGATATAACATGTGATGGTAGGCTTCATGATAGAACACCATGAAGACTATCCCAAAATATACATAAGGACTGACTCCCAATACCTAATAAACACTTAAAAATAATGTACCAATGATAAAAACTATAATGACAATGTTAATAGATGAATATGGATAGACTCAAGAATAATGTGCTTGAGGAATCACCCAATGAACACATATAGATTGAGTCAAGGCAATAGTGTTGAAAACAAACAAACAAGCAAGTGATCAAAATAAAAAGAAAAACAAACAAATAAACAAACAAACAACCTAAAATAAACAAATAAATAGAAATCCTGAAAACAAAAGCAAAAGAAAGCATCCTAACCATGACAATGCCCTATTAAGGTAGATTGAGGATAACTAACTAGTCTTAAAGGGGACAAATATTTTTGGATTTTTGAAATATTTGAATGTTTTTAGAATTTTGAGGGTATCTTAACTCGTTATAGAATGAAAAGATACCTACTCATAAAATGATGAGAGTGTTTGGCTTAGGTTACTCACAAAATGGTGAATGCATATGGAAAGGGGATTGAGGTGGCCTCAACATGAATTGAGCATAACCCACATAGTCCTAAAATGATCTCAAGTCATATTAATTCCATCCACATAAAAGGTAGGGAAAAACTAACTAGGTCCTAATAATTTCTTAAATCTGGCAAATGGCCAGTCAAAAATAATAATGATAAGGTGATGCAATAATGCATGATAAATAAGTGTTGCCCCTAGTTTTCTCATAGACATTTATAACTAGGATACAATGGCATAGGTCAGTGATACTAATTTTCCCATAGGTGGTTATAATTAGTATCAAGATTGGTGAGACATTGATTTTCCCATAGGTGGTTATATTCAATCTCACATAAATAAATGTGGATATAGGATGAAAGATATCTTGCTAGATTAATATCACACTACTTTCATAGACTATCATTAAAACATGAATTGGATTGATTATTGAAACTTGATTGGAATCCTCCCATAAAGGGTTTATGAAGAACCAAATGAACCAAGATCAAAATAGGATTGGGTAGGATGACTAAAAATAGGCTTTAGTTTAGATAGGAATAGAATGATAGGATGTATAAAATGGTAAGAAGGTTTTCCCCCAAGTGATGGGGTGAATGGTAGGATATGTGACAATGGAAAATGGATATGTAACAATGGAAATAACATGGCAATGTGAAATGGTATGGTACATGTTTTTGGCCTAGGTGTGGTTTTTGATTCTATTGTTCCTATTGATGGGTAGATGCACGTCATAATCAACAAACAATACAAATAGAATACTTGATCATGTTAATTACTAGACCACACCTCATCTGAATAGCTTCTCTATCAAGAATAGCCTATAGATTTGGTTGCTAAGAATGTTTTTGTGTTCTTCATTGGTCATTAATTCTGATTCCTTCAAGTGTTGAGACAAGGTATCTTTGTAGCCTCTATAAAGGAAAGTATGGACATAGATGGTAAATAAGGATAAATAATGGATGGTAGGTTTGATTATGAAATAGAATGGTAGATGATACTAGAATGTATAATGGTGGGGAAATAAATAAAGATCATGACTTTTAGCCACACATAATGTTGTTGATGCCAAATTCAACATAACTTTGGTTGTGACAGGGCCAAAGAATTGTTCTCTTGATAGGACCACCATATTTTTATATTGTTTGATCTTGAGAGTAGCTACCATCTAGTTAGGTTGTAAATTGGAAGCTATTTTGATTTGATCTTTAATTTTTTCTTCATCAAGTAGTGAAGAACTTTTATTCTCATCTATCGGTGCCTTAAAGAGGTTTTCACTAATGAAATTGTCTTGATTGTCCCATAGCACCTTCAAGAAGGTTTCACTAAGAAATGTTGACTTTTGACTTTGATTGTATTCTAGTGATTTTGAAAAAGTTTCACTAGAAGATGCTAAGTTCTAATTTTATTCTCCCCTAATGCCTTTGAAAAGGTTTCACTAGGAGAGTGTTCTTCTGCTATATGAATGTGGTCTTGCCCTCCTTGCTCTTCTTTAACTTTTATGTCACCATGGATGCAGTTCAACAAAGTGTGATTTTGTCGATCCTGATTAACACTTGTGAGAGATGGAATGTCAATGATATGGCTATTTTGGTTGATGGTAATGGCCTGTGGAATGGTAATAGAATGGGGAGAGGCTACATAATCCTCATAGAGGATACCAGGATAACTTGTGTCAAAGCTAAAGTACTCATCCTAAAAAATTGTAGAAAGATCACAAATGTATTCAAATTGATCTGCAAAGCATGATAAACCAATGTTGTAACAACCATGAACATATTATTCTTCTGAATTTGATTCTAACTCAAGGGACTCTGAATCTAATGTTGAGACTGATGTTGATTTTGATGCTAAATCTAATGTCAATTCAAGAATTAAACTTGAATCTATTTTTGATTTTTCAACTGATGGGTACTATGTTACAATGATGTCTTATTGAATGCTTGGTATTGGATAGGTAACAACCTATAATGGTATGATGGGATCCACAAATACTAGTTTGTCAAAGTGAGACTCCTTTAGGATGGGAAAAAAGTCAAGAGATAACTCCTTAGAGACTAGCTTATCAATAGGAGGCTCTTGAAAAATAAGCACATAGTCAAGGTAATTATTTTCCCAAAGGTAGTTATAATCATTAAGAAGTGACTCAATAAATATTGGCTCATCAGAGTGAGACTCCTCAACAACTAATATAGGATCAATAGGTGATTCATTATAGGCTGAATTATCATAAGTGGTTGGTTCAAAAAAAACATCTTGGGTTAGTTGGTAGTCTGGGCTTTGGTTTCCAATGAGTTGGAAGATACTAGTTTTAAATACATCTTGGTCTTCAAAGGATTGGATCATTTGAGGTTTGGATGGGATTGGTATTGGATGAGGAATGGCTTGTAATTGGATAATGGTAGGGCTTTGGGGAGCATGATTACTCACATGAGCTAAAGGACAAAGTCTTGAGATGGTAATGATAGGGTTGTGTGGAGTTTGATTTCCCACATATGCCAAAGGACTAGGTCTTAGAATGATGAAGGGGCATTATGGAGCTTGATTACTTGCACAAGCTAAAGGATGAGGTCTTGGTATGGGAATGGTGTGACATTGTGGTCCTAGAATAGAAATGGTATGATGTGGTGGAGCCTGATTACTTTCATAAGGCAAAGCATCCAAGTCTTCCTCATAAACCATATCATCCTCATCATGAGTTGGCTCATAAGCTAGTTCTTGACTGTGTTCCATGTACTGATTATTGTAAAGAGTGTAAAGATCTATATCATAAACAACAATATGTATAGTTAGATATTTAAAGTCCTCCTCACAAGTCTCTTCATTCCAATCAAGGCCTTGATTTAGATTTTGTGGATTTTGGCTATGTTCCCCGTATGGAGTATTATAGGGAGAATAATAAAACTCCTTAGAAAATCTTTCTCTATAGGGGTTCCTAGTGGGATTTTATGTGGCCATTCTATCATAAGTTGGATTGTAAGTGACTCCACCATAGGTGTAGTGAGACATATCCATGTAAATAATGAAAGCTTTGAAACAAAAAGGATTAGAGTTCTTCAAACTCTAAAAAAACTATGACCAAAGGACAAATGGTTCAAGCTTGATCTAAATTTGTTGAAGGGGTGAAGTTGTATCTCTAATATGGTCTAAAAGTGGAGTTGTATCTCCAAAATGATTTGTGCTAATACTTGGCCTAAAATAGTCTAACATCAAATGTCTAATGTCATATGTCATATGCACAAAAGGTTAAGTGTCTGAATAAAAACTGACATGTCAAAGGTCTAAGTCAAAGTGTTCCAAACAAGGTCTAAACTAGGAAAGGGAAAATTTGAGTGACTAGGTATTTTGTCCAAACGTAGAGTCAAGAGCTACACTCAAATAAATAGGCATATGCTAGGACTTTTAGCCAAATAATGTCAAAATCTAGACTTGAAATAAAGGTTGATGTGATTTGATTTAATCTTAACAAGTTTGGAAATAACTTTGACATAAACTTGACACATAGAATCAAACATAAACATGATCAGTTGGCATAAGGCATGAGGCAAAAGGTACTTTGAAAAAATACCATGTTTTCCCAAATAAAAACATAAACAATGATGAGGATAGGCATTAAAAAAACAAACCATCAATAGTTTTCAAATTTAGGTAATCGATTAGCCGAAGTTATGTAACCCAAAAGATAAATATATATGTATCAACCCCACAAAGTTAGGCTTATACAAAAACCAATCAATGTTTAGATCCAAACATAATAAGGTTAATTGAAAACTCAACTTTGAAAACCAAAATTTGACCAAACAAGCTAGACAAGATTGGACAGCATGACGACACAAGACAAAGATCCAAATGGTATACATGACATGGTTTGAAACAAATGGTTTTTGATACAAGGTAAAATAAGTCTTGAAATAAATTGATTAGCCTAATGGTGTAAGCATGCTCGAATGATGTGATCTATGTTATGTTTCAAAAGCCTCAAAGGCATAATGGTTTGACATGATTTAGGTAGCATAACACTACCCTCTGCAACTCAAATGACATACACAAACAATTTTAGTAAAATTTTCAAGGCATAAGTGTGGTGTAAAATAGATAGCATAATGTCTCTTTAGACAAAAGACTGACGTATAGACAAATTGGTTTTAACATGGTTTATACACAAATAAACAAATTTTAGTCTTAAAACATACCAAGCAAAAATGACCAAAATACAGTAAGTATAATCATCCAAATCCTAACAAGGGTATGGAAATATGGGGTTGACTAACTATCAAGATTTTGAATGTTTCTATGGGAATCAATTTCACAATGACTTTCATGTCAAACGATGCAAAAGACAAGCATGGAAAATGGGTAATCATAGCATTGGATAGTTATAAAAAGGTCTAGTCCTTTTTACAAGCACTACATCCTACTGTTTGTTCACTGTAGTGTGATGTCCAAATGCAAATACATCTTATGTGAAACTCAGAAGGAGTAAGTGAAGTCAATGCTGGGAGATGAAACCCCAAGTCAAAGCTTCCCTAAATAACTTGTATAAGGTAATTACATCCCCCTCATAAGCCAAGATGCAATGAAATGAAAGACATAAAAAGAAAGACTTGAGGGTTATTTTTAAGGTCACCCAAACTTTAACGAGTTTTTAGGGAGTGCTTTAGATGACATTATTTCTAAGCCTTGGACTAGGATTTTTACAATAGGAATGGTTATTTTGATTCCAATGGTTCCCTAAAGGGGACAAATGGAAGAACATACACGCGACATCCCTCTTTTTTCCAAACAAAATCTAACTTAAACAACTAAGTAAATACAAAAAAATCTTGGAAAGGTGAGTTCATTTTTAAGCCCAAATTTGAAAAATGAGCTAGTTTTCATTTGACTCCTTGGTCTTAGTTGAAAACTTTGAAAACATTCACCATAAACATCTAAAATTTGTTTTTTTTTTGGCTAAACACCAAACAAGGTTCTTAATTGATTTTTAAGCATGCAAAACGTGATCTAAACATGTTTTTAGCAAATGTCAAGCTTGGTCCTACAAAAAAAAAAAATAGCATGTCCTTAAGCTTTGAAGTTATTTTTGGTTTAAGATAATGAACTTTAAAAAAAGAGCTCTCAGGTCTATGTTTTAAGAAAAACACAGTGACTGATGTCGGTTGTATAACTGATGATGCTTACATTTTCTAATTGATGTCGATTATCCAACCAACATCAGTTATACCAATATGACCGATGGTAGGTATAAAACCAATGTCAATTTTTCTAACCAATGTCGGTTAAGCTATTCAACCAATGTTAGTCTTACTTGCTAACATCGGTTATTATGTAAACCCATAGAAAATAAAAATGGTAAAATAAAGTTAGAAAATCAATTTGCAAGAGTTTTAATGGTCCAAATAAATATTTTAAAGATACAAAATGATCTTCTTTAGGTATGAGATGCATCTAGTCCCACTAAGCATGCCATATGTGATCTAATAATTTGACTTAAGAGAGGATGGTTAGTATGGTGTTACTTTCAAAATGAAAACAAAATGAAAGAAATACACTAACTAGCATAACATCTCTAGTCTTAGACACTAGGGAGAGCTTAGTTAACAAACATGAATAAAACACAAAACTAAAATGCAAAGGAAATCCACTTTCACCTTCTTTGGATGCTTCAAAATGCTTTTTATAGTGGCTTTCTTGGCTTGTGCTCATGAAGTCCTTGGCAATGGAAGCTTGGCTACCTCCATCTCTCCTTGGCACCTTTGGCTTATGGCTTGGCTTGGCTTGGAATCAATTTGGCATGGTAACACTAATTGTAATGGATTTTGGAATCATTTGTGCATTATAAACTTTCATTATTAATATTTTGAATATGTTTCAGCATAATAACTTTGCACCAAAATATCTTAGAAATGATGTTCTTGGCCTCTCTATTTATAGCTTTTTGAGAATGTTTAGAATCAACCTGAACCATCCATCTTGAGATGCAGATGTGTGGTTGAAGATTAATTCAATTTTTGGAATTAAGTTTATAATTATCCTCATCATGACATTGGAAGAAGGGGAAATTTAGAGGCATGGAGGTCATCATGGAAGGAATTGATGAGGCATGGATAGCATGAATCCTGATATTTGTGGCATTTATGGCCTAGGGATGTCTTCCCAAGAAATGAGATCACCTAATGATGTAGATATTCAATATTCATTTCCAAAAATAAGTTTTCAACAAGTTTCCATGGAATTATTAATTATGCCTTGATTTGGGTTAATTGGCTCTTAAGCATGTTTAAGCACTTTATGCACAAATTACTCAAATTGATCAGAACGTCTTGTTATTGGTCCAAAATTTGATTGGATTTAGAATTGGAAGGAAATGTTAGATGTGTTGGATCCATTATCAAATTTATGATATTATCAAAAAAAATAACAAAGGCATGTGCCTTATGTAATAGATTTGATAGGAAAGAGAAATCCAGAGCACCTAGGTACAAAATTGACATTTTGACTCAAAATGATCTGATCAAAGTTAGCTAGCCCTTAAACTGCATTGCCCCATTTAGGGATACCCTAGCCAAAATCAGCACTTGAATATGTCATTTTTACATCATTTAACATGCTTTAGTGTTTTTAAGCCAAATTGTGTATTTTAAGTGGAAATTGGTCAAAATCCTAATTGGGGGTTATCAATGGCTAGATTTAAGTGTCTACAAAGACTATGTGAGAAAATAAGAAAAGAATGATGAAAACTAGAACCTCAAAAAAAAATTCAAGCAAAATAAAAGACTTTAAGGCAATCCAAACATTTACTAAAAGTGCATTTAAACTTACAATTCTTTTTTAGGTCACTTTTGGCTTATGCCTTAAAAAGTGTGAAGAAGAAAGTTAGCTTATAGATCATGTACTAAAGAGGAAATATATGGTTGGTTTTAGGTTTTGTTTATGTGTTCAAGAGATAAATATGTATTTATCTTCAGTATGTGGCTTGGTATTGGGACCTACCCCCTCACTTCACACAACACAGTGATAAGGGTATCAGGTGCTTATCTAAGATATACTAAATTTTAGAGTTTATACTCAACTAGAGAGTTGAGTCGGTTCTTCCCTTGGTAATGACCTCCAAATAATATTTATAGGAAAGGGTAAGGTTTACCATTAGGTGATGAAATCCTATTCAAGCCTTGTCTCAAGTTTGTTTTGATGTGTTGATTGATTATGTGGATAGGATAAGTGTGTGATAATAAGAGTGAAACTATGATTAATTACTTTACCTTTAAGCTACTAGATGAACTAAATAAATCAAGAAATCAATGTAATGCAATGGGTTTATTTTATGCCATAAGAAATTTTAGATTTCATTTGATGAGCATAGAATAAAGGAAGAAAGAAAAGGGGCACCTAGATGATGCTAGGGTCCCACCGGGCGTGCCAAATTATTTTTCTTAATTTTTGTTTATTTCTTAATTATGGAAGAAGATAAGAAAATATTAATAAGGGTGTGGTAGAAATACTTGGTTGATGATGCATAAATAATCCAAAATAAGATGGAGAACTCCTCTTTGGATAGGAATGAATAACCTACAAATAAGACCAAAGTATAGCTTGCTAGTTGGTTGATGGTTGAAGGCTGAAGCAATTTTTCTAGAGTAATGGTACTTTGGCCTCAAAAGAAAATTCAATAGAGGTTTGGGTCTCTTTTGTTGATTTTGAGTTGTTTAAGGAAGATTGTATTTTGGATAAATTGAATACCTATGTGCAAGAATATTTGATAACTTGAACATGGATTGTGGATCCATTTTCACCTCTCACTTCCCTCTTTTTATAGGTAAAGAGAGATGGAGGATGGAAGGTTCCTTAAAGGGTGAGGTTGTTGACCATAATGCTTGGAAGTTTTTTATGACCAAATAAGGTGAATATATTAAATTGTGTCTCATTATCTCGCACATAGTTGGTGATGTATTAAGAAGGTGAAGAGGTGAGGACTTGACCATAAATGGTCAGGCTAACCATTGATGGTTACGCTAGCCATCGATGTTTGAGTGTTAAAGGTAAATTAGATAAATAAAGGGGTTAAAAGGTTTGATTAAATGTTAAGTTAGTAATTTGATGAGTTAGCTAACTAGGTGGTCAACTAAACTTAGGGTTTGATAAGGGTCCTAAGGTGTTTTGACATTTAGAACTATCGTGTGTAGTTTTATAGTACCTACACATGGCACACCTAAAAAAATAGTAATAGGTATAGTATGTACATTGCAAAAAATATTATTTTCTTTATCAACATATAAAATCATTATTTTTCCTTTATATGTGCTCCCTAAAATGATTTCCATTGAATCATCTATGTATTCACATAGGCAAATTAGTGTAAAATTCAAACCACATAAGTAATTTTCAATGTTTAATTGCATTGAATTTGTATCATTATTATAGCTTGCATCATAATCATCATCAATGTAATTTACAGATATGAAATTTGGATCTTCTAATTTTTATAGTAAAGGTAATTCTTTTATACATCTTCCTCTTGTTATATATTGTTAGGTGAATGTTGTTGCTCTAAACTATCTATAGATTGTAACTTTTGATAATTTCTAATAGATTCACAAAAATCATATGAGTGCATTTTTTATATAGGTATGGTATTTGGTGGTGGCACTATAGTAGATTGAGTGCCCCTAAATATGTTGGATTCTCAATATTAAACTCTGTAGTCTTACAATATCTGAATGGTTGATTATTGGCAAGGCATGTATATAAGTACCCATCACATATAAATTTGACACACCAATGTAAATTAAAAGGTATAAATTCCATTGCAGGTATCCATGGCCTACCCAATAGTAAATTATAATTCAAATGATTAGACATTACTTGGAATTTACTAGAAAATATTTTGGGCCCTACCTTAATATCTAAAGTGATAGAACTTAATGCTTGGCAAGGCACATAATGAAATATTTTGATAATATTATATGTATTTTAAAGATAAGTCATGTTGATACCCATTATATGTAATAATTTAAGGTTAAAAATATTTGACCTTGAACCATTATCAATTAAAAACCCTTTTGATTTTTATACTCTTAATTTGAACTTGTATAAACATAGGAAGATTATGATCAATAGCAGTTTGTGTAAGAAAATATTCATTTCCAAAAGGTATAAAATCCTCAATATAATTTAAATTATTTATGAAAAATTACAAATAAGAAGGTTATTTATCATGAGGTATAGGTTTTTGATTCATGCTTTATATAAAATATCCTTGAAAATAGTAGGCTTATGAAGAAATTCTAACATAGAAATTTTAGTTAGTGTATTCCTTAGATGATACACAATATCACACCCTTTATATTTATTAATTGGTATAGTTGGATTGGGTTAGGGATGAGGAGGGATTTCTTGAGTTTATTACTCTTTCCTTGTCTAATGAGGCACCTAACCTCATCTAGTGATAAAAAATTAGACCATAGCATCTATTATAATCCTAGGGTGAATAGTATAGGAAAGATATGAGCTAAGATATTAACCATCATTTCATTAAATTTGGAAATTTCCCAATCCAGATTAAAAATTGAAATTATTACTATTGTATTTTTATAGTATCAATTATTTGAAATAATAGAACCATGTTTCTCTATTATCATATTCCAATTTAAAGTTTATTAGAATTACATATCATATTTATGGATTCCAATTTTTTAGTTTTTACAATTCAATTTAAAAAACTAGATTATATAATGTAATATGTTGAATTAATCCAAGATTTTTTTGTAAAGAATTGTAGTAATTAATATTTCATTTTGATGCAATTAATTCAAACTTGAATAAAAGCTCCTCCCCTTGAATTATAAGTTGAGCTCAATCTTGAAACTAATGTTAGACTCTTAGAATGCTTCAAAAATTCAATGAAATAAAAAACAATCATTGTTTTAGTGAGGCTAATTAAGAATCTACTGAATGCTCAAAAAATTGGACCATAAGATCTACTATAATCCTATGGTTAATAGTAGAGGCTTGTATTTTTATAGTATAAATTATTTTAAATAATGGAATCCAGTTTCACTACTATCAAAATCCAATTTAAAGTTTATTATAATTACATATCATATTTTACAGATTCCAACTTCTATGTTTTTAGAATTTAATGTTAAAAAACAAGATTATATAATATCATATGTTGAATTAGTCCAAGTTTTTTTTCAAATAATCATAGTAATTAATATTTCATTTTGATGTAATCGATTCAAACTTGAAGAAAATATCCTCCCACTAAATTATAAGCTAAGCTCAATCTTGAAATTAATGTTAGACTCTTAGAATGCTCCAAAAATTTAATGAAACCAAAAAGAATCATCGTTTCAGTGAGGATAATTAAGAATCTATTGATATTATATCAAATATGGGGATTATGCACTTATAAATTTTCATTCTTATTGAAAATAACAATGTATTAAACTTCAACAACCTAATTTATAATCATTTGACAAAAGAGAATACTAAATCTCCCTTGCTCAAATATGATAGCAATGAAGAAAGAGATTATTAACTCTCCCATGTTTAGAGAGGATGGGAATGACAAAATTAGAGAGTATTAACCCTCCCACACTCAAGGATGTTACCGATCCCCATAGATATCTAAAAACACATCTCCTACACTAATAAAGGATGAAAATGATAAAAGGAAATATTAACTCTCGCACACTCAGAGTATGGCTATCAATTATAAAGTAATTATGACATCAGTCCTCCTTTCTTTGTTAAATTATTCATATTCATCAATAAAACATCTCATTCCTCATTCCTTATTCCTCATTCCTCATTACTCATTTCAAACATTCCATCTCTCCCTCAATCTACTCCTCAAGATATATCATCTTTCAATGTTATTTTCACCTAATTTGATGGTGATATCATCCTAAAATACTAATTTACCAATCATTGATGGTATTATATTAATAATCAACCCACACTTCATGAAAAGTAAGCTAATCCATGACCTAATTTCTAATCTTTCCCCAATTCTACTAGCATTCAACACACTCATATTCATTATAAGTAAATCAATGGGAAAACAAACTCATGACACTAAAGAATTAAAGGTGATTTGGGAGATCTACCAACCTGGTAAAATGTAAAGGAGGTCTTGCCAAGCTATAGAAGGTGGAAAAAAATGACTTATAAAGAGCCTTAAAAACCAAAGTTCCATAATCTAAGATGTTTAAAAGGAAATGTGAGTATGGCACCTCCTCCTCAATTCTCTCACATTGAATCCATTGAGGCAAATCTAGACAAAACATTGGGTCAATGTTCCAAGAAGACTTTTGACAAACACAAAGTTCATGTGAATTCCATATCAACTATAGTCTAAAGAAAAGACCTTATAAAGTGTCCCTTTGATTGTTGGAATCTCTACAAAGAAAGGAGGTAAGAAAAGGAAACATTTTGGCCTTATCAATAGACATTTATAGATGATTGATCATGTGGTCACCTTTAGGTCTACTTTCAATCCACACCTTTATCTCAAACTAAAAATTGAGAATGGATTATATTATCTCAAGTATAACATGCAAGTGGTATTTAATAAAGAGGTTTCTTGGGTTATCATGGATAAGGACACACTAATTTAATTCTACTCTTGCATGAAGGCATTCCTAGACTGATATGATTTAATTATGTCTGAGAAGGACAATAAAAATTTCAAATTTATGATTGTAATCTTGTAGTTACTTCTACTACATACCTTATTTTATATTTCTCCTCGACATTTCCCCTAGTCAATCTCTTTCTTTTATCTCATATATAAAACTTGAATGTATTAATTTATTAATGTATTTATATGGGTGAGGGCCCAAATTCTAACCCTTTTACCATATAAAAAAATAATTATCTTGTGTAGAATGGGCATGTGCCCATTCTACACAAGATAATAATATTGGATTTTTAACTTCCTAAGTGGTAATATTATTATTTTGTGTATAATGGAACGTCTTAGCTTCCTAAGTGATAATATTTCTATCTTGTGTATAAAGATAAATAATACCATGGAAACTTTATTTATATTTTCTATAAGTGTTACTTCATTGGTCTTAAGTTTATAGCTTTCACCATTAATAAATCTTTGTTAGTAGTTCTTCATAGTATGGTCACTGTAGGTTACATGGAGATTATCTCTTAGGTTAGTTCAACATGCATTACTTAATTATACATAGTTACATAAGTAAAAAAACACTTATTATAACACATAATTTACACATAAAATCACAAGTGATTTAAATATCATTAATATATGTACCACAAATGTATTATTATCAAGCTCAATTCAAGATATAAAGATATTAGATAGTAGGATATATTCCTTGCAATTCATTTGTAAAACTATATACAATATAAAAGATCATTAGACACATCTCTTCTCCATCCATATACAATTATGTCAATTTCCATGCGATGCTGCAAAGTACATTCTATGCCATGAAAGACATCTATGGATGTATGATGTCATGATATGACTATAAGCTTATGAAGTTTTTCCTTTAATATTCTAAATACTCCAATGAATAATATTGATAACATTATTAAATTCAATTATGAAACTAATTTAGAATATTAAAGGAAAAACTTCATAAGTTTACATTAAGTTTGAAACTTCATAAGCTTACATTAAGTTATGAAGCTTAATTCATAAGTTAAAATAATTTAATGAATAACCTTGTTATCATAATCATTAGTCAACTTATTAGGCTAACAAAGTTATTTATATGTAAAAAATAATAGACTTTATTTACATATACAGAAACTATTCCAACTATCAGCTATAAAATTAATCAACTTTTATATAAATATGCAACTTAGTCAATAATATTTTATAAGTACCAATCACTTTTATACATCAAAATATTTCCATCTCACTAAAAAATTTAGCCAAATTCCATTTGTTTATATAACTTATTGTAACAAATATAAATTATTATGTAATAGTTTCAAGATAACTCAATCAAATTCGCTAATTTTTATTTTGTATGTTTTTTAAGAGTGACACATATTTGGGTGTGGATACCCATCATATAACCATGTACAAAAGTGTGTGAATATTTTCCTATCAATTTTAGTGTGCCATAAAATTTCTAACTTGGAGGCAATCCAAAGAAAAGGGATTCTTTTTGTCATAAATAAAACATGATTTATTGCCTAATAAGAATAATATGTTGTCTCTCCCATACAAGTGTGTGTACTTGTCTATAACCTCTTCTATGTTTTTTTATGTATATTTGCAAAATATTCCCTTTTTTATCTAATAAATTTGTCATTAATTTCATGTCATGATATCTCCCATGTTAAAAAAAATTCATATTTTGTATCTATTCAAATTAATAAATGAAAGAACATTGTATTATTGAGTTCAAGTAAGCCACAACCCAATATTGAAATGTTTCCTTGCAATCTCCAACATGTTAGGGATAAATGTATGACTGAAGTATTGATAAAATGAATATGAAAAAACTAAGACTATTTGGTTGACAATCTAAATTCAATAATATTGAAACTCTAAACAACATTCCCTCTACTCTCAATATTAGCAACTTCCTTCCAAGTAGAATAATATCTGAAATAGTCAACCAATGCAATAAGTATTTTTCAATAAGGCAAGTTACTAATATTATTAAAATAAATTTTTTATCACCATTATGATATTTTATATTGAATTTTTAAACTTAGAATTAACTTTAAAAATTAAAAAGTTATTTGTGAGAAATTCATAGTTGAAAAAATGTTTGGGGAGAAACTCAACAAAAAAAAAATTGGAAATTTTTTCTCAACAATACTTATTTATAAAAAATTTATGATTAATAAAAAAAAATTAAAACCTTATTAAAAATGCTAGAAAAGTACAAAAAGTAATTTTTATTTAAATTTAAAGTATATTTAATAATATTATTTAAGAACTTGGTGATGATAGCCTAGTGGTGAGTGAGTTGAGTGTTAGAAGTGGGAGGTCTCAGGCTTTATTCCTTGGGATGACTACTCTTTAGCATTGTTCCCACACTATAAAACAATGGGTTGTTCATGAAAAGTATCTAATGCAATGAAATACTAGCTTGGTGTTAAATACGATGTGGGTCAACATGTATCTTAAAACCTGTGTTCAATGAGATGAGGAAAGTCCAAAACCAATGGTTAGGAATACTATTTGCCACTAGTTTGATTATTCCAATTATAAAAATATCTATACCCAAAATTTGAGTCCCTAAGGGTTAGCTTGAGTTAAAGGGAGAAATAATTTAGGTCACCTAGGTCTTAGGTTCAATCCTTGATTTACCTGTGGTGTGTAGAGTGGGGCATTTTCATACCACATACAATATGAAGTGGCCATTGGGACACCTTCAAGTAGGGTTCAAACTTCTCCATGTGTTTCAAGCAGATCATCATGGGGAAATTTTGATGTGGATTATTGATGGACATTATGGACCCAGGCCTACCTCCATTAAGCTTCAGATGTAGATTAAAAAATAAGCTAATGAGATGTGGGTGAGTTGGTTAAGTGGATTGGTTATTTCAATCCCCACTTAGGTTTAAATATTTATAAAGGCACATGAGGCTAGTTTTGGCTATTTGTTGTATTTGTGAGGCCATTAATGGCTATTAGTTATTCTTGAGGCTAGTGGTGGCCATTGTTGGTAATTATCAAAATACATCTAGGAATATATAGTACAAAATGGTATTACATAGGGATATAGGACCCTAAATTTGTCCTAGACCAGTTCACACTCTGGTTAAAAGCTATCAACTAGCAAAATAATAATAATCCCATTGAAAAACTAAACCAAATAGGAATGAAAATATTTAACTATCAATATTAACATCATATAGTAATGTAATTTGAAAATTGTTCACAAATTTTAGTTTGTATAAGCAATGTAAACTCAATTTCATTTATTTTTTGGTTCAAAATTTATCATAGATAAACTTAGAACTTTTAAAAAATATATCTTACATCATCTGCACCTTCAATCAAGGCTAATTGTGTAAGTAATGTCACCATAAGCCATTTTCCATTAATAAAATATTTTTTAGATTAAACCTTCATTGGAATGATGAATTTTTATTGAGGTACACCTTTGTTTAGTGGGATGATTACAATATTACTTGTAGAATTAAATGAATTCTAGATTCCTTCTGAATCGTGTCCAAATTATTAATAAGTATATTCTACATTTTTTTGTAATGATCAAAACCCAAATAGAATAAAGAAAAAACATCCAATTTAGAATTTATCAATAGTTTCATTTCATTTTTTCTACATTGACATCTATATCAGAAGTAGACCAAAATGCTATTTGAAACTATGTAGATACAACTGTTTAAAAATGATTCAAAACTCTTCTTGGATGTATGTTCTCATTGTTGACATGGAATGTGTTATTCTTTTTTGAATAATGTTTATAAATTAACAATCCTTCTAAATATATAACAAGAAAATGATTTTTTGGAGGCATTTTAGAAATGATAATATTGAGATTCAACTTTACATTTTATTTTTTTAATGTAATTATAATAATATATGCTAGTTAATATTTTACCTACATTCCCAAGAATTTTCATAGATTGTACATCATATCTAGTCAAATATACACAAGAATTTAAAATTATAATTATTTAATCTTGACAAAAATAATCAAACAAACTATATTGGGACTTAGTCATGAATTTTTCAATAATGGATTATTTAAAGTAATAATTAATACATGTTTGCGATCCAAGTGTGACAATTGATGGTGCATGATTTGATGTAGTTGATGTATTTACCATAACAAATTACATTTTTTTTCTAAAGTTTATCTTGTCAATTAGATGTGTCATTTATCTATTTAGTTATCTCCCCTTAAGTTGAAGTTGATTCTTAATTTAATTCATCTACATTCATCATTGTTTGTAATGGCTTAACAATTTCTACCAACATGAAACATACAAGTTTAGAATGGGAATTTAAAATTATTTACAATGGTTAGCCACCCATTCATTAGTATATTATGTATTAAATTATGATAAAAATGATTAAATTGAATTATGAAACTAATTTAGTGTGTAACTACATAAATTTTACAATATAATTATCAAATAATGTAGTACTTGAGGGTGTAATGAGATATTTATAGCGATGTTTAAGCATCATTTCCTACTTTGGATTTTCCACTATGAATATAATTCAGTGAAGTCATATTTAAATTTTTGGCAACTTGTATCACATTTTTGCCTCCATAAAGTATTAAAACAAGGGATGAGTCTATGTTATATATTGATAACACATGCTCCAAAAAATTAATCGATCTCTCATACTTGAAAGTATGTTTTGATAAGACAATCTGAATATCAATTATCATTAAAATGTCCAATGGTTTGGTGTGTGACTAGTAAAGTTGAATTCCCTTTTCTTCATAGACCATGTATTTTTAATCATGGACACCATAAATGCCAAAGATCATTGACAATCCCTTAAACCCACCTTCCTCATTCAAAATCTTGTAACATCTCTTGGAAATGATTTCATTATTTTATTTAGAATTTTCCATGTAGATGCATAAAAAAATATGAAATAAATAAGATTTGATAACTTGAATAATAAATACACACACATAATTCATTGTAATAGACTAAATGTAGGAATATAAATCCATAATATCAGTTTGTGGGACATCAATAACAACATTGCAAAAATATGAAATAACCACCCCCTAGACTAAGAGAAATATTGATTTCTAGAGCTCCCAGTGTTTTAACCAATAAAAAAAGATAAGAACACTGACATGTAAAATCATAAGTATATTACTTCCTTGATATTTTTAATAACTGATGATACATACAATTTGAGGAGGTTGATGGAATCCTTTGATATTTTCATATTATCTTTGATTTTTATTTGTCTCCCTTGCCAAGTTTGAATTATTTTTAATTTTTTATAATTTTAAATATATTATCATGATGATAGTTGTAAACATGTTTTTAAACTATGTTAAAATACTATTTAGATACATTAGTTTGAATGTATGGTTATTACTTAAACCTATAAATATAGGATTTGTAGAACATAAACATCCATATTATCCACTATTGATAATATTCTTATAAACTTGTGTATAATTATAACATGCCCATTTTGAACAAGTCTATAGGAATGATATGAAAATCATTGGCCTTTATTCTTAATATCTTACGTAGATTACATGAGTTAACAATACTATGCATGTTGTTTATATTATCAATTAAAAATAAAATATTATTCTAATCTTGTGTGGAATGGGCACATCCATATAAATTATCCTCTAATAAATTATAGTATTCCTATCTTATTTATAATAGGCCCATGAACATTATGAACATGATAGGAATTATATGAACATCAAATACCTATGTTCTTATCTTGTAGAGTAGATTACACAAGTTAAGAATACATGCCATGTTGATTAAATTATCAATTAATAAGCCAATAACCTAATTAATAGTACATACCATGTTACTTATAATATCAATTAATATTCCTATATTCTAAACTTGACATATGGAAAGGGCACATCCATGTTGGCCTCTGACAATTGATAATATTCATATCTTGCATTAGACACATGCCCATTATGAACAAGATACTAGGAATAATATGAGAAACATGACATATATTCTTAATATTGTTGTGACCAACACACACCCATTATTAACAAAATTAATTTTATGGACATAACTTGTTCACATAAAATATCAAAGCATGGTTTTGAACATTAGTTTATGCTTATTATTTAAACAATATTAATACTTAGTAGGTGTATGATTTTGTGTGAATTGAATAATTTTTACTTGTAGAGGTTACATTATATTAATAGGTGGAAAAAAAAAGACTTGAATCACAAAGGCATATAATATTATTCTTATATTTTTGTGCATTCCTTTTCTAAAAATTTAGATAATAATATTACCTTCCTAATTGATAATTTCCTAGTTATTCTTATATTCTCATGTATAATGGGCACATGACCATTCTACAAAATATAATAATATTGGATTTATCATTGATAATTTCATGCCATGTATATTATTATATGTTTGACATTATGTATAAAGTGCATGTGCCCATTATACAAAATAATAAAAGAATAATGAATGTTGTGTCCATAATTTTGATCCCCACTTGTTCTTATCTATTTATAAGTAATATTATTTTGCCTTGTTCTTGTTCATAACAATTCTAGGTCAATTAAATACTAATTAGACTCATATTATTTGATTGTGGGTATTGTGATCATATATTTTATTGACAACTATCAGAGTCCTAAGAGTACTATATGATTATTGGGTTTTTCTAAGTGGATAATGATTCCCACACCATATAGTTATTTACACCCCAAGAGATATCTACACAACGTATCTCTAGGTGTATGACTGGCTACATGGTATGTTACAATTTTGAAATGTGTGACAGACCATAAAGAAACTCTAACATTTGCAAGATCTAGGCAAGCATAAAGATTAAGTTAGATGAAATCCATTTTATACCAAAAGGCCTACTTATTACCTATCAATGAAGATCTCTAGGATTACACTCTATAACTCCAAGAAATGCGGGACATACCATGAGAACAATGACTTGTCACCAAAATAATGCATGCCACATATCTCACTCATAAACTTGAAGTTAATTAGGCCTAATACGTTGTCTCTAATGCAATATCACTTTGGGTACCTTATTATTATTCACCTCAACACTCAAATGACAATTAGAAGACTCTGTGAGATCCCTAAATGCCAAAAAATCAAAATTTGGTCACGTGCCTAACACATTCTCAATATCAAATAAGATAATAAGGCACCACCCTACATTTTTTTAGAAGATTCTGAGCTCACCACCTAGCCAGGTGACTCACCAAAAATGACTTTAAAGATAAAAATAAGCTTTAAACACTAATAATAAGTTGATGAAAAGTAAAATTTTGATAATTTGAAATAATGCCATTAACTTAGATTTAATTCAAATTTGTGAGCCCTCATCATTGTTACTATAGGTATAATTCGAAGAGCATAAGTTCCCATATTAGTTAAGCTTTAGATACCATTTAATGGTAATGGGGATGTGACCCTTGTTCCCTTATATAGTCCAATGGAACTTGAATGGAAAAGTTTATATGTATACTTCCCAAATAAGTCATGGGGACACATATTCTCATTAAGCACAAGTCAACTTCAAATTAAAATTAAAACCAAGCCATGATAATGTATATTATGAAATTAAATTCAAATAGAAATACAATTGACATGGGTCATTAATAATGTTCCAATTAATTCTCATGAATGAGATTTTGTTGGTTATGATCTCGGTGCTTATATGATTTACTCCAAAGTCAACTTCAATGTAATTTGTAACAAATTAACCTAAATATTTTTTATTCATAGCTCCCCTTTTCCCTCAAGCCCTAGTTATTTAATTGAACACAAAATGTTACAAAGTATTACAATGGTTGTTGAAGATGAAACACATGCTCCATCAATGTTCTGATTTGGGACTAGACATGGATTCAAAGATATAAAATTTGGCAAGCATGCTCTATGCAACACCTTCTATAAGTATTGAACCACTTTTCAAATGTTTCAGTAGTTAAGGATTAAAAAGAGTAATATTACTTTACCCTCAACCAAATGGACTATTTCAATGATTTAAAAAATATCAAAGCCACAAAATTACACAAAATAAGTGCCACGCCAGAGATATTTCCCTATGTTGATGCTATATTTAATTTGTTTATCATGGGTCAATGAACAAACAACATATTTCACATAAATAATATCCAAGTACAAGTTACATATTATTTATTGTTGCCTTTTTCAAGTATTACATATTTCCCAAACCAAACATGGCATATGGGGCACAAGTGGTTATTGAATGGTTCAAAGATAATTAGGTTAGGGAAACCTTGAGACTATGGAAAATAGATGCTAATAAATTTTTCAAAAAAAGGAAAATCAACAACATCCTAATCTCATTATTTATACCAAGAATTAATATTTCCATGGCCCTATTGAATAGACTTAATGGAGCCCCAATTGTTTCACAAGTTAATGAGAAATGGGTTCCATTATTGTTTATGATGATAAATAGCAAGGGTATCCCATCACTAGGAGAAGTAATTACTTTTAATTTCAAACAACAAAGGGTTGTGCACAATAGGCTAGTTACTAATTTCTACATGCTTCATATTTGTTGATGCTTTTATTCCACTTTGAGCCCCAATAGTATAAATCCCTGGTAACTAAAAGAAAAAAATAGAATTTGTGATTTTTTTAGTGATTATCATCTCCATAGGTATAGTAATTTTATTTAGATAATTTTTGACATCTTTTAGTCCTACATTTTATAAATAAATTGATTCAAAACTAATGCCAAGATTATCTGAAGAAATTCAAAGTTCATTGAAATCACTAGGTGATTATTGTTACTATCCAAAGCATATGGTCATAAGGATGTATGGAACATTAGTTACACCACTCTACCTACCTATAATAATAATAGATAAATTGGCATAATAAGATATTTAATATCGTTTATTTTATAGTGTTGATGAGAATTACATGAAAGCTAAATTGGGAAAATTACACAAGATGCCTATTAGCATAAGCAAATAGTAATCTTAGCATTGGGATCAATTGAAAAAAATTCTCATCATAGAGGCTCCTTTCATATTTTCTTGGCTAAATTCAAACCTTAAGACCCAAGGGGGTAACATTCAAGCATATAAAAAATTTCTATGGTAGATTCAAGACTACATATGGCCATAAACCATATGGACATGACCATATTTTATTAAATGATGAGGATGACACTGAAGTATGAACTAAAATGAAATATAAATAATGACAATGGAAGTGTCACAAATTATATGATATGAACATTCTATTAGAAAGTGGGATACAATCAAGACATGGAAACCTAAGAAGGATAATTATCAAGAGTTTTCCCAAACCAACATATATAATAAAATACACCCCTTCAATAGACATGAGATATCCCCTAATTCTAAAGGTCACAAGTGATTTTACACCTAAAAATATAATTCAACTATATTTAACACTAATAATAAGTCATTGACTTCCTCCTCCTCATCCTCCTCATGTGCACACTCTAATAATGATTCCCTTTGTCACTCTTGTCACTCAAGTCAAGGGGACCTTTCCTAGCACATTTTAAACTCATACTATTACACTTAAAGAGAGGCCATCTAAATATTGAAGGTTATATATAAGTCTTATTTGTTTATACTCATAGGAAGACTTGAAGGGAGAAGACCTAAATCAAAAAGTAAAACATGACCTAGATTCAAGATAACAAGTATCTAGTGCTTCCCAAAATGTCCATGTTTAGGCACACTTAGGAATATATATTCCTGGTCCCTCTTAGCCAGATGATACATAAAAAATCTCAAGAACTTCAAAGGACACAAGTCCTATTTAAGACATATAGGTAACTAAGGAAGATAATATTAGGACCACTACTTGCACCTCACTTGACACTTTTCTAGTGGACTCTGTTAGTCATCTAGTGTCTCCTCCTATGATTACATTAATTGATACTATACATGTTACACTACAAGTCCCTATCACCTTTACTCTTGATTCCATTACTTTAACAAACTAGGGTTGAGTCTAGTCACAAACCCTAGGCAGAATTACTTGAAGACATACTTGACAAATTGAAAAAATTAATTATCTCTATTTGACCTTGTGAATTCTATACACATAACCAGGGTTGAGTCTTAATCAAAATGGGTTCATGTGTCAAATTATAATGAATAATTGACTTACATAGATGATAAATTAAGTAAAATTACCAACACAATAAGATAAAAATTATATCATTAACTAAACTTGATATCCTTAAAATATATAATCTTGGCTCAAAATTCTACAAACAACAAAAGATATGACCTCATGGAGTGGAAAAACCAAATGAAGGAATATGTAGAAAAAATAACACTCTAGGAGAGGAGATTAACTAAGTTTCTATTAAATATGTTTATCTCTAAAATTTATACACCAAGAGGTCAAATATTAAATAATACTTTCTTTGAGACATAACTTAGGTCTTTAATAGGCAACTTCAAAGCAAGGGTTGACAACACAAGAGTTGTAAGTAGTGATCACGTTATTAAAATGATCAAATTTACTAAGGAAAAGGTTGATCAAGAACATGGACTTACTGAATCCTTAAAGATTCAATGAGCCTAAACAAATAAATAATGTGAAAGCTTCCATTGTTATTCAAAACCCTCTTCAATATTGATGTCAAAGTTGTAGACTTAGATTTTGCAATGTGTGTACCAGCTTAAAAAAGAATAAAAGAATAAGATAATGTAGATAAATAGAGAAAACTATTTTATTAATAACAAGATTCATAAACCTAGCCACCAAAAAGTATTTATTATTCTCCAACATATACATTAGTTCATACCTTAGTTGGATCAGTGTTTTCTTGGATTGACTTAATTACAGCTCCTTTGCATTCATATTCGAGTCATACTTTAATACATACTGAAGTAACTTCTCATACTAGTACCATAATGAGTGCATATTCAAACATGTCTAATTTATTATTAGTTACATAATTTCCCCTTATTCTTGGACTAACTTTCAAGAAACTCCAACTAGAGCTCAAGTTAGTTTAGAACCATCTATCACTAGTAGCACCACTTATGCACTATAAAGTGATTTAAGGTCTAATTCTAGAAAGGTTATTTATAATTTTTATTATTTATCAATAAATACTTTTTACATGTTATTTAACCATAAATTTAGATATATGGGGGTATCTAGGTTTAAGGGGATTAGATTAGCATTTACACAAAGGGTGGTGAACTAACCTAATAGGTAGGCCAATTAATAGAAAAACTCAGATAAATAATATTATGAATTTATAAAACTGAGATTTCTTAAAATAATAAAATATAACTATTAATAGATATTGTAATGAATTGAAAATAAATGATACTTAGCTGGTTTACCATGTACAAGTAGATCTAGTTTGGAATAGGCTAGAAGTAGATTAGAAGATGATCCTCGAATAGTCATCAAATTTTGGAAATATTCTTTATGTGATCTCAGACACTTGTATTAGATCTAGATAGTAACATAAATGCATTTGTCTTATAAGGAATATTAATTGGTTCTAAATGTGATCAACTAGATCCTTCTAAGTTTTATATCACCTTCTTCTAGTGTTTTTAAATTATGTGCACAGGCTATCACTCTTTGTCAAATGATCAAACTCTAACTCTTAACCCTTGGAGTGATTATGGTAAAATGGGTTTTAGGTTCATACTATTGAACTAACCCAAAACAACCCTCTATCAATGGATGCTACCTACATATCCAATACTATGAAGAAGGCCTTAGAATGATGTATTTCTCCCCCATGTGTTAGATTATGTGTGCACAAGGTTATAATGTGTGATACACAAAGACATATGGTGACCTAGCTTATAACTTGGAAATATGGCTCATGGGATAATCATTGAATTCTTTAGACCTATATAAATATTATGCCTATGACTAAAATGGAAATATGGACAAATAGGGTAAGTTTTATCACTTGAATACTTGATTAAGTGTTTGTTAGTATATTACCTTGTGAGTTTTATGTGATTTCCACTAATGAGGGTTGATATTATATATATACCAATCTATTTTGTAAATATATCATGTAAAAAAACTTGGGGACCTTTTGGATATGTTTATTTTGAAAATTGGATGACTTTTGGGCACTAGAGACTTTGTTAGAAAAAGACAATTATGTTGACACTTGTATCCTCCTAGGACTCAAATGTTTAGAGAGATAGAAAATAGGTACATGTATAAAAATGGTAGTGAAGAATATTATTCATATTTAAATCTTTTTTTAAAAATATATAAGTCTTGGTCATTAGTTTAACAATGGTTATACTAAGAGATAAATAATTAAGCACAAATAGATTATGAACATGAGCCTTCCAAGAACAAGTAGGTCTAGAACTAAAAGGTATAACCATGATAGGTATTTTCAAAATGTATAAGATTGAGGTACTATATAAATAATATTTTAGTATTTACATTTCCCCTTTTTAATATAGTAATGAAAATATTAGTTTAAATAAATAAATATGTACTTGGGTGTTTATAACACACCTTACCTTTGTGTGAGCCCAACTTGATGCTACATTGGTGAGTAACCTACAACTAAGATCATGCTATAGTATATAATCAATGTATGAAATCTTAAATTGAAATAATTTTAAATTATTGAAAGTATAAATAGAAAGGTTAGGATTACACATATGTGTCGATGCAACCATCTTGCCTTTTGGTAATTTGATTTGAAATGATGCGTCATTATGAAGCATTGAATATGATATTAGGATGATTCTAAACTATAAGTGCATATATATATATATATATATATATATATATATATATATATATATATATTTGAGGACACATGACCCCAACCTTGGTGTAAAGGTGAGTTGAAACATGACTATTGAGCTTGTTTCATCTCAATCCTACAACCCAAATATAGGCATAATATGGTGAGTGTGATTTATTTAATCAAATAACACTATATATTTGGTGAGGGTGGATGATTTAATCAAATCTAACCTATGAGTCTAGTAAAGTTATATGATTTAATCAAATATAACTTATAATTTTGGTAATATTGAGTGATTTATCAACTCAACCTTCCAAAAGGTGATCCAACTACTGAAGTAGATTGGCTCAATAACAATCCATAACATTTCATATTGGTATGATAATAGTCCATAATCATATTTAAAATATGAAAAAAGATTTTTATTTTGTAATTTTAGGTTCCCTTTGCATGGCATATGCATCTCATATATGTCTCAAGCTAAAATCTAGGTATAATAACAATATATATGTATATAATGATACCAAAAATATAGATTTGATTCATATAACTATGAAATATAGTGAATTTTAAATTAGTGTAAGTGTGGAGGACATGTTTCTATGAAATGCCTTGACTAAATCTAGATAATCTGATAACTAGTGTAAATATGGAAAATATGTTTCAATAACATGCCCCCACTATAAACTGGAGATGTTGAATAGTGAATAAGTGTGGAGGTCATGCCTTTTTGGCATATCCCCATTGTAATATATAATATGAAAATGTGTAAGTCATGATTTTATGATATACCTCCACTGATATTCCCCCTATTTTGAGGTGAGGGGAAATATAATTTGGTAGTTACACTACTTTAAAAGGATAATATAACCATATAAGATTTGTATAGATCATGTACCATATTGGAGTAACATGTCTAGGTAGAATGGAATTTAGTCATGTAGTATGTGATCACATCAAGTCCTAAAAAGCATGATATATATTATGTCAAAATCTAAAGAGTAACAATACAAGTTCAATAAGAAATCAAACATACACACAAGATCACTCAAACTCAAATAAAAAGGAATGGTCCAAGGAGACCTCATACAAGGTGCATGTTCAAATACCACACAATCGAAGGGACATGGATTAATTAAATGTCCATAAAGAATAAAAATTACATATTAAAATTTCCACATACAACATATAATGACATATTAAAATGTCAAAATAGGAAAGCAAAGGCATGAGGTTCACAATCAATGGAGCATATTAAAATAGGTAATGCAATGAAAGATAATAACAAGAAAGGAAAACACTCAAATAAGTGCATGAAAAGAAAGAAAGGAATATAAATAACCAACACAAACATAACATACTAGTTCTTAAACATATGGTTTTTTCAAAAATGTAAGTACATAGCATATCAAGTATAATGTGAAAGGTATAATCATAGATATAGGCATGTGTAAGTATATAATATCAAACATGATAATAGAAAGTGATCATAAAATAATATAACCTAAGTGTGTCATGATCAAAGAAGTATATTCCCCCATCTTACTTATGTCATGAGTGGAGGGAATAGCTAACATCTATATGTGTATATATCATGTACTTGGGTATGCTTGTATCACCCTAAAATGAAACATGAAACCTATGTGTATATAGGAAAAAATTATATTATATCTACTAACATGGAGAAAATAACATATGTATAATAAATAATATAACTATGAACATGATTTTTTTTGGTACTTTTAAAATTTATTTGAATATTTTTGTATTTTTTTAATATTTAATATTTGAATTATGATTAAATTTTTAAATATTTTATCTCAGGGACCAAGGCACCAATAGGTGGGTCATTTACTTGCCAAAACCTCTTATGTTTTATTATTGCCATTGTTTCCATGTTATCTGGTAATTTATTATTGGTAACTATTTCTTTTTTTAATCATCAAATCTATCATGCATAATGCAAACTTATTTATTTTTAAACTAGTGGATAAGGCAAATATTGGTTTTATTGACAATTAATTTCATATCTTCAAACCATTTCTACCTAAATTTGAAATATAAATTTGGTCTCTAGTTCATTACCCATATTGGTGTATCAACCACTTTGGTCCACATGCAATTGGTATCATAATTTATCCAAAGGAATCTAGGAAAAGTAGGCAATGTTATAACTTATGCATATCATGGCCCAATTATCACAAATATGTTATAGTACAAAATGTTTCTTAATTATTTGTATTAATCTTAAGGTTTGTATAATAATTTCCATAAATATTTTTAGTAATAGTTAAATGTTCATGTCTAGGACATTTTGAATAATGTCTCATTGTATACTTGTCCTTTGAAATATCTAAAACGGGAGGTATTTTTTTGTTACTTAGGTTTAATTTGTATATGGCCATCATGTTTTTAAATTTTTATTTTTATTTATAATGCCACATAATGATATGTGTCATGGCCAATGATTCTATGATACATACAATATGTGATCCTTCTTATTGGACAAGTCTGTATCCTGATCTATGTCTGTTAGGAGGTAAAGATATCATCTTGTGTTCAAGTAACATAGAAATTATTGTATGTAGATAGTCTTAATTTATTATGATCTATAAAATATGTTATGGGGCCTAAAGAAAGGACTCTATGTTATTCACATGATGTATTTATATTTTTCCCTTGTAGGGTTGACTCAATGTTTGTAGCTAAGAGAGATGGATTGAATAACAACATTCACATGTTCATTTAGTTTTCTTTCCTTTCCCTTATATGAATGTGGTTTTATATCCTATGGTGATGAATTTAACTTGTGTGTACCATGAATTATTGGTGTGAATAGGTTATGTAAAACATGCTCAAGTGGATCAAAATAAGTTTTTCAATTATTCATCAATAATATTAAGTTTAAGTTAATCATCACTATCATAGTAATATAAAACTTTCCCATCTTGTTGCTTGGTGTTAACCAATAAAGGAAACTCAAATGTTAGATTTTATTATTATTTTGGTATCATTGGTTCATTTAGTAATGGTTCTTGCTCCTGATGTGCATCCATGTACACCTTAGTGGTTAGTTATTTTTGAGGTAAATAAGTCATTATAATTGATTCACCCATTTCATAGGTTTGTATAGTTTCAAATGGAATACATTATTTAGGTGGTATCAATTTAGGTATCCTTTCTATGCTAGAATATTCTTGAAGGGTTCATCATCAACAAACATTGTGAATATCCTTGCATTTTGTCAATGGACCCCATGCTCCTGGTTCAGGTTTTGGATCTAGGGGAAGAACTTTTGCAGATGTGGTGGCCTTCAAAGCTGGTCTACATGATGCTCTACCTCATGCATCATCTGGGCCTTCCCATGTATCACCTGTAAGTGCTTTAAAACCTATTAGGGTAACTCTAGATCCTGGATCAGTGGAAGATATCTTCCAAATGGAAGAATGATTTTCCTCTTATGTAGCTATTTTTCATTTTCATGGCTTCTGGCCCTCTCTGGCAGATCTAAAGAGCTGGACCTCCAAGATCTGGATGCCACTTATTGAAAATAATGCCCAAATCCTCCCTTGTGCCAGGGGTTTTTTATAGTATTATTTCACTGCTCTGAAGATAGGAAGATTATTTTGTGCCACAATAATTTTTCTTGGCAAGGCAGATATCCTCTCATGGCCAAACCTTGGTATAAGGATTTTAATCCTCTCTCAGAATCCTTTAACAAGCTCCCTATATGGGTGTGGCTCCCTTATCTTCTGATACATCTGTGGCATGAGTCAGTTTTTAAAACCATTGGAAATGCTATAGGGGATTTTTTATTTGTGAAAGATGGTCTTACAGATTTTCAACACTCGACGTGCACATGCTTTTTGGTAGATTTGGATGTCTCTAAGGGCCTTCCTAAGGCGATTTGCCTAGAATCCCCAAGGGGCACATGGACACAAATGTTGGATTATGAGGGGATCCCTTTTTGGTGTAGGAAGTGCCACCTAATAGGTCATATTGTTGCTCATTGTGTAGATGGGAAATCCAAATCTAGATGACCACCTTCTTGGTGGCTTGAGGCTTCCTCTAAACACAACACTATCAAACAATCTATGGAAGCTTTGACTGATTTTGATTCTGAGACTGAGGAAAGTATTCAATCTGAACCGGAGGTTGAGGAGGAATCTTTGGTGAAACAGTCTAATGAAGCTCCTACAGAGGCTGTGGTTAGATATCTTTTTAAGCCCATGGTGGAGGAGGTGGTCTCCTCCCCTATTTCAGAGGATCCTCCTAAGAGCCAGACTGTGTCTAGTTCTCACAAGGATTTTGTTGCGGCTTCTGTGCCTTATGGGATTTAAGGATCATTATCTTCTAAGGTATGGGTTGTTGAGGTAACAAAGTTAGAGGACGGATGGACAACAGTTAAGAGAAAGAAGTCTAAGCATTTGGTCCCCCCTCTAGATATGAATCTTTGGTCGTGTAAAAAAAACTCAATTCAAAAGGAATATCTAATGATCCCTTTTACTGACTAGTTTTTTGGGGTTAGTAAACTGGTTGCTATTCTGGTTTATTGTTTACTGGTCTGGGAGATTGTTCAGGTTACTGATCCAGTCTGTTAACTTTTAGATCAATGTTTTGACAGTAGTTTTATTTGATCATATTTGTTGGTAGCAGGTCCTTGTAAAACTTGGTTTTGGTACTTTACTGTTAACAGGTTCTTTTATAAAACCTGGTCGTGCTGTATGGTTTATCTTTCTCCTTGTTGTGCAGGGTTTTGGGGTCCCTTCAAAACCTAATTTTACCTTAATCTAAAACAAACATTGTGAATAAAGTCCCATTAGTTATACATTTAAAACATCAATGTAATATAGATAGGACAAATTCCATGGTATTTTTCTAAGGTTTAACCAAAATTAAGTTATAGTGTAATGATTGTGACATTAATTAGAATGTATTTAGAACCATTTCTAGACCCAATGACACATCTAATGTGATTTGGCCAACTGGAGGGATACCTGAATTATCAAATCCTTTAATATGCAATCTAATTGTTAAATAATATTTGTGCTAATACCCATGGTGGTTAATAAATATATGCTACAAATGTTTATGCCTAAACCATTATAAATTAACACCCTTTTGATTCCATTATTATGCATACTCACTTGTATGAACAAAGCTAAATATTGGTGAACCATAAAGGATCATATATAATAAGATTTGAATATTTTTGAGATATTAATTAATATCTAAAAAATATGTTGGTTCAATATAATTTGGTACTTGCATTGGGTTTCATGCAATGATTCATATAAGATATCCTTGTAGATAGTAGATTAATTTAAGAGTTTGAGGATTGAAATTTTAGAATGCATATTTTTTAATTGGTCAAAAAGATCATATAATTTTTATTTGAAAACAAATTTAAGCTTAGGAGGAACCTATTAAATATTAATAGATGGTAGGATATGTTGAGCACCCTTACCTTTTCGAGTAGTGACAATATGGAATGTGAAATACAATATAAGACATGGTCTAATAATGGGTGAAATATGGTATCTATCACTTGAATAAGATATAGGTGGAACTAAGGGTTGGTATAATGCACATTAGTATTTGGATATTAGCTTTATATTACTACAAAAAGAGTTGTATAAATAAGCTTCATTCTTATCCTTTCTTAATTTTCTATTTAATTTAGCCTTGCATGAAGTATAAAAACAAGGGTGGATATGAAATATTGGAAAAGGAAATAAATGATACATGTATCCATGATTAATTAATTTTAAAATAAATGGAAATATAATTTAAAATATTTGTAATTTAGAAATTATAAATCAAATAAAAATAGGAAACCCTAAGTTCATTAGGGTTTGGAGACCAAAGATTGGTTTCACTAAATGTTTAAACCTAAATTTATATATGTGTGGGTTTCTATGGTTGAGAGGATTAGATTAAATTTTATATAAGGGTGGTGAACTAACCTAATAATTAGATCAATTAATATAAAAACTTAGATAAATAGTATTTTGAATTTGTACAACTAAGATTCCTAAAAATAGTAAAATATAACTATTGATAGATATTATAATAAATTAGAAATAAATGGTACTTAGCTAGTTTAATGTGTGCTTGCATGTCTCATCTAGAATAAGATAGATTAGACTAGAAGATGATCTTAGAATAGTCATCAGATTCTAGAAATATTCTTTCTATGGCCTTGGATGCTTACATCAAATTTAGGTAGTTGCATCGATGTAGGTGTCTAACCCTACCACATGTGTCCTATCTAGAATACTGAAAAGATATAGATGTGACCATATGGATCCTTATAGTTTTTTTTATCATCTTTATTATATTTTCATAAGATCATATGCACATGTTGTTTTTCTTTGTCAAATGAATAAACCCTAGCTCTTCACCCTTTTTGGGTAAAATGGGTTAGTGGGATCACAATGTCAATGTGACCTCAAATATCCCTCTATTAGTGGACACTACCTACATAACCAATAATTTTAATATGGCATTATATTGATGTATTTGTCCCTTACATGTTGTATTGTGTATTCATAAAGGTATAATGTGTGATAAGCAAAGACATATACTGACCTAGTTTGTAACTTAGAAAATATGTCTCATGGGATAATCTTTGAACACTTGACACAAGTGGAAAAAATTATCCTATTAGATATGTAAATATGGATAAGTAGGGTAGGTTTTCTCACTTGAATTCTTGATTGAGTGTTTCTTTGTATATTACTTTGTGAGTTGTATGTGATTTCATGGTAATGAATAAATAAGGGTTGATATTATATATATACCAATCCATTTTGGAAATATATTGCGTAAAAGGACTTAAGTTGACCATTTAGATACATTTTTTTGTAAATTAGATGAATTATGGGAATTGGACACTTTGTGGGAAAATGGACACTTGTTTTGATACATGTGTCCACCTTAGATGCAAGTGTCTAGGGAAATATAAAATAGGTATAGGTCCAAAATTGGTAGTGAAGGATAATAATTAGGTTTAGATATTTTTTGCATAGTATAGAAGGCCTAGTAATTATAATAATAATTATTAGACTAATAGATAATAAATTAATCACAAAGAAATAATGAACATGAGCCTTTTGACAATGGGTAGGTCTATAGCTAAAAGGTACAACAATGATAGGTACTTTCCAAGTGTATAAGATTGATGTACTATATAAATCATATTTTAGTATCCACACATGTGAATCTTTGAGATAAATTAAGATTTATTTTTTTATAGATTTTGTATAATATACAATGAATATTTGAATATAAGGTTGTGCCCATCCAAAGCTATATATACATGTCCCTTATTCATTGTAAAGAGAGGATAAATTTTGGCAAATTTATGCAATTTAGAAATTTGTTGATTATTTTTTGTGTTTTTATTGGTTTGTTTTATTTTCAAAAATTCTATGTTTTACATGTAAATAAACTCCTCCTATGGATATAGGTGGATATCCCCTTATTCCAAAGGTCATAATTACTACAGATCAACAAGGCCAATCAAAAATAATATATCAATTTGATGTAACATAAATGCTAAATCAACCACCTTCTCCTCCTCTTATGCATACTAAAATAAAACATACAATGGTTTGTCAAGTTAAGATCACTTTGACTATCACCCTAAAAAATTTGAGGGTTACATTGGAAGAAAGGCACATGCCCATAATCTTGTTTAGAAGTGGTACATGCTCATCCTTATATTTTTTAAATTGGGCTTAATTGATAATATTGGTGAATAATGGGAAGGTGTTAATTCTAAACAAGACACTAATAATATTATAAATTAATCCCATTATACACAAGATAAAGATATTTGGTGTCATGTAGATTAGTCAACTACCCATTCTTAAGTAAAATCAACCACAAGTACACATAAAACATTTAATTTGATTGTGATCAATATGAAATGTGTCATCAAGTGGCACTAATAATGAATGAAATAAAATAAATGGATGACTCAACTTTTAAAAATTTGTAATACATTGACAACTTAGATAAACATTAGATGGCATAATCCCCAAAATATTACAAGCGCTATCTACATTTACACCAATTAAAAATGGATCACGGAATTGAATAATATATTAATCAAGATCACCAATTAATAAAAAACTAAATGATCTCTAAGCACCAAAACTATGTTAAAATCATCCTAAAACATAGTACAACTACAATAGTCAACCAAACAATAAATAAAACAATGCTAAATCCATAAATAATTGATCAAAATCAACTTGTGATGCCAAATTTAAAACATGTACCACTTAAAACACTCACACTTGATCCATAGGGGGAATTCTCATCCATTCCATGAAAAGTTAGGCATCTTCAAATACATTCATGTAAACTTTGCAGAAATTGGTCACAAACATATGGAGGCTGATTGAATCAAATAAAATATAAACAACACATGGTAATAGACCATAAAATCTAACATAATTCATCATATGAAATTGTATGCCTAGGTAAACTTCCCCTTCTTCTACCTCACGACAAGCCTTACAAATACTCTCCTCAATCGTATACATAGTGGGGTATTTTTATTAGACCAACCACACTAAATTACCATGTTATGCTTTGAACACATTCTATCACTAATGAATGAAGGAAATAACATTAATAAATATGATAAAAATGGTTTGGAAAGGTGAAGGATGTGATGCATTACTTAGGAGATAACTAATATAAATGATGAATCATAATTGCCTCCATCAAAAACATAATATTTAGATATACAGTGAAGGTGATGTTGTGGAAGGTATACTTCACCAAATGGGAGGATGTTGTGAGCCCAAAAGGCATGATGGTTACCTTTGACATGATATCACTGAAGACAAAATAAAATCTATGCCAAGGTCTCCTTGACCAATTCAATGCCAACATAGACAAAAATAAAACAGGATAAACATGACTTATACTTTGGCTCCTTAATCATTTATTTGGGTATGTATTTTACCAATACCCTCCCTAATAAAGACAAAAAATTCCAATGGCCACCTACTAAAATAATAAGGGAACAAATAAAAACATAAATGGATACCATCAAAATAGAGGACCAAGTGACACTATTGTTCCAATTAAGGGATGCTCTCCAAAATAAATTTATGACTAGAGCCATGTATCATCAAAGGTCATTAATAGGAATTCAAACAAAATTTTCTTCTTGGTAAACATTAACTTTATCTACATCATGCCTTATGTGGTTTATGCATTAGTTTTATCTTCACTCCCCTATGAGGCTTTCATATGTAGAAGTAGAGCAAGTCCTTGTAGCGATTCAAAAATTTCCAAAAAATATGTGTGGCTAGTAGTGTCAAGCATAAATGTAATAAATTTTATTTGAGACATAGGATCAAAACATATCTAGTAGTCACAAAATATAATAAGAAGAGGATAAAGTAAAATAATAAACCATAGACCTAAACATCATAAGTTCAGGGATCTTTTAGAAAATATCAAATTTGAAGCATGCTCATTAAAATATTGAGAAGTCATTACCTCTGAAAAATCAGAAAGAAAAGATCCAAAGGAAATGATTTTAGGTTACCATAGATGGCATGCACAAAAAGAATACAAACACAAAAAACTACAAGGTAGCAATAGTTCCCCCGTTCAAAATACTAAGACAAAAGGCATAAGATTCCAATTTGATCCTTCTAAAGTGGACACAATGTTTGAAGAAGCAAAGAAGATAAAATAGGTGGTAGAAGAAGCCTCCCAAAAATAAGAATATTAACAACATAAAGTGGTAGATGAGGAAAAAGAAAATAATAAAAAATGAGGTAGAATAAGTTACCCAAGAATTAAAACAATTGAATTCATAAAACTCACAAAACAAAAAGTAGAAGTTGGGGCTAAAAAACATGCTAAGAAGAAAGAGATGGCAGAAGCCAAGGAAAAATAAAAATTTGAATAAAAAAATTAGGTTAAAAGATTAAAATTTGAGCAAACATAGAAAACCAAAGAGAAATAAAAATAAGAGGAATCATAAAGATAAAAGGGCACAGGAGGAGAAGGCCAAGGAAGAGGTAATGGAACAACAGAAAGCCACAGAGACAAAAGTAAAGGAAGTATTTGCATTGGAAAAAAAGTTGAGGAGACTTTAGCATTTGAGAAGGAAGAACACGAACAAAAACAAGAAAAATAAAATATCACTCAAGAAAAGATGGAAAAATAATGGGTAGAAAAAGAAAGGAGAGGTAAGGAAGAGGTAAAGAATAAAAAAGAGGTGGCAGAAGAAACGACCCAAAAAATAGAAAAATAAAATAATAACACGGCATATGAATCTATAAAACTCATAAAATAAAAAGTGAAAACCAAATCCATAGAATATGACAAGAATAAAGTGACATCAAAAGTCTCCAAACAAAAACTAGCAACATATGAAGCTAAAAATTAAGATTAGATAAAAGCAACAAATGAAAAATAGGTGGCATAAAAAATGCTGCCACCCACATTTCATTCCAACTCACTCTGCTAAATTTATCTACACATTCCAAAACCACACTTTCCACCTCCCAAACCACTCCACCTACATAGTTCATCACTCCACAAGACTCCTTTACCGGTATCAATGAAATTTTTGACAAATGCATGAACAAGATTCAGTTGGATCTAATAATTTTAGAATCCACACCACAACGCACCAACATACATCTGAATAAGTTAACCCCCATGTATAAGAAACATTTGGGGTGCCTGTTTTAATAAAGTATGAATCATGATTGAATAAAAAAATTTATTCTTTTAGAATATGTAATGCAAAAAGTCTTTTAGGATATCTCTCAACCCAAGCCATAGTATGAAGTTGATCCCAAATGTCCCCTAGAACAATGATTATAATATACAATGAAAAATTTGATCAAAACTTAGTTATTATCAGAAATAAAGAAACATAATATTTAGAACACTACTATAGATGAATTCAAGCATGAAAAACACACAACCATTGGCAAAGAACACACAACATAAGGTACAAATTAATTCTCTTGGGAAAGAAATATCAAATGTCACAACATACGTTGCATTCACACTAAGCTAGTTTATTACAACATTAGTAGAAAATAAAGAATTGGATATTTTTAGGAGGAACTCAACCAAGACACTACCTACTACAATAACATAAAGGATTCAAATGGTATAGAAAGGGCACAAATTTTTGAACTAGGCAAGTAACTTAAATTAAAATAGGAGAAAAGAGCACAACTAATCTATGATCTCAAAGAACATGGAAATATCCTTAATTAGTTCATGTAGAAATTAGAGTAAGTCACCAAGGAACTTGTGAACTAATACTAATCTATTTCCATCCATATTGTACCAACTGAGATTAACAATTTGGCCTACAAAAATATTTAGTTAAATTAAAAATCACAATGGGCTAATGGCTACATTATATAATGGAAATATTTTGAGGCAAAGATACTCATAAAGCACTAGAAGTTTCTATAGTTAGATAACAATCCTTAATCTTTGCAAGATTATTCATTTTAGCTTGTCTTGATCACAATACAAAGGTTATATCTAGGTATAATGTTGGGAGGATTATTCATTGGAAAATATAACATAGAGGCCACACCACAAAAGCCTATGTTCATACCGTAGAAGTAGATAATCTTCATACCACAATATTTGGATTGTATTTAGTATTGAAATGTATTGCAAGGTAAATCATCACAATATAATGACAAAATATATGAGATTACTCATGTTTTATATATTAATAAAAAGTGAATTAGTACATAGTAATATTTGTATTTGAAAAGTGAATTCATATGCATTAACATTAGTTTAACTTGGATGAGTCTCCTTATAAACATCAATAACAATAAAAATGATAATAAAATAAGTAATAAAACAACACTTTTTGGAGTTGAGAAACAAGGTTAGAGGGGGAAAAGTATAAAATATCTAGTTAAAAACTACGAAATGATGGCTTGATGGAAAAATAGAAAGAAAAAGAAAATCCCAAGTTGAAAATTGGTAAATGGTGGATGGAGGGAAAAATAAAAATAAAAAGATATGCCCGAGTTAAAAACTAGTAACCAATAAATTGTGGACAAGAAAATTAGGTGATAACACCAAATTGGTCTAGTAAATCCCCCTGGGTAGATTGAGCCAACATGTGTGAATTGAAAAAATATGTTGTGGCATAAATTATAGATGATTAATAAATGTGAGTATTAAGTTGACTATCTAAAACTCCCTGGATAAATACATGAATCATATCAAACACAAAAGAAATAAAACCACATCAAACTAAGTAACAAAAACTTCCAAGTGGATCACCAATAAAATAGAGGTCATAAAAATGACAAGACAAAAGATAAAGTAATAAATAGGGAATTATCAAGTTTGAAAGGATGTAAATATAGTTTTATGGCACATCCAACTAATATAGATGACCAACTCAATAGAAAAAACATACACAAGCACCAAGTAATCTAGTACAAATCTCATTGCACTCCCTAACCAACCAAAAACCATTGAAAATGTTATAAAATCTAGCTAGAAACTCTTTCCATTTAAAAATTATTTCCAATCACCAAAACTATGTACAAATTTTTCTAGTGCCATTTTTGACTGTGTTCTAAAAAAATGAAAGATGAAAAAATGGCCACCCCACACATCTCTAACCCCCAAATCTTCATGATACCTAAGTAAAAATATGTAATCACTAAAGCAATAGTCTCAAATTGTAAAGGAGAATTCTAAAAACTACTTGATGATGTTTCTCACCTAGAGTACACATTCAAATACACCCATTTACATCAAGTAGAAATCATTCACAATCAAATGGAGGCATACCAATAAGAACTCATTCATAAGGCACTAGAACATAATACTTGGGATTAAAACCATAAAGTAAAATCCATACCATAGATGAAGTTATATGTTTGGGCAAGATTTCCATATTTTATGTTGGTACACACCATAATAAGAATTCTACGTAGTTTCATGCACAATGGGATATTCTTCTTGGACCAACCTCATTTGATTACCACCCATGACATTGAAAAGGTAAATAGGTTGATGAACAAAGGTAAAAAAATTCAAAAAATTATAAGAAAGGTTTTTCCAAAGGTAAATATGCCACCAATTACATAAAGTCTACCCTAAGGAAATGTGACATCCACATATCATCCATCCCTAGTATAATCTACATATACATGATAAAATCAGTTGTATAGAAAATTTATTTTACCAATAGGTAAAATATTGTGAATCATAAAATAATAATGGTTGTATTTTATATGATGTCAATGAAGGTCAAATACAACCTCTACTAAGGAAAATTGGATAATTTCACTAGAAACGTGAAAAAAATTAAGAAATGTAATCATGATTTTTTCTATGGTTCTTTATTTCATTCCTTAGTGATGTATTATACAAACAACTACCAGGAAAAAATGGAAACGTAGAATGGGAATAATATAAAACCATATGAGAATAAATAAAAACCCATTTAGATACCATGACTATGGAATATCAAGTTTTCATCGTTCTTACATGAGGAGCTAAGTTACAACACACCTTAACTCGTGGGATAAAATATCACCTCAAATTATTGTCAAGTATAAAAAAAACATTTTTAATTTTCCAAAAACAAAGAATACCTCTTAATCTACCCATATTTATCCACATATCAAAATTACTTCACCCATTCAATATAAAGTTTTAGATGACTTTATGCACCTTTAAACTACATGATGTGATATTTTTGATACAAATCTAATTATGATGCAATGACCTCTTATTTTGTACTCCATAAGGAAATTTCTAGCTCTAAATCCTCTATATGCTTCCAAATTCATATTTAACCCCTTTTTATCCCATTTATCATGAATTTCCTATCCATTTCCACACTATTTTAAAAAATGAATGTGAGTGGCAAAACTATCACCCCAACTAACAAAATTTCCACCTAAGTCATGAAACTACATCTTATTTTCCACAACCACCAAAGTGGTTTTGAAATAAAGGAGGAATTTCTAATATAAAATGGTTATTATTAATTAAATGGGAAATTGTTGTGTTATTTGAAATGATAGTTTTGTCAAGATACATGGCAGTTCTATAACTACCCTTGCATAAAGTGACAGTTTTGTCACAGTTGAAATGCCTTCTAAAATTAGCCCCCATAACTCCAATTTTCATAATTATATTCACATTTATTATTATCATAACATTTATTTCACTTTCAATCATTCCCAATTAACTCACTCTCCTTATTTCATCATTCTTCAATTCATCTCAAATTTAACTCACCATCACACTTAGTTGAACTCTCCCATGCAAACTCCATCATCTCCTACAAGAAGGCCAATAAGGGCATAATTTCAAATTCAAAATTTTCCATTGGATATTGTTATATATAAGCTTTTATAGCCACAACCTTACTAAAATTATAAAAATATTCATCCTCTAGTATTTTTTAGTCAACTATACAATTACAAATGAAGAAATGTCATTGGTGAGAATAACAAAGACCTTGCAAGCCAAGACATTAGCTAGCCTCAGTTTAAATTCTCTTATTTTTTTGGATTGTATATTCTCCTATTTTATATATTTTTCTATATTTTTTTCATCCTTTAGTTAGAGAGTTTTCTAAATTTACATAAGAGCATACAGAGCTATCATGATGATGATTCTTCTATCAACACATTACTTGAACTTTAGCTAATTTTTTCCAAAATCAGGTTGGAGTTATTTTAATTTTCTAATAAATTTTTTATTTTTAATATTATATTTAATATATTTTTTTATTTTTATTTAATTATTTTCCCATTTAAAATATAAAATAGCCAAATTTGATAGTGAAATAGATATATCTCTTTTATTTGTCTTTGCTACAAAAACATAATCAGTTTTGATTTATGCTTGTATTCAATAAATTAGTTTCCTTTCAAGTAAATAATACATATTTTAAATTATTTAAAAAATAAATATTATAAAATCTTCAATTAATTTTTAGCGAACACAAATTTTATTTTATTCAAAATATAGACAAACTTCTTGCATCTTAAACAATCACTTAGGCAAACTAGAAAACATAGGCAATCATAGGTGAATGTATGAAGGTAGTAAACTATTTATCTTATTGGTTTTATAAGGTTTATATAATTTTAATTTCTCTCTTTAAAAAAAAAATCATAACTTGTATCTTTTTCTTTCATCCTATCAATTCATTAGAAAAAAAAATGTAGCAAGTTAGAAAGGTTGAAAAGCTAACCTAGTTGCTTACAAGGAAAATCCATAGAAAGTGTTTAATTTTTACCATTTTGGATTAGATATATTATCATTTTAATTTTGAAAAATAGATTCAATTCATGCATTTAATTCATTTCATGTAAACCAATTAAAATAAATAAAAACATTGCATCTAGTTCACATTCAAACAGATCTAGGAAAAATAAACATCTTGTATAGTAGTATAAGTTTCTTCCCTCTCTCATTATATACATTATAAATATTTAAATGATAATAAAATATTTTTTTTATTTTTAATATTATTTCCTTTAAAAACTTTTTTTAGTGAGTATTAATTGGTTAAAAACTTATAAAATCCCAAAAATAATCAACAACAAAAGCCTTGCCATTCATGTAAGCAACCACACAACAACAAAACACTTTCCATTTTTTCAAAAAACCACATAATATTAAAATAATTTTCCATCCATGGAAGTAATCATATCCTACATAATCCTTGTGCATCTACATAAGTAATGGGTGTCATTTACCCCTTCATTTAATCAACCTAAGGCTGATGTCATTAATACTAGGGCCAATGTCTAATGGCTATATGTAATAAGGTAATTTAGTGATCTGGATAATAGTGATGTTTTGAGGGGTTTTGATGAAGAAATTGTTGGAATTTTTTTGGAAAACATACCAATCATGTGACCAATTACTAATTTTCCTAGTGCAAAGTAAGAAGTAAACCTCCTAATTGATCAAATACCCAAATGGCCAGAGCAAGCTCTAGATGGGATGGGTGGGCCAGTGAGATCATGAAACTCGAAAGCTTTAAATAACTTTAAGTATAATAAAAGGTGTAAATTATCAATTTCAAAAGATAAGTCCAAGGTTGTAAAGACTCTTTATATTTATATAAATGCCTAGGACAAGCATGGAGGTACATGGTGTTCATCTGTTCCACCCACCATCCAGAGCTTCCCTGGGCATTTAACTATAAATCTAAGTGACTATATTGATGCTACTATATCTCACACACATGGACAAGTTGAAGAGAATTGGTCACATGTATTTCTTAATAGTAGTCCCAAGTTGTCATGCACAGAGTTTTAGCTCATCTACCCAAACATAACAAAAGATCTAAGTTTTCAAAGATTGGCTCCCAATGTAAAATCCACTAAGTTTCATACTTAGCCAATTTTTTAGATGTTCTAAATTAAGCTGAGTAGACACTTTCATGGAGCTAGCTATCACACATACTTCATCCCTAATGAAAATAAGTCACATGGGTCTATTCATTTTGGAGCCTAGTTCATATGCACCAAGTTTTAGCTCATGCACTATAGTGCAATGAAAGATATGCATAGGCAAAGTTGGATTCTAATGTAGAATTTGCTAAGTTTCCATACTTGGCCATTTTTAAGCTAGCCCATCATCAAGATGTCATGTAGGTTTACATGAACCAGTTGACTTCAACATTTGATAGGAGCATGTGGAAATCTTGGATGTCCAATAGATCAAAAGGGTTTATTCCCTTTAGATTTAAGTCCATTATCTATGAATTCGGTGCCCCCATGATATTCATGATTTCAGATATAAAATTGTAAATTTGGTTAGAAATGGTAGATGTTCACACAAACATCAATTTTAAGCTCTAATAAATAGCCATTATAATTCAAACATTGGGCCTAAGAAAATTGAATGGTGCATATTTCATCATGCCAATAATATCTATGGGTGAGATGTAAGTCAAATGGCTAGTGAATCCCAAGAACTAATGAGAGATAAAGCTTGAAGAAGTGGGTCCCTAAAGATTTATGTCCCACATTTAATCAGACCTCAAGATATAATAGAGTGAATTAATTAAAAAAGGGTCAATGATCTAAGGTGGTTTTGATAGCCAATAGTGAAGAGGTGAGGTAGGATGATTGATGAAAGTTGATAAAGTAAAATAAACCTGACTCAATAAAGTGGAGTCAAGGGATCTAAACTCAAGCTTGACTTGAGCTGGTAGAAGAAATAAGAGGAAATAAACTTAATGCAGTTTCATCTAAAGACCTAGCTTTAAACAAAGTGCTACCTATATGGATCTATAAGAAAACCAATATCCTTAGATTGGTTTTCCCACATAGTTATCTCAGCCCAAGATCCAAGATATAGAATAGATGAGTGACTAAGTGAAAGGACCATCTCAATTCAATCCCTAGGCAAACTATCATTCAAGATAGACATGATGTGTACAAAGATTTTATCTTCTTAATAAGATCTAGCAAAAGATAAATAGATCAGAGCTTGGGGATTTGGAAAGCATTTGGAGCATTCACTTATATCTGTATCATGACTTGACACTTTTGGAAAACTATTATCTTCTATTGAAGCCTACAAAAAATAGAATTGATCCAGAGGATATATGGGTAAATCATGAATATCTTGATAATAATAGCCTATTCTGATTGGACCAAAAATCTTGGTGAAATATCTCTTAGAGTTTATAACTCATTTATGATCATAAACAATGTGATTTTCCTCTCCTCTTCCTCCTATATAAACCCTTTCTCTTCATTTTTGAAAATATCTCTCGAGGACTTCAGATTAGATATTTTCTTTCTGAGAGATGGGACATTCCTTGAGATACTAGAAACTATGCTCAACTTGATTAGGATTGACCTTGTTAAGTATTGGTAAGAACTACCTCTTAATGTAATAAGACTTTCTTTGCCTATATTTTGCCTTGAATCTTTGTTTAATGAGTCATTCACTATGGCATTGTGTGAAGGAGAATCTTCCTCATTCACGGACCTTATTTTCTAACTTTGTTTAGAGGGTTTTTATTTTTGTTTGTAGGCTTAGGTTAGTGTTCTACTCTGAAACTCTCCTATGAAATACTTAGGTAAAATAGCTTGAGTTTTAGGTTGTGTGAGATATTTCTATTCTTTTGCCAATCTAGTGTGGGTTTGAGCTTATATGAGTTACCTTTTAAGTTTGGTGCATTGCCATTAGTTTTTTTAGGAACCCCCTCTCTTTCTAACCCTTTTTCGATGAAGCATTAGGCTTAGTTTTAGTTTTAGGTGAGCATCAAAGAGGAAGCCAACCTACTCCATAGGTTCAACCCCAACATAAGTGACCCACAACCTAGGTTTGTTCCCATTATTCAAATAGGGTTTGAGTGAGGAGACCTAAACAATCTCCCTACTCAACTTAGGGTGAAATTATGGCCAATAATATCAACTATTCCTAAGTTCTACTCTATGCTACTGAAAGTGAAAATTAGTTAATTTCTTGTAAATAAGAACACTCTGTTGTTGAATCAAAAGCACACTTGTTAGAATTAGAAACACACTTGTTATAATTAGAAACAAACTTTATATCTAGGATTGTATAATTGAATTTACTTATTAACAAAATTCTCTCATCAATGAAATCAATACTAATGAAAATAGTTGGAAAATAAATGTACATGCATAAACATAGATAATCATATAGGTTAATAATCCATACTTACACATAAAAACTCTTATCAAAACTTAAATGAATAATGAAATAAAAATCATAAATACCACACAAGTTCTTGTTTATTTGATTGAGTGGTCCCTTTCTCTCCCTCAGATCAAGATGAAACCAACTTAGTCTTATTAGAACTAGAAAAAGCTTCATTGATTGATAAAAATAATTATAAAATGGATAATACATCTATTAAAAATAATATCTTACATGTTGTTTTTTAATAAGTATCAAGAACATGTTACTTTATTTTATTTCACTATTTATCTAGTAGCCCATATTACATTTAACAAACTAACAATATAACAAGATAACAACAGCAATCAAACTAACTTTTAAAATAGAAAGATGTGTTAAAACTACTCCCACTCTAAGGAGGAACATTAGAAACAAAGGTAATGCATGCCAAGTTTGTTTATTAGTTACATCATTTTTTCATTATAACATTAGACAAAGTAACCCAAAATCTCATTGTAGATACAATGGTGGTATTTCCTATATTTTATAAGTAGAAGTGCTATAACTAGAAAGCCTAAAAGTAGGTGTACACATAATCTAGAAATGGCCCTTTAGACACTTATAGAATATTGAAGTTTCATAAAAAAATGTCTTAGACACATGTTGGAGCAGTTTTGGAGCTATGTTGATAGGTTTAATAACTTCATGATTCACTTGTAGAATGTTTTTAGTACTCCAAAGCTCAATTGCCAAAGTTTGAAGCTTTAATGATACACTTTGGAGCTTTACTGATAAACTCTAGGGCTTTATTGATAAACTCTAGAGCTTCACTTTAGGGTTTCATCTTATTCCAATCTCATCTCCAAGGGTTGTATTACTACACCAAAACTCTTAAAAATTTTTTATAGTTGATTATACTTTTAACATATGCAAAAATGGAGAACTAACCATGCCAAATGTTAGAGTATAGTCACAATACTTAGAAACATAGAATCACACATACCAATAAGATATAATTATCTATTTTCTACTTTATATTGATCCTAAGTCTTAAGATGTATGAAATAATCAATCCAAAATAGTAAGTTAATAGGTATAATATAGGTGATCATGGACATAATGAGTCATAAATTGGACTCATCATTTTTCCTAAACTTTACCTTTTACAAGTCCTCTTACAAACTATCTATGTATGTCTTCACTATTATGCACCCTCTATTATAAACATGAACTAAGATCATATATGTAATATGGGTCACACCTATTCTCTTTAGTTTCTATTTTAAATCTCATGTCTCTGATAAGAAATTAGATCCACCTTTAAAACTGCTCAAAGGACTAGGCTGATGTATTATGCCATGGTGACATGGGGGTGAGGAGGAGTGATGATCTATACCATATTCCAATCCATGAATTTATTCCCCAATCTATCATATATATTATAATTGTATATATCATAACATGAGCCTTTCATATACTCCACATTAAATTTGTGGGGGAGATGACTTCTCTTGTCTTCAAGGGGACACTCAATGTGTCCATATTTTATCACTTGCTAACATTACCTCTTCAAAATTATGTTGGGTAATTATATCAATATTGGTATTTATATCATAGATATCATACAAGTAATGATCATAAATATTCTAGTGATAAAAATAGTTAGCAGTGAATTCATTGAGAAGTTTTCTAGCATTGGTGAATGGAGGCTTGATACATAACCCTATTGTCCTTGTTCTATCAAAATATTCACCATTTAATTATTCAAATGAAATCTGGTTATTTAAGGTAGAGAGGAGATCCATGATATATAATTCTCCTAAAAATATTTTGATGATGAATCTAGGTGTGTTTCCTAATATTATGTCACGGAGATAGAATTCACATAACAGGTCTTGGTGATCAAGGGTATTTTTTACAAAGATTTCCATGCACTCCTTATGATCATTAATTTCATATGGAAGTTCAAAAGATATTATTAATAATTTCCATTTTTAAAATTATTTATAGAGGAAGATGATATAATAATAATGTCTTATACAAGATAAAACTTTTATCCAAGCTGACAAGCAACTTGGAGGATGGATTTAACCTTCTAAGTTTGTTGTTGTACATCTTCAAAATCTTATTTTATATTTTTTACTATATTATATATAATTCATGTTTTTTTTAAATTTTTAAACCCCTAATTTCCTCACAAGTTTCATTCCATACAATTATTATTCAGAATAAGATACTATAGTTTGAACTACTTGGTCTATGTGTGGCCTAGAAGGTGTTGGGTCTTTTTGGTTAACCAATACTTCAAGCTCAATGACCCTTGATTTAAGCACTCATATTTTTATATAAATTGATATTTAATCCATTATATCTATTTTTTAAAATAATATAGGTTAGCATCCTTACCTTGAACTTGCATCATCAAATAGGTATTCTAGTTTACTTGATGTTTGATAGTTGTTTTAGCCTTAGGGAGTAAAAGATCCTGGTGTGTGTCTACTTATTCATTCAAACTAGAGAACTAAGCTTGTTCTTCAATCTTAGTATATTTATATTTATCAATATGAAATATAGAAGATCAAGGTGGAGTAAATGGGGGAGACTCTACCACAACTTCTTGTAATACATTGTTCATGGAGGTGACTTCTATTAAAGGTACATTATCTTCTCCCTCTATTTTTATAGGTACTATGTCTTTCTCAACATCCTTAGTCCTATCTTTTGAGACTAATTTATCTTCTAAATTTGGACTTTATAAAGGGTTTTGTTATAGGTTACCTAGTATTTATACCACATCTCTCTCTTTATCATCATCAACTAGTAGAAGTAGCTTTCTTCTTGTCCTTTTGGGTTGGGTAACAAGACAAGGTTCCTCCTGGGGAGCACCCATTTTTATTCATGAATACCTCCATAGAATTTTTGGTATAGGAATATCAAGAACTTTTTATTCTTATTCTAAAATGACAATGATTTTTTGGGAGGTAGGTGGTTATGGAGTGACTCTAGATCTAGTTGGTAAAACCCTAGGCTTTAACTTCCTCTTTGGTGGTATCCTCTTGGTTGGTTTCAAAGTAACTTTTGTACTAACTGGTAAGGGTATAGACCTCAATTTTTTATTATTATCTATTTTATAAGGATAATCCAAATTTCCTCAAGGGATTTCTTGGAAAACCTTAAACCCTAGTTTTTGATTATTTATTGACTTTGGAGTTGGTCTTTTAATGGAAGTTCCCTCCATAGAGCTATATTTTGGAGTCTTAGATACATACAAAATTATCCTATTTGTCTTAGCCTACCTCTCCATTTTATTTTTTAGAATGGATGCCCAAGCTATCTCTCCTCTTGGTCTTTTAAGTAAATGATGCTTATAAATGAGTTAAATAATCCCATGATGATTGATACAACTTGACCCTTTATGATGTTTAAAATCCATAACTTGTATGACACATAAAAAATACATAGGCAAATTTATTTTATGCTCAGACTTATGTAATCCTTGCCTTAAATGAATGAAAATTATCATAACATCACACCTTAGTGAACCATACTAGGCATCATAAGTTAGATAATTAATTACCCAAAAATATGTTATCTTTTATAGTTATATAAAACTTTCCCTTTTTATTCCTTTTATCATTCCTTAAGGGTTAACAATCAACTCAAGACCTGATTCTCCTTCCTCATGAAATATCTTGATAAGGTCATTGAAATTAGATATACCAGTGATTCTCACTCCTTCATTTAGAATGCATATGAGCTCATTAATTTCCTATTTAGTGAATAGAATATGCACCCTCTTCACAATGGAATAATTCTCCTTTAAATTGATGATGAATTCATTCACCAATATTTCACCATACCCCTACAAAATTTATAAAAAATTGAGCCAACCTATCTCCTCAATTATGGCAGCTACTACTCTATCCTCCAATAATAGATCTACAAACTTTGGCTCTGAATTTTTATTTTGACCCATGTTAACAACTTTACTTGTGAAATTAGATGCAAGGAATCAACATGGTATTTTGGTAGAAGAGAAGATAGGATGATCACAATCTCTTTAATAGGAATAGGGTATTTAAAATAACTAACACACTTGAATTTAAACCCTTCTTATTAAGGATGTAAATCCTTAGGATATGTCAAAATATTTATTCATGAAATATTTGATCAGATACTCAGGAATAATCACTATCTTACATGGAATAATCCTTTAAAATGGACTCAAGAGTACTCCCATACTTTCCATGTACATTAGATGCCATCATTTACTTAATATAATTAATCACCCACACTTCTAACTAGGATAAATCCCATGATTTCCATCAATTGATGCCTTTTATCATGTATGTTAATGATGTTATTAGGATGACCTCATATTCCATTTTTATTTTATGGAAATACATCTTACTTTTGACTGGATCATTTTTTGGTATGACCCTTTTTTTGACACTTCCCCCTTTTTAGGACACCTTCCCAATGTGGGTAACCTCTCCCATGGATGAGTATACCTAAGCATCCTAGAATCTCATGGCTAATCAATAGAATACACGATACCTTACCAGTTGTGATGTTATCTTCAATTACACCATGATTACACATGTCCTACCATGATTAAAATATAATAATCAATGTTAGGCATGCACAAAGAGATTACAACACCATTTTAATTGCTTTATCCCATGGAAAAGTAACCATTTACTAGTTTTTAACATCTCTTTTTCAAATATATATATATATATATATATAAATATATAAGAGGACTTCCATTTATAATTTTCAATCCCATTTCTTATATGGTGCTTCAATCCTCAAAGACTAGTCTTCATGGAAGAACTTAGGTTCTTCAATGAAGCTGAATTCTTCTTGAGACTAAATCTACTAGATAAACTCTTCTTTTTTAGAATTATTTTTTTAAAGCCTCAACCTATGGCCATTTACTATAAGAGTCTTATGGTTCCCATCAATGGAAAACAATCATATTTACCCATTATCAAATATTTTTTCTATCTTAAAGGGTCCTAATATCCTGGTTATCAACTTTTCTTTGAAGTGTTGGATCTTGGGGTCAAATAGTAATTCCAAATCTACATCATTTAATATTTTGCCTTTGATGTGACTATCTTGCCACTACTTCCTTTGATGTTGAAATGGAACTGTCTATTTTAAAGCTTCCATCCTCATTTTATCTATCTCATTCAGCTACAAAATCCTTTCTTTCTATTCCTCATCAAGATTGATTCCTACCTTTGTTGCATTCTTCAAATTTTTTAATTCAAACTCAACATAAATTAGAGATTGCTTACCAAACACCGACTCAAAAGGTGATAACCCTATAATGGATTCATAGGTAGTGTTATATTCCCATACTACCTCTGATAGATTATTTTCCTAATCCTTCTTATTGCTTCTAACTATTTTAGTTAGAATGTTTTCCAAATCTCTATTGATGACCTCCACCTATCTATTTTCTTGTGGATGGTAATGGGATGACTTCCTAACACTGATTTGATAGTGATCTAAGAACAATCTTATCATATTGAACATGAACTAAGGTTCTTGATTAGAAACTATTTATTTTGGCACTCTAAATATTTGCATGATCTTGTAGCACAATAAATTAGAAACCACTTCTTCTCTTGTAAATGGAAGAGCTTGAACCTTTTCCACTTAGTGACATAGTATTTTAACACTAGTAGGTACTCCTTTCCTTGGGATTATGGATTAATAGGACTAATAAAATCCAACCCCCATTTCTCAATTGGTTCTAAAACCACTTGAGGATGGAGGTGCATTTCATTAGACAATGTACGTTTGCCCATCCTTTGGAAAGGATCACATTTCCAAATATAATTCTTCACATGTCTATGGAGTGAGGGCCAATAATATCTAGACCCAAGGATCTTGTGTACAATCCTTTTAGTTGAATAGTGACCTCCTATAGGTTCATCATGGAAAGCTTTTATGAGGTCATAAATTTCATCCTCTCTAACATACTTGCAAATCACATGGTTAGGTCCACATCTAAATAATACACCATCAAGCCATTTAAAATGAGAGTTCTCTCTAACTAAATGTTTCATTTTTTTATGATTGAATTAAGTAGGAAAATTCCTTGTGGCTAAGTAGTTTGTCATGCTAGCAAACCAAGGTGATTGTGCTGAAACAATAAATAATTATTCATTAGGAAAATTGTCCTCCACTAGTTCTCCACCTGAAATCAACAACCACATTAAATTTTTTGGGTTTGTTAATGATGGTTATGTCAAATTATTTAAATAATAAAATCCATCTAATGATTCTTCCTCCTACCACTAGTTTTTCATTTTATAGTTGATTGATTTGTGTACACAATGATATTATAACTAGTAATATAATATCTAAATTTATTCATTACATAAATAATAACAACAAACTCTCTTTCAGTGGTTGTGTATTATATTTAAGTTGGAGTGAGGTTTTTGATATTTTATTAAATAACATACATCCTTTTTTCATATGGTCCCTTAGAATATCAAAAACCTTGGTCTCTTGTTCATTGGTGAACCAACTATTGATGTTTAGCATTTTTCCAGGATGGACAAACTATTATTTGGTCTTTGGGTGGATAGAATTTACCTATATGAATTCACTCATTAAAGAGTTCAAGGGATAATAATATGGTATCAACATGTGGAATGTTTTGACATCTTTTAATAATTTATCTCTTGGAGAAATTACATTAGCTAGAAGATAACAAAAATCTTCAAAAAATGAGTCTTAATCATTTCATGCCCACTTGGAAATATTTTGATGGATAGGTAAGTGGTCATATGTGCCATCAAGATACTTTGAGCTAGACATTTGACTTATAGAGGTGAGGAGTTTCAGTTCTAGAGTAGGATGGTCAAACTCTTAAACTTCTCTATTAGACTTTAGAGTTTGACCATCAAACTCTAGAGCTTCACTATCAAACTTTGGATCTTGACTACCAAAATCTAAAGCTTTGTTATTTTATTCAAGGCTCCATGATAATTCTTATTCAAATTCCTCTAGATGGTCTTTGATTGTCACTATAGCTAATGAAAAGAGATTTTTATTATTTTTTTCTAGTTTATATATCCAAAATTATTCTAAAAGGCCAAGGAAAGGTTTTTTAGGTGGTTTTAAGGAGATTATTTTTAGTTTTATCCCATTATATATGGCCATATCTCTAGACCTATAGTCTATTCATGTTACAATTTTAGCTAATCAGGGCCTTCCCAGGATCAATGGATATCCCAGTTTCATCATCTTACATTGGATTATCATGAATTTGATTGGATATTCCCAAGATTATACTATCACAACTACATCTTAAATGGTACATTAAATTTTGATAGTGGATTGATCTACCATTTGTAGGATTGTGGAAGCGGTTTGCACACCTGTAAGGGATAGAGCTTTTAGAGTATCAACTATCATCACATTAATGGCAAATCCTAAGTTAACTAGGGCATTGGGTATCTCTTTCCTTCCTATTGTTATAATAATGATAGGGATTTTTAGATCTCCATATTTAGGTAAGAGTAGATTTACTACTAAAATGTATACAAGTTTGTCATCCACCTATATGGTCTTAGGTTATTGCCTTTTTCTTTTGAGAGTTTTAATGTACAAACCTTTTATCACTTTGTTGAGTTATAAGATGTCCTTAATGGATTGTAATAGTGGGATTTCTATGTTGAGTTTCATTAATTCTAAGATCAGCTCAGATTCTCCTCTACTCTCAACTTTTTTAAGTCTTTATGAGAAGGGAATAATTGGAGTTGTGTTAGTATTTTTATCTTTTTCAAGCTTTTTAGGCTCTTTCTCTTGGACTATTTGTTCATAATATTCTAGTTTATCATTTGGAATCTTGGTAATGTTTATTGGAGGATTTCACAATGTATTTATTGATTTGAGATAAACATTTTGGAAATCAATGACACCCACACCTATAGCTCCCTCCTGCTATACCCCAAAGACACATGTTGCCTATCTATTTTTTGGATTTACCATCAACTGAGTAGGTAATTATGGTTGGTTTACTTACTCATTATATGGAGTCTAAGTAGAAGGGGTAGGAATTAATGCCTATTAGTTATGGTACCTTATTTGATTGAAATTTTATGAAGGAATCCATGGTTGAATAGTAGGTTGGGGTATCCAAGGTCATTGATGTGGTTGAGGTATCCATGGTTATTATGTCCATTATTGTGGACACCATGATGGTGGTTCCTATGCTTTTGGAGATGCCTATCTATCACATGACATAATCCAAGGGGTGACAAGATCTCTAGGTCCAAATTGGTTTTGATTTTGGTTGTGGGAAAATTGATTTCCCTATCTTTGGATAAAATTGAGCTCTTATGTAGGTTGCATGACTTTTTTTAACTAGTTTTTTAGGGATGAGAAGAGGGAGAATTTTTTGGGGTCATGTTCATTTATATCATAAATTAAGTACATATCAATCCTATTCAAATTATAATCTTAAAGGGCTAGGATAATACATAGCCAAAGGTTTGGTGGTATTATTGACTTTGGCCTGTAATCCATCTAATATGGTATTTAGCTAAACTCATATGTTTGTCTTAATATTTGATAATTCTTATAATAACTAACTCACATCATTTCCTCCTTTCCCTAATATTTTATTTTAATGTTAGGCTTTGTCCTTGAGTAATTTCTACACACCTCAATGATTTGAGGGAGAGTCAACTTATTGATGTCTCATTATCCCATTAGGTTCATAGAATCCCTATCATCACCATCAAGTAATTTTAGAAATAATGTTTTAAAAACATCTTTAGATAGTAAATATCCACATATTTTATCGATAAACAAAAAATGGTCAAGATAATCCTCTAGTTTTTCATCTTCATTCTATTTGATCCTAAGAAATTATGCCTTCTTATCCCTCACTCTATAGCAGTCTTGATATTTATATAAGAACACAATTTCCATTTACTCCCATGAGTGGATGGAGTTTAGGAGCAATCCCATAAAACATGTCATAGCTCCTTTCATCATAGAAGGAAAAAAATTCAAACTTTGATTATCAGTTTTGTAATCATAGGTTTGACACAAAATTTTGAATTCAAAGATTAATTGGTCAAGGTCTTTTATAGGTTAGCATCTAAAGGTGGGAAAAATGGATGGATAAATATTTTTCATGGTCATTTTATCCTCCTCTAGGAAAATTTGATTAGTAAAGGTCCTTCTATGAGGGTTATTCCTATTTCCTTAAGTATTTTCTACATTTCCATGATTATCCCTCATTTTTTCCTAATTAATGTACCAAACATTCTCAGGGAAGGTAAAGATTAATCAGGGTTGGCTGGAAGGTTGTTTGATTGAGATTTAATGTATTTTGGCCTAATGCATTTATGTGGTGTTTGTTATTCAAAAGATTGATCCATAAGATCTAGTAGGTCTAATTCTTCCCTAGCAGGTGAAAATGTTTCTCCAATCCCTTTTCTCAAATATTCAAGTTTATTTGTTAGTGCCTATATTCTATGGCTAGTTGGAATGTCCTAATGAGGGTATTTTGGAATGAATCTCATTTGAGAGTATTTTTTTATACTCATATATTTATTTAATATCTAGGGAAGTTGGTTTTTATGATTATTTCTAGCTTAGGCTTGTACCTTATTAACACCTAAACTGAAAATCCATAGCAATAATGCTAAAAATGATGGGTGTCATTTACCCATTCATTTTATAAATCTAATGTTGATATCATTCATACTAAGGCTAGTGTCTAATGGATATATGTAATAAGGTAATTTTTTCATTTGGATAATAGTTATGTTTTGGGGGTTTTGATGGATAAACTAATCCTAAGTTTTATTATATCTTGCTGAAAGTGAAAACTAGCTAATTGGTTGTAGACAAGAACACTATATTTCTAAATCAAAAGTACACTTGTTATAATGGGAAACACACTTGATAGAATTAGGAATACACTTAATATAATTATAAACACACTTAATATCTAGGATTATATAATTGAATTTAATTATTAATGAAATGTTCTCATTAATGAAATCAACACTAAGGAAAATAGTTGGAAAATAAATGTACACACATAAATATAGATAATCCCATAGCTTAACACTTACACATAATTACTCTTATAAAAACTTAAATGGATAATGATATAACAAAAAAAACTACTACATAAGTCCTAGTTTCCTTAGGTTAGTGGGCCCTTTCTCTCCCTTAGATGAGGATGAAATCAACTTAGTATTACTAGAACCATAAAAAGCTTCATTGTGAGTGTATTTTGGAATGAATCTCCTTTGAGAGTCTTTTTTTCTACTCATATATTTATTTAATATCTATGTAATTTGGTTTTTATGATTATTTCTAGCTTAGGCTTGTAACTTATTAACACCTAAACTAAAAATCCATTGCAATAATGCCAAAAATGATGGGTGTCATTTACCCATTCATTTTATAAATCTAATGTTGATATAATTCATACTAAGGCCAGTGTCTAATGGATATATGTAATAAGGTAATTTTTTCATTTAGATAATAGTTATGTTTTGGGGGTTTTGATGGATAAACTAATCATAAGTTCTATTATATCTTGCTGAAAGTGAAAACTAGCTAATTGGTTGTAGACAAGAACACTCTATTTCTAAATCAAAAGCACACTTGTTAGAATGGGAAACACACTTGATAGAATTAGGAATACACTTACTATAATTATAAACACACTTAATATCTAGGATTATATAATTGAATTTAATTATTAATGAAATGTTCTCATTAATGAAATCAACACTAAGGAAAATAGTTGGAAAATAAATGTACACACATAAATATAGATAATCCCATAGCTTAACACTTACACATAAACACTCTTATAAAAACTTAAATGGATAATGATATAACAAACACAACTACTACATAAGTCCTAGTTTCCTTGGGTTAGTGGGCTCTTTCTCTCCCTTAGATCAGGATGAAATCAACTCAGTATTACTAGAACCATAAAAAGCTTCATTGTGAGTGTATTTTGGAATGAATCTCCTTTGAGAGTCTTTTTTTCTACTCATATATTTATTTAATATCTATAGAAGTTGGTTTTTATGATTATTTCTAGCTTAGGCTTATACCTTATTAACACCTAAACTAAAAATCCATAGCAATAATGCCAAAAATGATGGGTGTCATTTACCCATTCATTTTATAAATCTAATGTTGATATCATTCATACTAAGGCCAGTGTCTAATGGATATATGTAATAAGGTAATTTTTTCATTTAGATAATAGTTATGTTTTGGGGGTTTTGATGGATAAACTAATCCTAAGTTCTATTATATCTTGCTGAAAGTGAAAACTAGCTAATTGGTTGTAGACAAGAACACTCTATTTCTAAATCAAAAGCACACTTGTTGGAATGGGAAACACACTTGATAGAATTAGGAATACACTTACTATAATTATAAACACACTTAATATCTAGGATTATATAATTGAATTTAATTATTAATGAAATGTTCTCATTAATGAAATCAACACTAAGGAAAATAGTTGGAAAATAAATGTACACACATAAATATAGATAATCCCATAGCTTAACACTTACACATAAACACTCTTATAAAAACTTAAATGGATAATGATATAATAAACATAACTACTACATAAGTCCTAGTTTCCTTGGGTTAGTGGGCCCTTTCTCTCCCTTAGATCAGGATGAAATCAACTCAGTATTACTAGAACCATAAAAAGCTTCATTGATTGATAAAAAGACTTACAAACTTGAAAAACACATCTAATGATAACAATCTCTTACATGTTGATTTTTAAGAAGTAGTAGGAATAAGATACTTTATTTCACTACACTATTTTTTTGGTATCCCATATTACATTTAACAAATGAACAATATAACAAGATCACAATAGTGATCAAACTAAATTAAAAAATATAAAGATGCATTATAATTACTCATGTTCCAAAGAGAAATGTTATAAATCAAGGTAATGCATGATAATTTTGTCTAATTGGTTACATTATTTTTTCATTATAGCATTAGATCAAGTAACCCAAAATCTAAATGTATATACAATGATGTTGTTTTAGATATTCTATAATTGGAAGTACTATAAGTAGAAAGCCTAAAATTAAGTGTAGACATAATCTATAAATGGCCTTATAAACACTTTTGGAATATTGAAGTTCCATAAAAAATTCCTTAGACACATGTTAGAGCAATGCTAGAGCTTTGTTGATAGGTTCAGGAGCTTCATGGTTAACTCATAAAACACATGTAGTACTTCAGATCTTGATTGTTAAAGTCTAGAGCTTTACTGATAAACTCTGAAGCTTTAGTGATAGACTCCAAAGATTTATTGATAAACTACAAAACTCCATAGTAGGGTTTCATATTTCTCCAAGATCATCTTCAATGGTTGACTTACTACACCAAAACACATAGTATTTGATTATAGGCAATTATACTTCCTACATATGAAAAACTAGTGAACTAACCATGTTAAATGTTAGAACACAGTGATAATAATGAGAAACTCAAACTCACACATACCAAAAATATATAAGTATATATTTTCTACATTAGATTGGCCCTAATTCTTAAGATGTATGAAATACTAAATCTAATATAGTAGGCTAATAGTTGTAATAGAGGTGATAATGGATATAATGAATCATAAATTAGACTCATCAATAATAAATACATATCAAAGCCTTGATTCAATATTACAACAAACATTCTTTGTAGGCCATTTACTGAACAAGCTCATATACGTTTCCCTGACTTATACCTAGTATCTTTTGGATGACCCTTCCTAATACACTAGATCTTGTTTGGCATGGATTATTCCCTAGAGTTAGAGCTCCTAGTCCCACGTTTATTACACAGTCTAACATGAGTTTTGAGTTGAGATGTGAGGTATTTCAATCCACTCCAGTTCCCCACTTCATCTAGAGTCCTTAGTCTATTTATAAGTGCAAGAGTGCATCCCCAACTCTGTATCATTATTCTCCTATAGAATAGGGTATGTCAATACAATGTCATCCAAAATTAGTCACCCATTCTTCTTATTTTCTTCTCCTTAGGGCTAGCCTCATATTATATCATTCACACTTAGTGGATGACATTGGTTGAGCAAAGTCAACCCAATAAAATAGATCTTCTCTCGCAATTCATTTATCCTAATCTCCCTCATTTCCCTAAGCCTAATATTGACCAATAACTCTACATTCTTATAATATTAGAGATCAAAGGACTTTAGATTTCTATCTATACATAGCTTGACTCTCTCAATGAGATTCGTAACACTACTAAGGTATTTTTTTTTCCTTCATGAGATCCCATTTCCACCACCTATCCTAAATCCCATTCCACTTAATAACCAACCAAACCCCTAGCCCTTCCATTATGTTGGATACCTTACCCAGACCTTGTGGAGTGAAGTGCATACATTAGCATGTGCTAATTTACATGCATATAAATTGGTGAACCATATGCGAAGGCATTCATCTTTTGTATAACCCTTTCTTCTTTTTATCCTTTCCATTCTACATATTCTCTCCTTCCATTTAGTCGATGAGTATCCATATACCCACATAATATATTTGGATAAGGCATCAATGCCTCTCTTGGCCTAAAAGGCTATAGGAGAGGCTAGTTTAAATATATTTAACCATCATTGATGAATTTTAATAACCCAACCTTTGACATTAACATAGTACACCAATCTTATGATTAATCCCTTCCTAACATACTAGAAACCACAAGCAACAAACCTGACTCCAACACCATGACTCTTATAGGTGGATGCATGGTCACTTCTGATATGGACATAAGGCCATCCATAAACTTGAAAATCCCAAACATAGAAATCAATCCCTTCATATATCCTCATCTTAGGCATAAAACCTCCCTACATCAAAGACCCAAGGCCCCAATACCAACACCAATTTGAATCAGCACATCAACACCCTCATGGGTTATATACATGACCTAGAGAATAATCAATAAGCTTTAATCCAAGGGAGAGGAAAAAAATCCCTTGCACCAACTCATCCTTTTTCTTCCCCCATTCAAGTAATAACTTACCCCATGTTGCAATAAAAAATCCACATGCTCCCATCATTGTAAGAATAAATACCATAGTAAAACCACGTATCTCAATAATCTCTTGGAGACATCCTCACCCATGGGGTTCTTAAACTGAATTTCTTAAAAACATATTTGTCTTACCAACCACCCATTCAAACTCTAGTAGGGAGTATATACACATATGCTCCACCACTACCAAATAATGTAGTCATAAACAATCCATCATTCCTTATGCCTTCAAATCACATGCCTCCCACATATAGTCATGCCCCATATATGATATATGTCCTACCCCATATCTCACTAGGCTACACATAAATGACCCATATAACACCATAACAAAACCTATACACTTTACCATAAAAATTCATGATGCCTTTTGGTATCTCATAATTTCCCCTCATACTTCCATATGTATTTGAAATCTAATTATCTAGATAATTATTCCTTGGCATACTCCATGCCTCCCTATCAAATTTCATCCACACCTCTTGGTAGCTATTAGGGTAACCCTTACACTACCCCATCTCCTCATACCAACATCACCATAATGGTGATATATTTTAACAACATGGTAACCTATGCTAAATATCTTAAAAAGACCCTCAACATTAACATACAGGGAGTCCTTTTCCCATGTCCCCTACTAGATCTTCCTAAATTCAAAAGGGTAGGGGATCCCAATCTACACATGAAGGACTACACCACCATTGTCAAAGATTTCCTACCTTAGGATGGGGTTGTAGTGATGATATTCCCCAAGAGACTCAAAGGGATATCCTTAATTGGTAATATCACCTACCCAAAGGTTCCATACACTCTTTCTACCAACTTATGGATGAGTTCATAAAAGCTTTTAACATGAACAAATTCTTAAATATTGGCATTTGAGAGTTCTTGCATATCAAACAAGAATAGAATGAATCAGCTACCCATTTCATCAAGAAATGGTGAAAAGTCTTATATTCCTTTCTTAGTACATCTAACATGGACCAACAAGAGTTATGAAATATTTTCCTTCATTCCTTTAATAATGAAATGAGGGGAGACATCCAAAATTCCCCATACTATTCATATGAGGAGGCACTCTAAAGTATACTTTACATTCACCAAGCAGCCATTGATATTGGATGGTAAACCTATGGAACCAACATGTGCATCATCAAACCCACTTAAAATAATAGGGGATCTCAAATAAGGAACCAAATTTCAAATAGCATGAACAATCAAGGTCCCAATATCCTAAGCCACAATAGGAATTTTTCTACCGATGGTTTTACTGGTCAAACCAAGAAACAAAACCCCATAAATAATAGTCAATACCCACCTATGAATAACACCACCAACACTAGAAACACATGGGATAGGAATCAAAGACCTCCTCTACCATTCATGTGGTTTAATTTAAATAAACACCATATTTTAATGTAAAATATCAAAACCAAAACCAAAATCAATATCTGTCAAATGGACAATACCCCTAGTTCTAAAACCAAAACTATTACCTATAAAATAACCAATAAGGATTCAATTAGTAAGGAAAAAACATGAGGCCTAGCAATTATGATATCGATGTATACTATCTATTTCATAGGATCATAGGCCATGAAACTTGGGGCTATCAAGAATATAAAAATTTTATACAAAGGATCCAATAGGATCAATGGAAAATGTTTTTAGATATGTTTCCAAGAGGTGTACATGAAAACACCCATACCCTTCTAAACAGTCTTATCACTCCTAAAAAATAGAACATAAAATTTTTAGAACAACCATTTCCCTAACTAACAAATGCACCTTAATCAAGGTTAACAAAAAATAACCGATTAGGTCACCTTACTCAACATAATTAATCCACAATAATGGGCAATCATGATGTTGAAGCCTCCACTTTTAGGGTGTCAAATACTAATGTGGCTCCTCAATTTGGAGTTTAAGGAAAAAATCAAATTATAATATTAATAGAATTAGAGGCTAAAAAAGAATAAGTCATTATAGCTCATGATAGATTATATCAACTTATCATTAGACCCAACATTCATATGATTTAAATATTATAAAAATGGGATGCTTTACCTGATGACCCCCATCTTATGTCTGATCAGTGGACCTTACATTATGATGGATCCAAGTGTCACCTAGGTGATAGAGTGGGGATCATTCTCATTTCCCTTAAGGGGTGAGTTATACCCTTCAAATTCAAACTATACTTTGAGTGCACAAATAATGGAGCTGGATATAAAACCTAATACTTGGTATGCTCATTGTAAAGTGCCTAGGTATCCAAAACTTAAAGATCCAAGGGGATTCATAACTAGTGTAAAAACAAGTTTATTAAGTCTACCAAACCAATTATAAACACCTATAGTTGTATAAGATCATTATTTTTGAGGTTACCAAGGAATTTAATTTCATCTCTATCAAAGTAGTCCCTAGATAAAGTAACCAGCTTATTGACTCTATGGCTTCCTCATCTTCACATTTAATCCCCCATCTGATAATCGTAAAATCAAAATTTATAGCCTCAATTAAGATAAAGCCTCTCATAAATAAGGACCCTAACAACCAAATATTTTTCCACATTAGGAAATAAGAGGACCCTCTTGTCCTTGATGTAGCTGACAATGATAAGGCCATCCTTGAATTCATATAAGCTTATGATGACCTTCCTTATTTTCATCATAAAAGGGGATTCTCATTTACTTATTATCCCAACTCGACCCCTGAGACTAAATTTGATGAATCATTCTACTGTGTAGAGAATTATTTATCCTTTGATGATGAGCATGATGTCTTAAATGCTAAATATGAAGACCCTAACCTTTCCCTAGATCTCAACATATTTGAGGAAGGAAATGTATCCCTCATTGAGGAAAATATTGACATGAATATTGGGAGAGAGGAAAATCCTAAAATCCTCAAGCTAGGATCTTCCCTTTATGAAAAATATGTGTTGGACCATAAGAAACTCCTCATGAATATTTCTTAAGACTTTGTTTTCTCTTATACTGACATGATAGACATCAATCCTGATGTAGTAATCCATAACTTGGTTACAATATTCAATGTAAAACCCATCAAAAAAAAATCTTAAACCCATCAAGCCTAAGGTCACATTAATGATAAAAAATAGGTCATTAAGCTCTTTAAAGTGAGTTTAATTAAACTTATTGACTATTCCAAATGGATTTATAATATCATACCCATTCTCAAAAATAATGGTAGGATTCGAATATGCATCAATTTTTGAGACAGCAATAGGGAATGCCCAATAGATGATTTCCCCCTCGCATATATTGATGTCATTATAAATTCTACCATATTATATGATGTATTATCACTCATGGATGGATTTTTGGGATACAACTACATCCACATCTTTGACAGAAATAAAATCAATACTTTATTCACCACACCTTGGGGAACCTGTTACTATGTTGTAATGACTTTTGGCCTAAATAAAACTAGGTAAATGTATCAAAGGGTCATGACTCACATATTTCCTGACCTCATTCAAAAAATAGTGGAGACTTATGTGGATAATATTCTTATAAAAATAAGGCAACATGAAGACCACTTGGGAGTATCATGTATTATCCTTACATGATTGATCAAATTTGGAGTTACCCTCAGTCTAGTGAAATGCATGTTCAGAGTCACCAATGATAAACTCATAGGATACATAATCTCCAAATGGTGGATAGAAATAAACCCTAAACAATATTTTATTTATCTTATAAATGAACCCTCCCATGGATGAATCCAACATCAAAACTTTTTAAGGAAAACTAGGAGCTATTTGGTGATTTTCCCCTGACCTTACCTACATTGTGAATCCCATCAATAATTTTCTCAAAAAGACAAGTGGCTTAACTTGGATGAATGATTATTAGGAATCATTCAAATTAGTAAAGTAATTTCTTATTTCCCCTCTAACACTCATGACACCTAAGCTAGACAAGCCTCTAATAATATACATAAGGGCAACTAAGGTGCCTCTTGTATGTATGTTGGCTCAAGAATATGACACTAGTAATGAAGACATGATTTATTTAATTAACCAAACCCTTGTTGATTATGAGATATGATACACCTAGGTATAAAAATAATGCCTAACAATAATGTTCACAACCAAGAAACTACAACACTATATGCTTAATCAAGAAATGAGAGTTGTTGTAAGATCCCAAGCCTTATAGACTTTCCTAACCCAACCATCCCTATATTATAAGGAAAAGTGTTTCATCACACTTTTGATCAAGTTAAAATTTACTTATACAACCAAAATTTCATTGATAGGTTTATTCCCCTCTAAAGGTTAATGACCTCATGGATACCTATTTTCGTGATGAAGTAATATACCATATAGAAAAACTTGCCATCAATTGATTTCCTTAGTACATAGACATAATTAGTTGCCTTGTTGACCAAAGCTATCCCAAAAATTCCAATTCATAAGAGAGTATATGCATTCATGTTATCACATTTGAATACATCATTTTAGAAAAGGTCATTTATTTCAAGGCCTTTAATGGTAAATTACTCTAGTGTGTTGGCCAAGAGGAGTCAGAAAAGGTCCTATTTCATTATCACAGTGATGTGTGTGGTGGATACTTTAGTGTCCACATGAATTATTGAAAATTACATATGATGGGATACTTTTGATCCACCCTAGAACATGAATTTTTTGAGTATGTACGTAAACTTGATAAGTGATAACATTTTTCACACAAGATACACATTCCCCTAGGAATTAAAACCAATCATCACTCCATGGCACTTTTCTATTTGGGGCCTATACTTAGTAGGTAATCCCTCTCTTGATTCTTCAAATGGACACCATTTCATCATCACAATAATAAAATATTTCACTAAATGGGTAGAAGTGATACCTATGATAACATGACCAAATTCATTGTCATAAAGTTCATCCTAAACCAAATCCTTTATTAATTTAGGATCCCATAAGTCATCATTATTGATAATATATCCCATTTTAATAAATCTTAAGTTCATGAACTATGTGATAAATTCAATATATCACACCACTTGTCTTATGTGTATTATTCAAGGGCTAATGGCCAAGTTGAGGCTACTAACAAGACCCTCAAGTTAATCTTAATCAAGACTATTAAAATTCTCAAATTGAGGTAAATGAGAATAGTAATGTCAAGGTGATGTGATAATTAATGGTAAAGGTTTTGTTCCTAAATTTCCCATAGGTAATTATAATTAGGAAATAATGACATAGGTATGTGATACTAATTTTCCCATAGGTGGTTATAATTAGTAACACAAGGTGGTATACTGATTTGCCTATAGGTGGTTATGATCAATATCACCAGTCAAATGTGAATGAATTATAACTTACTAGATTCACTATCACACTACTTTCATTAACTATCATTTACACACAAAATTATAAAACTATTGAAACTAGATCAAAATCCCCTTGTGAAAGGTACAGGAAGAACCAAAGGAATAAATATCAAAATAGGCTTAGGTAGGATGGATAAAAATAGGATTTTGGTCTAATAGGAATTATATGGTGAGATGATATAGTATATGTCATTGTTTAGTATGATGATGGTATGAAGATTGGGTAAAATGGTAAGAGGGTTTCCCCCAAGTGATAAGGTAAGGGTAAATGGTAGGGTATGGAATAATGGCAAAATGAATGGAAAATGAAAGAGGCAAGGTAAATGATGTTGTCCAAGGTATATGACAAAGGGAAAATGTATGGTTTTATGATTTTGGCTAGGTAAAGGAATCTATTGTTCCTACTGATGTGGAGATGCATGTTTTGATCAGCATATAACATAACTAAAATAGTCAATCATGTAAATTACTAGCCCACACCTCATTTGAATAATTTGTCTATAAAGAACTTGTTGTAGATTTGGAAGCAAATGATGTTATGATCTTTATTGGTCATTGATTCTATTTCCTCTAAATGTCGAGACAAGGTATCTTTGTAGCCTCTATAAAGGAAAGTGTGGCTAGAGATGGGAAATATGGATAAATTGCAGATGATAGGTATGCTTTAGAAATGTAAAGGTGAATCATAATAGAATATATAATGGCTAGGAAATAAATGAAGAAGGAACACACAATGTTGTTGATTCTTATTTTTTGTGTTGTTTGGGCCTGAGAGTATCTATCATCTGATAATGTTGTATATTGGAATATATACTAATTTAATATTTGATAATGTCTTCATCAAGTAGTGAAGGACTATTATGCTTAGCTATTGGCACCTCAAATAGGTTTTCACCAATGAAGTGGTCTTGATTTTCCCATAGCACCTTTGATAAGGTTTCACTAAGGAACATTGAATTTTGACTTTGATTGTCTTCTAACACCTCTGAAAAGGTTCCAATAGAAGATGTTGAGTTAGAACTTTGATTTTTCCCTAGCACCTTTGTAAAGGTTTCACTAAGAGATTATTCTTCTTCTACATGAATTTATTCTTGGCCTCCATGATGTTCTTCAACTGATATGTCACCATGGATACAATTCAATAATGTATGATTTTGTCAATCCCAATCAACACTTGTGGGAGATGGAAGGTCAATATAATTGCTAGGTTGGTTGGTGGTAATGGCATGTGAAATGATAATAGAATGGGGAAAGGCAACACAATCCTCATAGAAGATACTAGGAGAACTTATATTGAAGCTGAATTACTCATCCTAAAAACCATAGAAGGATCATAAATATATTCAAATTGATCTTTGAGGCATGTATAACCAATAGTGTAACATGTATGAACATATTCTGATTTTGAATCTAATTCTAACTCAAAGGACTCTAAGTCCAATATTGAGACTGAAGTTTATTATGTTATTGATGATAAATCTGATGTCAATTCAAGAATAGAACCTGACTCTAATGTTGACTCTTCATCTAGTGTGGATAATGCTATAATGTGTTTTGTTGAATACTTGGTATTGGAAAAATAATGGCATATGATGGCATAATGGGCTTCATAGAGATTGGTTTGTCAAAGTGATACTCCTCAACAATGGTAAAATTTTCAAGAGATAACTCCTCAAAGATTGTCTTGTTAAGGGGAGGTTCTTTAAAAATAAGCACATGGCCGAGATAATGATTTTCCAAAAGGTGGTTATAATCATTAAGAAGTGACTCAAAAAAGATTGGTTTATCAGTGTGAAACTCCACGATAATAAGTATAGTATCAAGAGGTGATTCATCATAGGTTGAATCATAAAAAATGGTTGGTTAAACAAAAACATTGTTGATTTGGTGGTTTTATTGGCCTTGGTTTGCAGGTAGTTATAAAATACTAGTTTTTAATATATCTTGGTATTCAAATGATTGGCTCAATTAGAGAGGTACTGATTATCTTGGTTGCAGTTGGATAATTGGTAGGGGTTTTATAAATTGGTGAATGGTTGGCACATGAGTAATAACTAGTGGTTGGATAATGATAGGTCATCATGGAGTTTGGTTGCTCACACAAGCAAAAGGATGAGGTCCTTAAATGGTAATGGTAGGGAACTGTAGAGATTGGTTACTCACATAAACCAAAGGATGAGGTCCTTGTATGGAAATGGTAGGGAATTGTGGAGCTTGGTTTCTCACACAAGCCAAAGGATGAGGTCTTGATATGGTAATGGTAAGGCATCATGGAGCTTGGTTGCTTTCACAAGCCAAAGGATGAGGTCTTGGAATGGTAATGATATCCTTTGGATGCTATGGATCTTGGTGGCTCATACAGTCCAAATGAGGGTTAATGATATAGGTGGGGGAATTAGTTGTCTCAAAAGGTGAGTATCATATGTCAACCTCCCAAAAGAAGGTATCACCGAATATGGTAATTGTGTTTGTTCCTTAGATTGAGGATTGTAAGGAGGATATGGGTCTATCTCTCAAACCACTTCTTCACCTTATGGTTCTTGAGAAAATATAATTTGTATAGCCATTCTATCATAACTTATATTATATGTAACTCTACCATAATTGTAGCTAGATATATCTGCATCAATAATGAAAGTGTGTAAAAATATCTAGATTTATACAAACTCTAAAAATGATGTCCAAAGGATAAAAGGTTTGAACTTGGTCTAACTTTGTCTAGGGGATCTATATCTCCAAAATAGTTTATGATAAAACATGGTATAAAACAATCTAACATCATATGTCTAACATCAAATGTCTCACACATAAAATTTCAAGTGGCTAAATAAAGATTGCCATGTCAAACTCTAGGTTTAAATGGTTCTAAATAGGTATAATATAATAAAAATAAAGTCGATAGGTATTTTGGCCAAATGTGGCATCAAAAGCTAAGCTCAAACAAGTTATGTGATAGGATTTTTATCTAAATGTGGCATCAAAATATAGAATTAAAATAAATGGGTATTTAATATAACAAACTTGAAACACTTTGACATAAACTAGGCATACAAAATTCAAACATAAACTTGGTCAGTTGGCATAAGGAATAAGGTGAAAGGCACATAGAGAGATAGGCTATTTTATCCCAAATAAAAAGCATAAACAATAATAAAAACTAGGCTCCTTTAAACAAACAAGATAGATAAAATTGAATGGCATAATGACAGTAATTAAAGATCCAAACAATAGTTTTAAAATTTAGGTAACAAATTAACCTAAGTTACACAACCTAAAATATAAAGATCAATGTCTAAGCCCCAATTAGACAAGGCATAAATAGAAATCAATCACTCTTTGAATTTGAACTTGGCAAGGTTAATTAAAAACTCAACTTAGGAAACTAGGCATCTTCCAACAAACAATAAGCTAGACAAAATGGAATGGCATAACATCACAAGACAAATATTCAAAAGATATACATGACATTGTTTTTGAAAAAAAAAAGGCATTTATCACAAGGCAAACAAGTCTATGAAACAAATTTAAGTAGCATAATGGTGTCATCACTCTCTAAAGACATGAGAATGGTTTGTTTCAAAGACTCCAAGGAATAAACTTGAAATGATTTGGGCAGAATAATGTTACCCATTTCAATCAAATAACACACACACAAAATAAGTTTGGAAAAGAATTTAAGGCAAAGGTGTGTAACAAAATGGCCAGCATAATGCCTCCTCAAACAAAGGAGTTGTGTATAAACAAAGCTTGGTTTTTGACATGGCATAAACAAACAAATGGTTTTAGACTCAAAAAGACCAAGTAATAAAAGGATGAAATGACATAACATCTAAATGTAACATCTTATATCCTATAACTAAAAATATTGGTCAAATGGGGTTGACTGAAACTATAGTTTTTAAAAATCTAGATTGGTCCCAAGGATGGCTAACCCTAGAGATATACCAAATCAATTGAGTTCATACTAGCTAACTTACTATGCAAGGGTTTATTCTTTTGCATAGTGATTCCATCTATATACTACTTAGTGGAATCCCCTGGTTAACTAGACCTAGCTTAAGTTTTCATTATGAAAGGAGAGGTTGGTTGCTCAACCCCTATCTTTCACATTATGTGTACCCTGATTTGTATACCCTATCATGGAATAGGGTTGAAACAACGTTGGGAGATGAAACCATGGGTTAATTCTTCCTTAATTAACTCATGAAGAAGCTATGAAATCCCCTTCATAGTCCAAATTTCATGAAATAAATGACTCATTGGAGAGACTTTAGAGGTTGTTTTTAGATCACCCAAACCATACAAGTTTTGGGGAGAGCCTAGACAACATTCTTTTCACACCTTGGACTAGGCACAAATTGCAAGTGAAAAGGATTTTTTGGTCACCTAAGCCCCCTATAGGGTATGGGTGGAAATCATACCAAATGAAATTTTTGATTAAGTTCCTTGGCTCCTTGGCTTAAGTAACTTAACACAAATCACCTAGGTTCATTTTAAGCACTAAAACCAAATATTCAAGATTTAGCAATTTGTTTTAGGCATAAAAATGAAGTGTTTAATCATTTATAAAATTTAGGTTACTTTTAAGCACTAAAATCAATTTTTCAAGATTTAACCATCCTTTTAGCACCAAAATGAAGAGTTCAAGAGTTAGCTAAATTCATTTTAAACACTAAAAATGAAATGTTCATGAGTCTAAACTTGTAAATTCATGCTCTATTCTTGCCTTGGACTTGAAAGGGTTAGAGATTTTCTTCCTACTTTGAATCACTTTCAATGATGAGTGAACAAGTTTTATAAATATAACTCTCAAGATTACTATTTTAAAAACATAGAGACCGATATCAGTCACCTATGACTGATGTCAGTTACTAAGGAACTGATGCCAGTTGGTAATAATTGATACCAATCTATAAGGACTGATACTAGTTTCTTGTGAACCTAAAGGAAAGAAAAACATGATTTAAAAATGTTAGCTCAAAATTAGATAAATATTTCTTAAAACTTGTAACACAGTGATTAGACAGAGGGTATAACGGTCAATGAAACCAAGAAATAACTAGTAGAAATTATATGAAGATTCAAAACACAAGTTTTTAAACCACATTTAACCCTACACCCTGATTGATGATAGTCACCCAGAACTAAGCTTGGTTAGGTAGAAGTGATGACAATTAGGCATAACTAATGTCAGTCTATGTGTAGATCTGAGTTAGCACAAAAATTTAAAAAAAAAAAAAAAACAAAGCTAAAACTCTAATTTTGAAGATATTCAAACATTCATTTGAAGATTTATTAGTTGCATCTTGGTCTCCTTAGTACATGGGATGTGTTTATCTCCCATTGAACTTGCCATTTGTGATCATAAGAATTTGAAAATAGAGAGGAGGTTAAAACAAGTGTTATTTTTACAAAACAAATTGAAATCAACACACTAACATGCTAACATCTGTAAGCCTAGATCTTAGGGGAATCATGGTAAAAAAAATACATATGAAAGCATAATTAAAATTCAAAGAATTAAAAATCCCTTAACTTATTTAATAGATCCAAGTGATTTATTTTTGGCTTGCTCGGCTTGTGTTCAAAGAGTCTTTGGCAATGGAGTTTGGCTATATCCTTCTCTCCTTTACACCATGGTTGGCTTGTGTCTTATGCTTACTTGATGGATTGATAGATTGGCTTGTGATTTTTTCATCATAACACTATTGCTTTAAATCTTGATATAAAACATGCATTATAACTTTACTCTATCGAAGATCTCTAAATGAAGAGGCAAATGCTTGTATTTATAAGTTTATGAACTAACCCCAACTCAAGATGAGTTAAGGTGTATTTTAAACATGGAATGGGTTCAAACCTAACCTAAGTAAGTTAATTAACCCCATTAGATTTAAAAGGTGTTAAAATCTCATGACTTTCAATGGATAGGCATGGGTGAGATATTTTGATCTATTTGTAAAGGCTTGACAACTCACACAAGGTAATCATGAAAACCTAGGATATTCTTGATTTTTGAATTTCCTTTTTTATTAATTCATTAATTACATATAGATAATTCAATTATTCATCTAATTTTGTTTATAAGGGTAATTAATTTTGTTTAGACTTTTATCATTTCCAATATTTGATTTAATTTCATGTGTGCACTTGCCCCATTTAATAGTTTTATAAGCCAAATTATATGTTGTGATGTTGCAAGTTAATTAGAGATTAATCTGTGAGAGGTTTTATTTGTTTATAGTAGGATACCCCAATTAGGTATGTCTCAATGTGATTCTAAGATTTGATGATTGATACATATGTAAATTCAATACATTTAATGATTCCTAGGTTTAATTTGTAAAGGTTGGTAAGAATTGGTCTAAAGTCTTGTCGAAGGCCATTGGTGGATAGTTTTAGGTGTCTATAGTTCTCACCTCACAACTATAAATTGATTCACAATTAGATATACTTCTCTTAGTCAAAATTAGCAAGGAGAGTTATCATGGACATGTACCTTCTACTTCATTTAAATGTCAACCCACGGACATAGACTTGATAGGATGTCATCACTATATGTGCATACTTAATCTTCTAATTTGACCTTTTACTAATTGTTATCTAAGATGTTAAAGTCACGTAATAAATGAAATGCTGGAAATTAAACATTAAAAACTACTATGAAATAAATGCTTATAAATTGGAAGCTTCCTTAAATAAATCTAAGCAAGAATGTAAATCACACAATTCAAAAATAAAACACATAATGCATAAAGAAATAAAATAACATGATTAGCTATTAAAATGGGTTGGATTTTCATTGTAAACTTCCAAAGGGGGCCCTTCCTCCTTATAAATCCATCTTCCTTCCTCTCATAACACTTAATTGAACTAAAAAATGCTTGTTCATATTAATCCAAAAATGCAGCAATGAATTGTTGCATGAAATTACAATAACAAGTGCTTGAAAAAATGTACTTCTGATAATCTCTAATCAACATCTACTATATCTCAACTATGATGTTACATATATATACCGTAGAGGACTTTGTTTTATACAAAATAATATATATTCTAATCTAAGATACATTTGACTTAGGATAACTGAAATTAGCTCTTTTTTATAAAGTCATCTTTCATATGAATTCTAAAACATTATTGTAGGACAAAAAAAAATGTTTCAGCCTTCAACCGCTTCCCTATTGGGCTCCAAGAAAGTTATGGTTGTTTTTTTGAGTTCACTAAAAGAGGAATAAAAATTTGTTCATTCATGGCTTTTATCACCTAGTGGCTGTAGGATAGTCTATGTAATGAGATTCTTTTGTTGTAGGATGTTCCATGCTATATACCTATTTCTCCAAAACATTCTTAAAACACATTATATAAAAATCATCCTAAAGTAATAGATACTTATCATATATTTAATTCCAATACATAATTGTAACTATTGAAAGAGTATAGAAACATAATGGTATTTACAAGATTATGGCTATATATAGAAGGAAACTTATGGGAAAGTGTTGAAAAGCATGGTTAACAAGCAAGATGAGTAAAATAGATGAGGATAAGAAAAAAAACATTTCTAGGGATCATCACCTCATAGGTCCCTCTATACATAACTCCAAGGATCAGTTGGTTGCTCGCATAGGGCATACCAAAGTGCTGAAGCACCTAATCCACAAGGTGTGTATCAACCTATTACAATCTATCCCAAACTTATATAGCCCCTGAAACTACTATAATATAATCTCCTTCATTTTCCCATTTTCCAACTGTTGATGGCATAAAATTGATCTATATCTTAACCAATCAACAATGGGAAGTTTCAAGATTTGGGACAATGTGACTTGAAACAACCTCCAGATTTTAGAGAAGCTGGTCTCTTCTTTTGTATTGGGTGTTGGGGAAAAGGGATAGGAGACTAAATAGAAACGTAAAATTCAGGAATTGAAACCTAACTATGGTGATGTGCCTGAGTGTAATCCTAATCCTAAACTGAGCACAGTGAGACTATTATATGATTTTATTATATTTAAGAGTAGACAAGTGCATGATCAATGTAAAATATTGGAATAACAAAAATAGAGGCTCACAACAGGGGAGTCTTTTGCTGAGATATAGGAATTGTCAGCAAAGGCATAGTGTTCAATCTTCTTATTAGAATCTTCCAATCACATAAGAGGTGCAGAAGTCATACATAGTTATGTAGAACTTTAGACTCCAAAAAATGAGACAAAAGCAAATAACATTACCAATCACAACAATAGAAAATCTACAGCATAGAATACTTTGCAAATGACACAGATAACATCAACAAGGGCATAGTGTTCAATCTTCTTATTGAATCTTCCAGCCATACAAAAGATGCAAAAACACACACAGTCATATAAACCTTTCAACTCTAAAAAATGAAAAAAAATCAAATGATATTATTGGTCAAAACTCTGAAAGTCTAAAACTATACAATTCCCCCCTTTCAGTTTTACAATTCCTCTTCTTTTATAGCCTCAGACTCCTAGACAAAATAATTTTTTAAATTTGGCACATTCAATGCCTTGGATACATCCTGATTTAGCACATTCAATGCCTGAGATAGGCCATGCTGGAGAAGAGCGGCTGCCCTAATTGTAGCATGTTAATTTCTATCTAATACCTCCTTCCACATTAGAATTTCAAATTTCATCATCTATTGGGCCGCACAACCTATCTCCTCTGCCTCCATTTATAGGGGACAAATAGATGACATCTTTAATGCTTACAAGCCCCAAAAATCTACCCAGTGCACTGTTCTATCTACCCATAATAACTTCTACCTATTTTCTCTCCATCTCTATTGTAGCAGATAGACAGACACAAGGACACTTAGTCAATATATGAAATTTCTCTCCTTTTAATCTAGAAGGCACCGGAGGATGACACTTGGCCACTTCTGCTTTCTTTATATTTCACTGAGGAACACTACGCCCTTGACACCTGTCATAGCCCACTTCCTTGATACTTTATAACTTTATTAAAACAAAACTCACTGTGCTCCTTGCCTTAGCAGCTTTTAGGAAGGGATGGATTCACGTGGCAATCTTCACTTGTTGACACTCAGTCCTTCCTCAGTCTTTTGAAATATCATCTGAGACCCACCACAATATTTATTTGACAATTAGGCTCAAGATGGTTTCTCAGAGGTTGACACATGGTGACCTCCACTAATCTTGGGAAGATATGTGGCATCTTTCACTTCTCCTTCTGGGGGTATGTGGTGCCTTCCACTTTCTTTGGGAATGGAGTAGAGAGGGACCCAAAGAGTGACACTTGGCATCATCTGTTGCTTTATGGCACTTAAGTAGAATAAAATGATTTCTTTATGTGTTGAATGAAAGCATTGGAGCCATGTCTTCCTAGATGCTGACACATGGTGATCTCTGCTATTTCATCAAAAGGGTAGTTTAGGGCCTTCGTAACTACCACCTGGCACTTTTTGCTCTTTATGCTGCTTAGCTTGTTGAAAGTATTTATCATAAAGAAAATGTGGGTGCCCTTATGAAATACAGATGTTAGCATGTGGTGCATTCTACTTAGCCATTTTAGGTATGTGGCACATTCTGACATCTTCCCAAAAGTTACATGGTGACTTCCACTTGAACTTGATACTTGGGCAAAAAGAGATAAAGGAAACAAAAGGGGGAAAAGGGATCCACTACCAGAGGGTGACACTTGGCAGCTTCCACTACACTTCGACACTTAGTCAAAATGAACTGGCCCTCTATTTTAAAAAATTTCCATGATGTCCAAGGATACGCAGGAACCAAAATTACAATGCTTAAACCAAAAAATAAATTAAATACGATGTAGAGTAGGAAATTAATCTACAGTTATTGGCGACCTCCAAGACTTTTGAGCCTGCTCAAAAAGAACTCGACTCCTGCTCGATCAAAATTTCAAAATTTATAGCTTCAACAGCGCTGTTTAAAAGATAGACCACTCATGGTCAGATAATCCTTGCTCACTCTGCAACTCAACAAAACCCAGATCCAAGTTGATGAGATCCTTGTGCAAAAAGGTTTGTAGGACCTAGGTAGTGGCTTTGAGCTTGGATTCTAACCAAAAAATAGGAACCATAATGATTTTGACCTCTGGGGATGATGAATCATCCCACAGGCTTTGGAAAGTTGTCTGATACCTTTGTTTGGTGAGCAGTAATGGTTCAAGTTGATCCACCATCAGCACCATCCTTACATCTAAAAATGGGGAAGGGAGGCCTAGTTGCACTAGATCTTCAATGTGGCATCTCATCTTGTCGATGCCTTCTTTCATGACATCAAGATAACTTTTGCAACTGTTGGCTGTGGCATTGTGACTGAGTTCTTCATTAATCCATCTCATGGTGACCATTCTATCAGAGATCCCCATAGCTGCCAATATCACATCCCTTGAGCTATAGAGCTTCTCTAGTAATGAATGAGAGTCTGTGACTCTAGTAGATCTTATGGCTAGAGTGTTATGTACTAGATTCTCTACCTTTTTGCATAGTTGTTGGGCGTTGAGAAGGAAGGTGAAAAATGGCCTAAGCTAGAGAATCTTTGAAGAGATTCTTGCCCATGCTAACTCATAGAGATCCTTCACCAGTTGCACTACTTTAACACCTCTTGGCCTATTGGCCAGCTCAATTTATAGTTGTGTGGTCCTCTACTTCTCTACTTGGAATTGGGCTTGAAAAGCCGTAGATTTGTTCTATTCTTTTAGTAGCCCTTGCTGTGATTGGGTAACTTGCAGTTGGAGTCCTTTGACTCTTCCCTACAATGTTGCATTTTCCCACCTTAGGGCTATAGCTACATCTTTTGCATGTGCGAGCTCCATCTTTAATGCATCATTTTGGGCCTAAATTACCAATTGAGCTTGAAGGGAAAAAATATCTTGCAACTATTTCTACAGACTGGCTATCTCATTGTCTTTCCTATTTATTTATTTGGCCAAACTATTATAGTTTGCCTTCTCCTGGGCCAAATCAGCCTCCATCTTCTACAGTCTCCTTGATTTCTTCAAGTAAGCTTTTGTGACCATAAAAGTGGATTCGGTCAGCAGCTTGACTCTGTCTTGAGGCCTGAACAGGGTCATGTCAATGGCCACTACGTTCATGGTGTAGTCTTCCAGCTGCATTTGTTTGCTCGACCTGGCAACATTGGGTGACAAATGGGTCACCGTCAGCTACTATTGGATGGGGTAAAATTGGGACCTCAAATGTGGAATAGCTAGCACTTTATTCTCTTTAAGCCTCTTCTTCTCCAACTAGGCTTCTATTTCCTTTTGTAGCATCAACTTGCGTCTGGAAGGTGGAAGGGGATACAATATGTCCCCCTGTGAAAGGAAATCCTTGTGGCAGGCCGTTTTGGAGAGGCATTAGTTAGGTAGGGGTGAGTTTTAGGGGCATCTTTCTAGGGATGGAGGGAGAGAAATGGGGTAATGTGAGGGCCTGAGGTGCTGATGATGGGGTGGTTTGTGATATGGGAATGGTAGCAGTGGCAGGGGGTGTCATCTGACTGGGTGGAAGTGTCATGCCGATAGGGTGAGGAATAGATTGAGAGGGAGGAGGGGGAGAAATACTTACCTGAGGAGGAGTTGTAGTGGTCTACACTGGGCATTTTGAAGGCTCCTCCTCCTCTGGATCTAATTGGAATTGCACCCTTCTTCTTTTTTTGGGTGTCTCTGCCTCTGGGTACATTTGTCTCCCTTTTACCTCTATTGTTGCCAATGGCACATGTGGAGAACTGGGGACTTCAATCACTCCCACTAATGGGGATGCTTGTGGTGGTGAAGATACCATGCTTCATTGTTGTTCTATGGCCTCTACAAGTTGCTCTACAGCCTACAGTTGTTGGCTTGGTCCTGCTCCAGCTGCTTGCTCCACCCCAAGTGCCAGTAATTGGCTTATTTTTGGGCTAGAAATAGGGGATGGATGCCATTCATCCCAAAGTTCTTCCCACCTTTCATCTGAGTCTATGCCTCTAAAGGTATGGGTGGTCTCAGAGATTTCTTGCCTATATCTCTAATAGGCTTTAATTTTCTTTGCATCCCATCCTTTGTTCCTCAGTGTCCTTCTCAAACTAGAGGTCATCCTGACCTTGGGATCGTAATCCCTCTATTTATCATAGAAAGGTCTCCCACGACCTGTTCAGTGGGAGAGGCAAGTCTGTTAGTTTAACATAGAGACTAGGGGTGTCTTCTACAGGATGTTTCCTAGTTTCCCAATAGGGGTGGCTCTCATGTGTAATCTTGGCTCCAATTCTATTTGTCCTCACTATTGAGGCTATGTAATCTGCTAGGTCATAGACCCACTTGTCCTCAACCAATAGGAATCTGAGGAAGGCTAGCTTCCTCAGCAGTACACTTTCAGCTTCTCTGGCTTCCAGGCTTACATTGCCTACCATCCATAAGAGATTATACATTTTCCTCTTCTTCTTCCCAGAACCATATTCACTGTCAACCACTGACACCTATCTAGCAATTTCTAGGAATGCTAACTAAAGAGTCAAAACTTCTAGTAGCAACACTGGTTCCCCACAAAAACCATCCCTTATGGTCATGTGATGGGCCCCAAAATAGAAATCACATGGGATGAGACAACTAACTAGGAGATTTGTAATACTTGGGAATAACCTATTTATAATAGGCTTAGGTCTAAGGCAATGAAGAATAGGGGTGACTAATAATTCCCAAAAGTCATATGTGTCATTGGTTTTTGATAAAACATGTGTCCACACGAACACAAGAATGGTCCTTTGGGGGTCGAAGGCTGGGTCATAAAGGTTTAGGCTCATAAACTAGGAGAAGAGGTCAGGGTTCTGGTGTAGAATTAGATGAAACAAAAAGGAGGAATACCTGAATATCCCCTTCACCTTGAATTGGGTTAGCTATTCCACTACTGAGAAGGTGAGGTGCTCAAAGAAGTCTAGATGATACTCCTACATTTTGTCAACCATCTTCAGCCTGAAGAGGATGGCTATTTGCTCTATGTATACCATTGTGTCATCCTTCATGCTGAAGATGAGATCCATCATCGACAGTGCGTCTTGGCTGGCAGGCACAAACTAAGTTCTTGATGCTGGGTGTGTGGGTACCATTGTATCCCCATCAGCCATTTATAACTCAAACCTCAAAAACCAAGTCTAATTGTTGATGTTTGCCCACGTCCTTTACATTCTATCAATGGTGGGGAAGGTGGTGGTACCATCATATTGTAGGGCAAGCATGTCCTTAATATCCTATGGGGTGACCTACAACATGAAGGGGTCTTGTTGAATAGAGCGAGATTGTGGATGGAGCAAGTTCACACACAATTCAATTATATCTGGGCATAGGTGCATAACTGGGATGATGAACTGAGCTAGTTGTGAGGTCCAAATCCTCATCTTGAATGTTTCATATTTCCTTGCCCTAGCTCTTTACAGACACCTTTGGTGTGCCCCTTCTCTAAGGTTCTTATTGCTGGCTCTTTGCAGGGTCGGGTCCACGATCCCATTAGCATAGTCTTTTACCCTTGATGGGTCACTAGTCTGACCGATCCCCAGGGCTTTTGTTCTCGAGTAGCTCCTTGGTGGTTACACTGGAGTTATATCATATGATTTTCTTGCCAGTAACTTGTCAAGATATCTTGGTGCCCCTACTCCTTATTGGGATGATGATGCTCCTGCCATCTCTATGTTTCTTGTACGATACCCTGGTATGAACTTTGCTCAAGATAAAAACATGCTTGCTGAAACAATTTCACTAGGCGCTAACAATCACAATGAGCAAGATATTTTCATAGGAATGTTGGAGAGTTTGTAAACTTTACATTTGCTAAGGGATATTTATAAGCCTATCAAGTCCCAAATATCATTAACTTCAGGTGATTGTTAGCAAATCCTACTCAATCTTTGGGAAACAGTGAGGTAGACATGTTATGCAACAAAAGGTACCTTAGAAATCTCAAAAGATTTGGGGAAGCATTTATTGTGGCAAAAATTTAAAGAATTAAAGTTTCTCAGTCGCTAACTTTGCGTTTTAAAATGCTTATTTTTTAAAGAAAAGTGGGAAAGCAAAAAAAAAAAACAAAACAATATGGGAATGGGAATTACCTAACTACATTAATTACAAATCCTTATTTTCCTTGAGGATCAAAAACAAACCTTCTAACATCTTGTTTATGACAAGCCAACTTGTGTTGCCATACCAATGATTGCAATGGGTCTACCTTTGATGGGATGTCCTCTGTGCTGGCCACATGAATTTGCTTACACTTGAATAAGTCTGAGCAAAATGTGTATTCGACACCTATGAACTCTTTTTGTCCTTGAATGTTCATCGAATACTGGTTCTTCATGTTATCAGGTGTTATCAAGAAATCATTGGCTACTGGTTCTTCATTCTATGCCTTTTGATATCCATTATCTTTCAGCTTATCCTCTTCAAATTCTAGCTTTATTTCATCATCATGCTCTATGATGACTTCATCCTCTTAAAAGGATGAATCTAAAAGCCGGCATCCCTTCTGTATACTTAGTTGAGTCTCGATGTTGTCTTCTCCACACTTGGCCAATTCATAGCCTTCTTGCAGGATAGTGTCATCTGTCTTAATGACTTGGTCAAGGGAGTATCCATGTTCCTCTGTATATTCTTGCAAAGTAAGGAAAAAGTCAAAAATGATCTCCTCCTCATCTGAAGTGAAGGAAAAAGCTTATGGCTTATCCTCTTGCTCATCAAAGGGGGAATCTATGGTGATTTCCTCCTTATCTATACTTATGGAATTCTCCTGACTTGTCATGAAATGAGCATACTCTTCTACATACTCAATTGCTTCCTTCAAAATATATTCTTCTTCAAAAGGGGATGACGAAGAAGGCTATGATGGAAAACAAGAAGCTTCTTGAGTAAGGGTGGAAGGGACTTGAGGGGAAAGTGAGAGTTTGGGGTCCTCTTGACTTGCTGCTATCATAGACTCTGCACCATTGGGGAAACAATATTGACAAGTCTGACCTTGTTCATGAACAAGGGTGGCATATGTTTGATATGGGGTTTGTGGTGGTGGATATGAAGTTTGGTAGACTTGGTAAGGCTGGTTCTCATGAACACTTAGCCTCTTTTCTAGAAATGTAATCAATCCACACATATCCATTATTGCATATGTAAGCTCTTGCCAATTTTCCCTTTCAATGGGATCCCACTCACTTTTGATTAGATCTATTGCTTCCCTTACTTGATAGATGACATGACAAGGAATTTCTTGGTCATATCCCCTTATGCTGTCAAGCTCTAACACATATTTTTTAAATCCAAGCAATGTTTTTTGAAGGTGAAAATAAGGTCAGGTTGAGCATGATATGTGGCATACTGGGGAGATTGGTCATAAGATTGGTATAGCTCATAATTATCTGCATCCTTGTTACTTGACATGATTCTAGGAGAAGCTTGTTCTTGATCAAATACATAAGGAGAATAAGACTCATATATGTGAGCGACAGAGTTATACATATCGAAAGTTAATTACTTGATGATATTTGCTTGATCAGCCAATGACTCAGAGTCATTGTGGGTGTTACTAAAAAACCTCCAAAGGCTGATTGGCTAAAGAATACACCAAAATTCTTCAACTCATTAAAAGATTGGTCCCACCAGGTGTGCCAAAAATTGTTGATGGCATAAAATTGTGCTAGATCTTAACCAATCAACAATGGGAAGTTTCAAGCTATGGGACAATGTGGCTTGAAACAACCTCCAGATTTTAGAGAAGCTGGTCTCTTATTTTGTATTGGGTGTTGGGGAAAAGGGATAGGAGACTAAACAAAAATGCAAAATTCAGGAATTGAAACCTAACTATGGTGATGCGCCTAAGTGTAATCCTAATCCTAACCTAAGCACAATGAGACTATTATATGATTTTATTACATTTAAGAGTAGACAAGTGCATGATAAATGTAAAAGATTGGAATAACAAAAATAGAGGCTCACAATAGGGGAGTCTTTTGATGAGATATAGGAATTGTCAACAAAGGCATAGTGTTCAATCTTCTTATTAGAATCTTCCAATCACATAAGAGGTGTAAAAGTCATGCACAGTTATGTAGAACTTCAGACTCCATAAAATGAGACAAAAGCAAATAACATTACCAATCACAACACTACAAAATCTACAGCATAGACTACTTTGAAAATGACACAGATAACATCAACAAGGGCATAGTGTTCAATCTTCTTATTGAATCTTCTAGCCATACAAAAGATGCAGAAACACACACAGTCATATAAACTTTTCAACTCTAAAAAATGAAACAAAAGCAAATGATATTATTGGTCAAAACTCTGAAATTCTAAAACTATAGAATTCCCCCCTTTTAGTTTTACAATTCCTCTTCTTTTATAGCCTCAAACTCCCAAACAAAATATTTTTTGAAATTTGGTGCATTAAATGCCTTGGATACATCTTGATTCGATGCATTCAATGTCTGGGATAGGCCATGCTGAAGAAGAGTGGCTACCCTGATTAGGGCATGTTAATTCCTATCTGGTACCTCCTTCTGCACCTAAATTTCAAATTTCATCATGTACTGGGCTGCACAACCTGTCTCGTCTACCTCCATTTATAGGGGACAAATAGATGGTGTCTTCAATGCTTCCAAGCCCCAAAAATCTACTCGATGCACTGTTCTATCTACCCAAAATAACTTCTTCCTATTTTTCCTCCATCTTTATTGTAGCAGATAGACGAACATGAGGACACTTATTCAATCTATGAAATTTCTCTCCTTTTGATCTAAAAGGCACCGGAGGATGACACTTGGCCACATCTTCTTTCTTTATATTTCACTGAGGAATGCTCCACCTTCAACACCTATCATAGCCTACTTCCTTGCTACTTTGCAGCTTTATTAAAACAAAACTCAATGTGTTTCTTGCCTTAGAAACTTTTAGGAAGGGATGGATGCATGTGGTAGTCTTCACTTGTTGACGCTCGGCACTTCCTCAGTCCTTTGAAATATCATCCAGAACCCACCACAATCTTTATTCAGTAATTAGGCACAAGATGGTTTCTCAGAGGTTGACACATGGTGACCTCCACTACTCCTGGGAAGATACGTGGCATCTTCTGATTCTCCTTCTGGGGGTATGTGGTGCCTTCTACTTTCTTTAGGAATGGAGTAGAGAGGGACCCGAAGAGTGACACTTGGTAGCATCTGCTGCTTTATGGCACTTAAGTAGAAAAATTGATGCCTTTATGTGTTAAATGAAAGCATTGGAGCCATGTATTCCTAGATGCTGACACATGGCTATCTCCACTGTTTCATCAAAAGGGTAGTTCAGGGCCTCTACAATTGCCACCTAGTGTTTTTCACTCTCTATGTTGCTTAGCTTGTTGAAAGTCTTTGTCAGAAAGAAAACGTGGGTGCCCTTATGAAACTTGGATACTATCACATGGTGCATTCCACTTAGCCATTATTAGGTATGTAGCACATTCTATGATCTTCCCAAAAGTTATAAAAGGGTGTTCGGAGGATGCCAGCTGTCCATCTTTGTCTCCTAGAAATTGACACATGGTGACTTCTGCTTGAACTTGATACTTGGGAAAAAAGAGATGAAGGAAACAAAAGGGGGAAAATGGATCCACTACTGGAGGGTGACACTTGGTAACTTCTACTGCACTTTGACACTTAGTCAAAATGAACCGGCCCTCTACTTCAAAATTTTGCCGCGACGTCCAAGGATACGTAGGAACCAAAATTGTAGTGCTCAAACAAAAAAATAAATTAAATACAACGTAGAGTAGGAAATTACTCTACACCAACCATGTCCTAGTAAGATAGGGAAATCAAATACACCACTATTAGATACCCCATAGTCTAGGTCAAAATACAAAAAGGTGCCATGTATGCCCACCTAATAACCCTAATGTCTCATAGTGACCCAATCAGCACTCTTCTCTCATAGGGAATCATCCTCTCATAAACCCAATATATAATGATATTCAGGTGACTTATGGAGAGATATCCTAGTTGAGCCACTCATTATAATTCCTTATAGGTCCATGCCAACATCTCTTAGCTTCAAACATAATGAGCCCCTCCCTCCTATATATGTTAAATGATCAGTGACAAACTATATAAAATCATATCAATACCCTTATCCCCCATTAATCAAGAGGTAAGGATATTAATGATGGTCTTCTTTAGGTTGGGGATCACTAATCCCTCCACCTAAAAAAGCCTCACATTGCACTTCACACCCAAGTCAGGTGCATTGACATTTCCAAAATGTTTAGCCTAGCTGTGGGCCTCATAATGACTATCATTATCATGAATAGACACCAAATTTCAAGTAGTATAAATATTAGTAATTTGGTATACATACATGATATCGATCATCCATTCTCCTAGGGTTAGAATAAACATAAAATTGTTCTAGTCAAGGTCCCAGTATGTTAACAGGTCACATAGTAACTGACTAGAAGAAGGTGTGATCCCTGTATGCATAATACAAAGTATCCTTATTTGATTAAACAACATCAACTCATCCATCATCATAAGTGCTAAGACTCGAGGGAGCCACTCCCACTCTCAATCTTTACTCCATCATGTTTAAACCCCTTACAATAATCAAAGTGATCCTACATTAGTCAGTCAATCAAGAAAACCAATCTCATAATCTAAACAATTCAAAAATATCCACTTTCTTCCACACTCTCAAACCCACCTTTTTTTATAGGAAATAGTTGTGAAACCTCCCCATGGAAATAATGTAACCAGCTTAGGAAGTTATCTAGCCCAAGCAATAGTTCTACAGGCCATCTGTGGTTTTCCTTAAAACCCCTAAAAACCACCAAAAATCCTCTAAATTTTGATAAACCTGACAAAATCCTAATCTACCCTCCCCCATGGTGATCACAAAGCAATTTTTTTTAATATGTCTAGATTTTAGCTACATTTTGAGTAAATTTATAAAATTGGGGTTAAAATGAAAAGTTACGAAAACCTAACCTGATGCACCTAGTCATTCCTCTTGTTGGAACATTTGTCATAATTACATTGTCCCCTTTCTGATGATTGCTTCTACACTCAAAATGGTCATAGGCAATCTAGAGCTCAAAAATCTCCTCTAATGTAAATGACACAAATGAATTATTTTTGGCAAGTTTTTTAATATATTAGGCCCCAAACTATCTATTTTATTTTAAAAGTTTTCCATTCTTGGCATAATCTTTTGCATGAACATTTATTATTACCTATGTATGTGTTAATTTTTCAAGTACTATAAATTAATGTTTTATCACTAACATTTTAGTGATATTTTTATCTTTTGTAGCACATTTTTATGGATTTATAGGTATACATGGCTATACACTATATTTGCCCCCCCCCTAATGGGATGGTCCAAGTAGTATGATATTCCCCAAATGTACAATATGTATTCTTTCCTTATTTTGATTACATAGTCTACTTCCATTTTTATTTTAAAAATCGCACTTGAATATGATTTTGTCTATAGATTGTAGGGAATCTTAGCACACTTTGTTCCTATGCATGGGTAAGTAAGGTAAGTATATCTAACCTCCCATTTCCTTTTAGTAAACCATTTTAGGACTAAACCTTTCCAATTCATAACAAGGCACCTTCTTAAGGGGGAAATATATATGCACCTAAAAATTACATGGTGTGACATTTTTTATACAAATCTGATGATGATGTAATGACTTCCTATTTTGTGCTTCATAGAGAACTTTCTAGATCTAAACACCCCTTATACATCCACATTCCAATTTTAACACTTTTTGGTCCCCTTGATCATGACTTTCCTAGTCATTTACATATTATTTTTAAAATTGACCATGAGTGACAAAACCACCACTCTAGGTGACAAAACATCCCCCTAAGTTATGAAACTGCCTCCTATTTTCTAAAAATACCATGATGGTTTTGAAATAAAAGAGGCACTTCTATTATAAAAGGCAAGGTATTAATTAAATGGGTGGATTTTGTGTTATTTGAAAGGGTGGTTTTATCAAGATAAATTTTAGTTATATAACCTCCTCTATCTAAAGTGGTGGTTCTATCATAGTTGAAATGCCTTCCAAAATTAGCTCATGTAACTTTGGTTTTCACACATTTTACACAACTAGCATCATGTTTCTTATTCTCATCACCTTGTGTTCACTTCCAATCATGCCTACCTCACTCACTCTCCTAATTTTAACCTTCTTTAGTTCATCTCAAGTTTAACTCACCATAACACTCAGTTGAACTCTCCCATGTAAACTCCATTCATCTCTTACAAGAAGGCCAATTTGGACTTGATTTCGGATCTAAAAATTTCTATTAGAGATTTTTATTGAGAATATCTTGCAGCCACAACCTTACTAAAATTTCTATAAGATTCATCTCCTTGTATTTTTGAGTTAACAATATAGCTATAAATGAATAAGTGTCATTGGTGAGAGTAAGACAGACCTTGTGAGGCAAGACATTATCTAGCCTTAGTTCAACTACTCTTCTTTTTGTGGCTTGTGTCTTCTCCTCTTTTCTATCTTGTTTCAAATTTTTTGCATCTTCCAAATATATATTTTCTTGAATTTACATAAGATCATACAAAGCTAACATTTTTGAAGATTTTTCTATCAACACACTACTAGCACTTCGACTGATTTATTCCAAAAATAGGTTAGAGTTATTTTGATTTTCCATTATTTATTATTTTTTATATTAGATTTAATATAGTTTTTTATTGTGATTAAATTACTTTCCTATTTAAAAGAGAAAAGAATAAATTTAGATAGTGAAATATATCTATCTATTTCATTTGTCTTTGCTACCAAAACATAATCAATTTTGATTTATGCTTGCATTCAATAGATTAGTTTCCTTTAAAGTTAAAAATGAATCTTATCAATCATTTCAAAAAGATATATTAGTAAATATTAAATTAATTTCCATCCAAGACAACTTTTTTTTAAGTCAATATCTAGACAAACTTCTGATATCTTAAATAATTAGTTAGGCAAACATAGAAAACATAGGCAACCATAGGTGAATGTATGAATGTAGTAAATTATTGATTTTATTGGTTTTAAAAGGTTAAAAATATTATTATTTCTCTCTTTAAAAACATGAAATCAAAACTTATATCTTTTTCTTTCATCCTATCAATTCATTATAAAAATAATAATGTTTGTAACAAGTTAGAAAGGTTGAAAAGTTAGCCCACTTTGCTTAAAAGGAAAATCCATAGAAAGTGTTTATTTTATAATTTTTTGGATTAGATATTTTCTCATATTAATTATGAAAAGTATATTTAATTCATGCATTTAGTTTATTTCATGTAAACCAATTAAAAAGAATGAAAATATTTCATCTAGTTTTCTTACAAATAGATCTAGGAAAAATCAATATCTTGCATAGTAGTATAAGTTTCTTCCCTATCTCATTGTATGAATTCCAAAATATTGAAAATGATAAAAAAGAGTTTTAATTTTAGTTTTTTCTAGTTTTTATATTCTTTACTTTCATCACTTTATTTTCAACAAGTATTCATTGGTTAAAAACCTAAAAAAGCCAAAAAATAATCAACAACACAAAAGCCTTATCATTCGTGCAAGCAACCACAAAAAAAAAAGCCTTGCCATTTGTGTAAGTAACCACATCATATCAAAAGCCTTTCCCATATTTAAATCAATCATATCCTACATAATCCTTGTCCATATTCACAATAAATACATATCAGAGCCTTGCTTCAACATTATAACAAGCATAATTTATAGGCTATTAACTGAACAAGATCATACATTTTTCCCTAGCTTCTGCCCAGTCTATTTTGGATGACCCTTCCCAAGACACCAATTTTTTTATAGAATGGCCTATTAACAATATTTAAATAATCTGGTCCCACCATTATTACATGTCTAAAATTAATATTGAGTTTAGATGTGACATATTTTGATCCACTCTAATTCCACACCTCATCATAGAGTCCTTAGTCACTTTATAATATCAAGAGCACATTCCTGCTCCACCTATCATTATTCTCCCATACAACAGGGGATGTCAATACATTATCACCTAAGCTTAGTCACCCATTCATAACATATTCTTATATTTGAGTCTAACATCATCTTATATCATTCACACTTAGTGGATGACATGGGCCAGGCAAAGTTAACTCTATATAATATATCTTCTCCCTTGATTCATTCAACCCATTACCCTCATTTACCTAAGCCTAGAATTGACCAAGAACTCCACCTTATTATGATATCAGAGATTGAAGGAATTTGGATCTCTATCTCCACACATTTTGAAACTCTCAATAAGTATCAAAATGTTGTTAAGGTATTTTATTTCTATCATGAGAACCCATTACCACCACCTATCTCAAATCCCATTCCACTCAATAACCAACCAAACCCCTAGCCCTTCCATTACATGACTACCTCAGCTAGACCTTGAGGATTTGAGTGCATAGATTAGTGTGTGTTAATTTGTGTGCATATAATGACCATGTAGAGAAAATAATTTTAGACATATAGTCTTTTTTTAAAGTATTAGGGAAGTATAGTCCTCAAAACCTATAATCCACTTTAGAGGATTTAGTGGCCAAAATGTAAGGGAAACAATCCAATGACATTATAACATAAGAGGAAGAAGAAATAGAGGAAGCCCCCAAAAAAATAGTGGCACTTAAGGAATTAGGTAAATGTTGAGGCAACCATTTTAACTTGTAATTTTAAACCCAACCATAAAAAACCATTGAATTACTTTCTACACACCAAATGGAGGGCATACATGCATCCAAAAATTTCAAGAAAAACATCTTGTTGTAGTAGGCATTGAGCCCACATATATTTAATTTATTCAAAAAAAAAATAACATGACCTACACCATAAACAAAAGATATGACACCCACTAAGAAATAAAAATATAAGAGAAAAATGAAAAAATATCCCAAAAATTTAGACCAATTATAATAACAAAAACCCATCAACATCTCAGATATAAAGGCTGAAGAAGAGATAATGATATAAATAGAAGGTGAAGAAGAAGCAAAAATTCTAAAAACAAAAAGTGAATAATAAGAAAGCCTATATAAAATTATATCCACTAGATTGGCCAAAGCACAAATAGATGTTACAAAAGCATTGGCAGAGGTTAAACATTTGGAAGAATAAACTAGTGGAAATAATAAGAGAATAAACAAAATGAGAAAAATAAAATCATGAAAAAATAAAAATAGAATAAGAGAATAAGAAGGAACAAAAAGGCCAAATAAAATAAGTAAAAATAAAATGATGCAAAAAAATAAAAAGATGTTGAGAAAAAGGCTTAAGAAGACGTTGTGGCCAACTAAAAAATTAGTAGAGGCCTTAGCGGCTCAACAAAATAAATAACATGAATAAAAAGATGAAAATTATAAGAGGAAGGATATAAAAATAAGGTGGCTAAATATGCCACCAAAGCTCATGAAGAGTGAAAGAAAAAGACAACCAAATATCCCACCTATAGAGAAGAAGAGATAAAGAAAAAGGTGGTAGAATACACTGTGCTCAAAGAAGAAGAGTATAAAAATAAAATGGTGTCAAAAGACACCACCCTCAAATAAAAAGAGTATAAAAAGAAAAAGGAAACAAAATATGTCACTATCAGAGAAATAGAAGATAAAAATATAAATGTTGTAGAAGAAGCTGACCAAAAGGTTGAGGAGGAAAAAAAGAAGGTGAATGGAGAAACCACTAAAAACACACCACTCTAAACCCCCCTATCCATTTTCACTCCACTAATGACAATTATATCCCCTCCTTTTCCCACTCCATCCTCCCTACATCTCCTACCCTAAGATTCCCTTGCCCAAATCAAAGCTATATTGGCTCAACATAAGCAACTGAACACCATCAAATCAATAAAAAATTTTCTTGACACAACACCATAAGGAACAAGTATATGTTTGAATTATTTAACCCCTACTGAGAAGCTAAAGTTTGGAATTACATTTTAGTAAAGTTATCAATATTAATAGATGAAAATATGTACAACAATTGAAGAAAAATTATAAGACACCATCAACAAGATAACTAAGGTCAGGGCTCAATTTAAAGTAGATCTTAAACTACCGATTGACTAACAGTTCTAACAAACTTTACAAAATTTTATTAAAAACCAAAGTTTTTTTTAGGTATAAAAATATATCATTTATTAGAGTGACATAGAGGAGTTCAAACTCCAATAAAATGCTAAGCCTTTGGCCGAGAACATTCAAAACTATAACACACTAAAAATAAATATTGGTGCTCTTCACAAAATGATAATGGATGATGTTATATATTTTTATTTCATATTTGGGTGGCCAATAATAAATTTAGACTAAACTAAATCCTTATATAACCTAAAACAAAAATTTAACCAATCCATAACCAAGAACGATATTGATAAGAACACCATGTGTAAGGAAAGAGTGAAAATTTAAAAATTTAGAGAGAAACTTTTGGAGCAAAAATAATGAGTGCAGCTAATATTCAAACTTGAGGACTCAACCAACCTCCTCAATCATTTCATGGACAAGCTTGAACAAATTATAAATGACATTGAGAATTATTTCACTTATTTTCCAATCATCTTGCCCCTGATGATATCATAGAATTGGTTTGAGAGAATATATAGTTTTAAAAAAAAAAAACAAGCCACTACATATGCAAATTTTGAAAAAATTCCCAAGTAAATAGAATTTTTTCAAGATTCTTCATTTGTCTTATCTCCAAGACAAGACAAAGGATAAAGTCTTGGGATGATGTTCACAAGTTTCTTCATGTAGTTCAAAATGAAAAACTCGTAGAAGTTAATTGTCATACTATGGCACCAATGACACACAAGATTATACCATGACATAAGTTATACTTCATAGCATCCTATGAAGCTACACAAAGAGACATAAAAAAAGTGATGCAAATATTATATTATAACATTGTATTTATGCTTAGTAATATGGATAAAGTTCAACCTATCCAATATTTTGATCTGATATATGAATATGTAGACACTAAAAATATATATTTATAACATCTCAATCTTGTATACTTGACAAATATCAGTCAAGGTTATACCATTAAAATCTAGACCTCCCTACTACAAAAAGTCTCACATTCACTATTTCACCATGCCTAATGTTTTTATCTTAGTTTGATCCATATCATTCTAATGACCTAGGTCTCCTACACTACAAATAAATCTTAAAAACTAGTGATAATCCTTCATTATTAGTTTCAAATTCATACCTATTTTCTATCTCTCTAAACACTATCCACCATAGAGGGATATTACAGCCAATGATAGTGCTTATATCTTTATCTAGTGTCCAATTGTTGAAAATCAACAAAATTGAAAATGTTTCAAAACCTATGGGTTAGCCTATTTGTCTTATTGAACTTTAATATGAGGTATTTTCAAAAGGTGTTGTATAAGTACAAGTCTAATACTTTTGATTGATCATCTATAAAATACCAAGCAAACACATACCAAAGGCTCATTGAATCAATCACATAACTAGGTTATTCTACCCTATCATCCCTATTTATTTATTAGTCATAGGAATAATCATATAAAATATTTGAAGCATTCAAAGATCAATATTTTTAAATTTTTAAGCTATATCATTGCATGCATCTTCATCTAGTATATTTCACCCTTGTGTACACACACTCCCACACAAAGGAGAGAACTATGTAATTATGAGGATATCATTTGAGTATTGGCTATGTAGGTGGCACTCAGTGATAAAGGGGTCATTGATTTTAGCTTGACATTATGAGCCCACTAACACATTTTTAGAATACTTATTCTAAGGGTGAATAAGGATGAAGAGATAGGGTTTGAACAATTAACAAAGAGTAAAAACCTATATACTACATCTATATATATCAGGTATAAAATTAATCTAAAACCTATAATAGTGAATTGGTCACATCAAGATCTAAGCATTATTATGAATTGAACATCTGCATCATAATAAGACACTAGCTTCAACAGTGGTGTCCAAATCTGATGGTAGTGTCTATGACAGAAAAATTAAAATTTAAAGAATTTGAGGACTGATCCATAATACTCATCATGTTTACTTTCCACCTATTCCTGGTGTAGATCTACTTATACATATAAAACTGAGATAAATATCATCTCTCTTTGCTACTGTAATCAGTTGAACATTTTTTTATTTTGGTACTTCTTATATTTCACATATCTTAGTATTATAAATTATAATATTCTTTTATCTAAGTTTATAATTAATTGGCCTAATATAAATTAGTTTATCATCCTTATGCTTGAACTATTTATATATTATTAACCCTATTCTCACATATCTTAATTTAAGGTTAATCATTTAGTGAACATAACCTTTGGTCTCAAAACCCTAGATGACTTAGGGTTTTCTATTTTCTAATTTATGATTGATATAAACTGCTTTATCAAATTTCAAAATTTTAATTTATAAGGAATGGAAAATGTTAATCAAAACAACCATTTTCAAATGGAATATAAGGAATCATTAGTCAATCATCTCAATAACAACACAACCTTAATGGATGTATTTTATATGTTACACAAGATGAGATCAATAAACATGTAGGCTAAGTGATCCTCACATGGTGATGGTGAATATTTAGGTGGTACTACAACCAATTCCATACCAATAAACCTCCCCTTAAGCACATCATTGATTCCTACATCTAGTGGGGGCACAAATTATGTTTTCAAACCATTATTCCCTGAGGACCAAAATCCATTTATACATTTACAATGGCCCTACTGAATGCTTAAACTCAAATATAATTTCAATGTCTATATCAACTCAAACTATGTTTACATCCCCTTTAATGACTTCTCAACTATCTACTTTTAATCTAATGGGTCTATATTGAAAACTCTTCTCTAAGTTATAAAACTCTAGAAGATAAGGTTACCAATATTGAACAAAAGGCTTTAAATTCTCCTCATGATATTGATTCACAAGATGTGTTACATAATCCTCTTGCACCTAAAATATTTTTTCATCCAGTACCAACTAGTTTTGTTGTGCCCAAGTTTACATTTTATGATGGCAAGGGTGATCCTAAATAACATCTTTGATCTTTTTATGTGGTTTGCCTTGATTGTGCCTCAAATGATAAAATTTTGACCAAATTATTTCCAAGAAGCCTAAAGTAATATGCTTTATGATGGTTCTATAATTTACCAATCCAATCAGTGAGAGCACTCAAACCTTTAATATATTAGTTTATAACACATTTATCTATCAACATCACCAAAAATATATTATATGCTTAAATTACAAAGATCAAACAAGGAACCAATGTATCTATCAATAAATATGTTTTGATATATAAAAAAATGTTGGATAAATTGATAAATCTAATGGTAGATAAAGATTTTTAAGACATCTTCAAGCAAAGTTTGCTTTCCCCATTACATGACTCCATTATATTTAATAAGTTAAAATATGTTGATGATTTATGCCATGTTTAAGATCATGAAATGAAGCTTTTTTCCTTGAACTTGCTTAAGTATGTAACAAACACAATAACTACATATGATACCAAGTTTCATATAAAACCAATCTACAAGGTAAAACCTAAAAAAGAAAAAAACCACAATGGTTAATGTTGACCAAATTTGACTTTTAGTCAATTTGGGTCAACCCCTACATATTGAAACTTTTTGGAGGTTTCCATATGTCTTATAAGGGTCTCATGATGGTATAAACATCTCACCTATCTTTGTTATAGCCTTGGTGTAAACCTAGATTCCTTGTACTTTTCTAATCAACTCAAGTCAACACTAGTAAACTATGGTCAAATAGGGTCAAAGGCTAAAATTGTTTTATAAATGTTTTAATAGGGTCATTTAGGTATTCTAAGGTGTACCTAAGTCATGTATTAACCATTTAAAATGTTTCATATGATTTTTATGGATTTTTCCAAGGAAGAAATTTGTCACCAAGAAGGATTCTAACATGTATAAGGTTAGATCATGTTAGGAAATGGTCAGAGACAAAAAAATTAGTTTCATGCACTAACATAGGGGAATCTCCCAAAAAATGGGCTCTTAATGTCACTTATATGAACTTGAAGAGTTCACCTTTAGGTGAAAACATGGGCTTAGTGTCTTTTGAGCTCCCTAAATTCTTCCCTATTCTTGGTGTGTAAATACAAAGTAAGACACATCAAATTTTGCTTCTTTTCCTTATTTCTTGCCTTCATAAGCCAAAAAGGGTCAACCTAAAATGCTTGGTACAGTCTGTATAGATGGATTTGGGGGGAGTGATCTTGGGAGTTGAGAGGGGTCTTGATCAAATTAAAATCTATGTAAATAATTTTTAGTTTCATGGTTCCTCTTTTATGAACCATTGTTAAGAAGCCAAGCAGCTTTTTATGCTCTTGCATACATGAGGGGTCCCTGTATGAGCTTATTTTTGAATATTTTACTATGGTTTGATAGGTTTAGATATTTAATGTGTTTCTCAAGGTTGTCTATTTCCTATATATAGGTTTTAAATTGTCTTATTGGCTTTGGGAGTTTTAATAACTCAAGAAGCCTCTTGTAGGCTTATTTTTGCTTGTCAATTGATTCCTTTCACACCTATAGGTGTATAACAGAGCTACAGGAGTGTGTATAGAAAGATATTAGTGGGATTGAGGCATCATGAGGTGTGTGAAGCAAATTTATTGCTTGGTGAGAATTACTAATCCTTAGGTAGCCCACAAGGTATTGAGAAACCTTCCCAAGTGGATAATTCTGAGCCTTGAGACCATTTCCCCCAAAATGGTAAAATAGTGCACCAAGCACTTTTATGGAATTCAAATAAAGATGAGGGGATTAGTGTTGAGTAACCTTGATACATTAATTTATTATACCTATCCTAGGTGTATAACTAGGTAAAGGTGAGAGGCTAGAAGACTTGAGGAATATGGTGTTTGAACACTTCAAAACCATGCATTTAGTCACTAAAAACTTGTAGTGATATCTACAAGATTCTAAGGAAAAAAGACTCCTAAATCTCAAGAAGGGAAATATAATAGCTTGATACCATGTTTGATGATTATCATAGGCTAAAAACACATAATAATATCAAGGAAACACCTAGGTTGGATAGGATCAAAGTGTAAACACTCAAGAACACTTACAGGTGTACTCAAGCCTAGAAGATGACCACCTATAGTCAAGCATATAAATTTGAAAGCCAAGGGTGTAAAATCAAACTCGTAAAACTTAAAATTAACAAACTTAAATTTTTCTAATGTTCCCTAGGACCTATACTGAGTCAAGTGGAGAGTAAATAGGCTTCAAATGAGAAATGATCACCTATAAGTTCCCTACTACATTAAACCAAACACCTACTATAGGTAGGAAGGTGGAGTACAATATTTATTGAGTCAAAGTGGAGGAATGTGTGATGGGTTGGAGAGATAAGGAGAGATAATAGCTCATTAATATTATTCAAAAAACATTCATGACACTCTCATAGTGTTATATCAAGCAATAATGGGAACTCTAAGATACACCTATAATCCACTTGAGAAGGGTTTGTACATAGTCTGCCCCTAACAAGCCTATTTTGAGGTTTAGACTTGTCACCAAGGGTTTAAAATTTGTATAAATAACTCTTAGAACTTTAAGGATCCTATTAAATTAATGGTTTTTATAGGAAAATAGGGGAAGTACCCCTTATTTTGTCTCAGATAGGGGTACTTTTCCCTCATGCATAAAACCTACACTTTGACAAAGGAGATGGAAAGTTGAGACTAGAAGCAAAGGAAACCTTGAAAGATGATTTTTGGAGTTGAAATACACCTATAAAAACATGAAAAACCAAGAATCAGAGGGTGAAACCAAACAGGGTGGTCTGGACATCTAAAGTTATAGTCAGTACGATGAAGGATGATAAAGCCTATTACTAGGTAAGAAATGTCATTTTCATCTATAGCATTGGTTGGGAACTCAAAATTGTTTGATCATGATTGAGGGCTGTCACAAGAGGTGTTTAACCTGATATTATGCAAATAATATAAATTGGAGGGTCCAAACCATCAAAATTTGTAGACATGTTATAAAACCAACACTAAGCCTAGCATCTAAAGGGATATCAACTTATTTTTTGGGTTTATATGTTCACTAAAACCTATTAAAGCATGTTTTTGGGATCATTATAGGAATTTTAGAGACATCAGTATGTAGTTAAGGTCTCTAAGAATCTATTTATTAGCTTAGAGTGTACACATGCCTATGTAGACTGCTAGAAAATCCCTAGTGACCATGTTTGAATGCTTATAACTCCTCTAAGGCTATGCATGGGACCCAAATTTATTTTTAGGTGTTAGGGGGGGTATATAAGATGATATAAAAATAATAAAATAGTGTTTTAAATGTGAGAACTTCATGAACAAAGGCTAAGAGTCTAGGTAACTCTAAACCCTCACAAAACCCCAACTCAGACCTAATGGAGAATATACGACAAATGGAACATCCAAATGGTGTGTAAATGATAAGGAGATGACTTGAAGCTATATATGACTCACTAATAATCATTTAAATCTAATTGATGTGTACCTTATTTGTATGGATGGTGTATAATAGGGCTTTATTTGACAATTTTAAGTGTTTTCTAGGTGTGGAGAAGCTTTAGATGATGAAATAAACTTTAATAGAGATATTAGGACGTATTTTAGGTATCCATATTCATATATTGATCTATATAGTCTCCTAAGTATGCATGCCATCTTTTTCATCTCAATCAGTCTAGTGAGTAAGCAGTGATCACTTAGAGAAAAAGATGACAATTCCAATTGGGAAGCCTTTTGAGGATTTATTGATGAATATGATGACATGGAGACTCTTGATAGGTGTCATTCCTCATTTTTCATGGATTGGATTTAATAATTGGAATAATTTTGAGTGCCAAGTATGAGGGGTACATGAGAAAGAGTCATTTTTAACTGCTAGGGATGATTTCTCATGGCTAGAAGGATATGGATGATTAGGGACCACACCAATTCCTATAAAATAATCTAAGTAACCCCTCCTTCTTAGATCAACCATTATAATTGTCCCTATTTAGTGGTGAGGTAGTTTAATGACATTAAATCATAAGGGTAGTTTTATATGTAAGCAAGAGAGCATCTATGCCATATTTGGAGGAGTTTGATGATCTACGAGAAATTTGTCCTTGTCTTAATTATAGGACCTATAGTATGCATAATTTTATTTACATTTTAACTCCTTCTTTCTTGACAAGTGTCCTTGTGACTCTTGAGTTTCACTTTCTCTCTCTTCTCTCACAATTACTATATGTATTAGCTTTTTGGGCTTTTGGATGGATCTCTCCACTTGAGTATGGTGAATCCCTACTCATTTATGGCCTTTAACTAATGAGAATGTTATTTATACCTAATTAATTACTTTATTTAAGTGCATGTTATGGTTATTGGTCTTGTGCAAGTGTATGTTGGCTTATCTTGACATGTTATCCTTCATAGTGCATATGTAGTTAGAAAACTCTCTTTTGCAAGTCAACAAGAAATATCTAATGTGGATTGTAGGTATAGTGAGTATTTTATTCATTAGTTTGTCTATAATACATATTATTTGGTCCTTATAGTCTAAGCTCTCTTCAAGACCCCATGCTTGAAACATTAATGTAGAAGAGGAGATTTTAGTTTGATGAAGTGTATGTGTAGGTTTCCCTCTAATTCCAAGTCCATTGCAAGCGGTGTGAGTAGAGAATCAATTTGGTGCATCACCTCATTAGATAGGTTTACTATAGGCTTCCTAACCCTTTTCCTTATAAGTGTAAGTGTGGTTGTGGTGTGTGGAAGTGGTACATCAAGGGAACTAGCCCTAATCTAGAGACTCACCTCAAATTTGGGTCACCCATATCCTAAAGTGTTTCCATTATGCCACTTGAATGAGGAGAGATGAATCATCTCCTCAAGGAGTGCAAGTTCAAGTGACAATAGGTTTTGGTATGCCTGATGGGATTGAAAAGTCCATTCCTTAAGGATTTTTGGTGTTTTCCTCAAGATATTAGTTTTTAGAGGCAATTCTACTAAGCACCAATGGTGACTCCAAGCACAAATATATTGGTCAAGAAATCCATGTACCCTAATTGAGGTTTTTTATTGTTCTATATAATTCTCATGAATGATTCATGGTTGGTTTTGGTGTTGAATTTATTTTTACACAAGTTGGTGAAGTATATCCATCTTGTCCCATCCCCTATCAATATGAACAATTCCTTGGTCAATATTTTCATGATCCTTATCAATACTATGTTGTCTCTCATCAGCCTTGCTATGAGTTGCATCAATCCTATAATCACTTTTCTCAAGCATATGCTTCACCTAGTCCACCTAGTTCCTCTCCAAGTTAGTCCATGGTAAGTTTCAAGAAGACTCTCTTTTACTATAAAGACCATATGCTAGATCTTGATACTTGAAAAAGTTATGGTGAAGTCATCCCAAGTGATTATATCAAGAGTGTGAGGGATGATTTGAGCTCATTAAAAGAGAATGGATGGCCATTGAGATATCTAATTGTAAAGGTCTTCCAAGTGAAATGCTTGATGTTTATGGTCTAATATTTCACATAGAAGAGAGGTTAAATCAAATGAAATAACCTAGTCTTGTCAGCTCCAATACACCCCATATTAGCCTTAAAGTGTGTCAACTATACCCATTCAAAATTCCCCAATCCCTTCATGCATTACCCAAAGTTTACCTTATTATAAGTCCATCCAAGAGAGAATCCAAAGGAAGGACACCACTATTGAGCAAGTTGATCTATCTCACAACTAGATTGGAGAAGATTTTAAGAGAATAAGACTGATGTTGGAGGCCCATATTTACAAGAAGATTGAGGTGGTAAACCAACATTTAATGCAATCTATTATGGTAGCAAAAAATTATGTTCCTAAGTATGAATTCCCAAGTTGGAGACAAGATTCTAAGCCCAAGTAAATCCCAAGTTTCCTAAGCCAATCATTTACCCCTCCATTTACATCTCAACCTCATGAAGAACTCTATAGGCCTAGCTTCCCAAGTTGGAAAGAAGTAGTGGCATATTGTGGAAAGAAGGATAAATAATGTCTAACTGAAGAAGTTGAAAGTGAAGAGAAATTTGAACCCATTCAACTCCCTCCCAACCCTCTTCAAGAAGCCTTTTACCCTTCATCTAAACTTTATTTTACTTCCTTTCCTAATGAAGATCATATTTCTCCCCAAGAAAAGATATTTCAAAAGAACCTTGACAAACAAATTAAGGAGTTGGATCTCAAAATTTAAAATATCTCATCTATCCAAGAGAATATTGAAGCATATGAAGTCATTAAACCCATCCAAAATAGGAGTGAAAACCTAGTTGAGAGGGTTAAAGACCAAGTGGATTCTATTGAGTCACTTAAAGAAAACCATATGAGAAATGAAGTGGGTTTTGACTTTGACCTTTATTTCCCGCCTCCTCCAACTAGTCCATTATTCCCTTATTCCATCACAATTTATCTCAAAACTCCTATAGCATAGAGACCTAATGTGTATCAGTTGATTGAAGAAAGAATTATTTATAATGGTAAAGAATACATTGCTCCTTAGAAGCCTTCTTGGGCTAAAGTTCCTAGTTTTGAGATACCTTGCCTTGGTATCACCAAAAGGGAGAAGGTTCTTGAAAAAATTGTATCTCTTGAAGAGAGAAAGGAGGTTGAAGCAAGGGAGATACAAGATAAAGTCAATAAAGAGGTCCTAAGTGATAAAGAGTAAGTGTTTTCTTGTTTTTAGTCTCCTATTTTTGATAACTATGGAGATGTTGGAAATGAGCAAGAGGAGGTTTCGAATGAAGAACTTGTGACTCCTAAGGTTCAAGAAACAAATATCAAAGAGGTAAATCTACCATTACATCATGAGGATATGGACCATACTTATATGTGTATGTTCAAAGAAAATGGATATTTTGAGAAGGTAAGACTTATAAGAAAGCAAGCCCAAGCTACCGAGGAGCAATTATGTTTTGAGAGGAATCATCACCAAGAGACTCTAAACAATAATGGAGAAATATATGATGACTATGGAGATTTTGAAGATGGTTTGAAAATTGATTCTAAAAGTACATCAAAAATTTCTCCCTTAGATTTTGAATATGCTTTAGAGGTTGCTTTCTCTCATGTGGAGCAAGGTGAAGATCTCCAAATAATTACATGTGAAACAAATCCCACAAACATCAAGGAGTTTGAACAAGAAACGATCTTAGAATTCCTTGATACAAAGCTTCTTGGAGGGTTTAAAGAGGTTGAAACAAAAGAGAATAAAAATGAAACCTTTCAAGAAGATATAGACATTCAAGAAGTTGTTTCATTTTTGGAGATGCAAGTCTGCCATGATGAGACAAAGGAATAGCAGTATGAGGAATGTTTCCAAGGTCAAGAAGAGTTCATCTACCTTGGAGATTAGTTTGAGATGAATCCATCCAAATACATGCCAAGATAAGGAACAAGAAACAAGCATGAGTCATATAGCACTCCATTTAATAAAAATCATGCTTGGCATCTTAACATACCTTGTGAAGGAGATGATTCAAACACCTTCCCTTCTAATCTATGAGGAAGGTATGTTTGGTTAGACACACATAAGTAGTTTGCTTCCTATTTTGTTATGTTTCCTAAGTGTCTTATGACACATGTGTGTGTGTGTTTCTTTCCCTTGTCTTGTGTGTGTTATCTTGTTTTCATGTGTTGAGGTCAATCAACTATATTATTAGTAAAATAAAGGTCTGATATTGATATTTTTAGGGTGAATCTAACTTCCTTTACCTGATGGATAGGATAAGGCCACTTATATTTAACATCACAGTCATGTTACCCCTAGGAGTTACCAAATATGTTGACCAAATTTGACTTTTAGTCAAATTGGGTCAAACCCTAGATATTTAAACTTTTTAGATGTTTCCATATGTCTTATAGGGGTCTCATTTTGGTCTAAACATCTCACCTATCCTTGTTCTAGCCTTGGTGTAAATCTAACTTCCTTGTACTTATCTAGTCAACTCAATTCAACCCCAATCAACTATAGTCAAAAAGGTTCAAAGTTTAAAATTGTTTTATAAATGTTATAATAGGTTCATTGAGGTATTCTAAGGTGTACATAAGTCATGTATTAACCCTATGTCATGTTTCATATGCAAAAAAGTGTCTTTTGGGCACATTTTGGGCTCATTAAATGACTTGTACAAATTTTTCAAAGGAAAACATTTATCACCAAGAAGGATTATAATGGTTATGAGGTAATATAATGTCAATAAATGGTTATAGATATAAAATAAGAAGTTTCATGCACTAAAATAGGGGAATCTCCCAAAAAATAGGCTCTTAATGGCACTTATATAGACTTAGAGAGTTTACCTTCAAGTGAAAACATGGGAATAGTGTCTCTTGAGATCCATAAAGTCTTCCATATACTTTTCTATAAATAAAAATCCATAAAGATCAAATTTTTCTTCTTCCCCTTCTTTCTTGCCTTCACAAAACAAAAAGGGTCAACCTTAAATGGTTAGTGTAGTCCGTACATATGGAGTTAGGGAGGGGTGAGGGGGGGGGGAGATCTTATGAGTTGAGAGGGGTATTAATTAGCTTCAAATACATGGAAATAATTTTGATTTTCATGACTCCTCCTTTATGAACCATTTTAAAGAATCCAAACAACTTTTTATGCTCTTACATCCATGAAGGGTCCCTATATGAGCTTGTTTCTAAATATTTTGCTTTGGTTTGATAAGTTTGGATATTTTATATGTTTATTATGATTTTATAATGACTTTACATAGTATTTAAATTCTATTCTTGGATTTTGGAGTTTAAATTTCTCAAGAATCCTCTTTTAGGCTTGTTTGTGCTTGTAGATTGATTCCTTTCACACCTATAGGTGTCTAACAGAGCTGTAGGAGTGTTTACAAAAGGATATTAGTAGGGTTAAGGCCTCATGAGGTGTGTGAATAAAATTTGTCATTTATTGAGAATGAATAATCCTTGTGTATCCCACTAGGTATTGAGAAACTATCCCAAGTGGACAATTTTGAACCTTGAGACCATTTTCCCCAAAATGGCAAAATAGTGCACCACACACTTTTGTGGAATTCAAATAAAGATGAGGGGCTTAGTGTTGAGTAGCCTTGATGAAATAATTTATTGTCCATATCTTAGAGGTCCAAAAATGTAAAGGTGACAGGCTATAATAATTGAGGAGTATGGTGTTTAAACACTTCAAAACCATGCATTTAGTCACTAAAACCTCTAGTGATATCTACAAGATTCCAAGGAAAAGAGACTCCTACATCTAAAGAATGGAAATATAAGAGTTTGATACCATGTTTTATGACTCTCATAGGTTAAAATCACACAAAAATCTCAAGGAAACACCTAGGTAGGATATGAGCAACGTATAAACACTCAAGTAAACTTATAGGTGTACTCAGGCTTGGAAGATGGCCACCTACAACTGAGCATATAGAGTTGCAAGCCAAGGGTGGAAAATCATACTTGTAAACATTAAAATTAACACACTTACATGTTGGGAATGTTCCCTAAGACATATAATGAGTCAAGTGGGGATTAAATAGGCTTTAGAGGAGAAATGATCACCTACATGTTCCCTACTACATCAGATTAAACACCTACACCAGGTAGGAAATTAGAGCACAGTCTTGATTGAGTCAAAGTGGAGTGTATGATGGGTTGAAGAGATAAGGAGAGATAATATATCATTAATTTTAATCATAAAACCTTCATGACACTCTAATAGTGTTATATCAAGCAAAAATGGGAGATCTAAGATATACTTACAGTCCACTTGAGAAGGGTGTGTACACAGTCTACCTCTAACAAGCCTATTTTGAAGTTTTGAGAATTTTGGAGGTTTAGATTATCACCAAGGGTTTAAAATTTGTATAGATAAAACTTACCACTTAAAGTATCCTATTAAATTATTCATTTTTATAGGAAAATAGGGGAAGTACTTCCTATTTTGTCTCAGATAATGGGTACTTTTCCCTCATGCATAAACCATGCACTTTGACAAAGGAGATGGAAAGTTGAGACCAAAAGCTAATGAAACCTTGAAAGAGGGTTTTTTTAATTTAAATACACCTAGACCAACATGTAAAACCAAGCATTAAGGGGTGAAACCAAATAGGGTGGTCTGGACATCTAAAGCTACAGTCAACACCATGAAGGATGGTAAAACCTATTGCTAAGTAAGGAAGTCATTTTCATCTATATCCTTGGTTGGGCACTCTAACTTATTTAATCATGATTTAGGGATGTCATAAGAGGTTTTTGACCTGATAGTATGCAAATAATATAAATTGGAGAGTCCAAACCATCAAAAGTTGCAGATGGGTTATAAAACCAACAATAGGCCTAACATCTAAAGGGAGACCAAATTCTTTTTTGGGTTGATATGTGCACTAAAACCTATTAAAACATTATTTTGGAATAATTATAGGAATTTTAGATCCATAAATATGCATGGAAGGTCTCTAAGAAGCTATTTATTACCTTAAAGTGCATGTAGGCCTATGTAGACTACTAAAAAAGCCCTAGTGGCCATGTTTGAATGATTAGAACTCCTCTAAGGCTATACATGGGACCCCAAGGTATTTTGAGGTGTTATGAGGGTCAATAAGATGCTATTAGAATAATAAAATAGGGGGTTGAATTTGAGACCTTCATGAATAAAGTCTAAGAGTCCAGGTGACTCTAAACCATCATAAACCCCCAACTCAAACTTGATGGAGAAGATAAGACAAATGGAACATCTAAATGTAGTGTAAATGCCAAGGACATGACTTGAATCTATATAAGAATCAAGAGTAATCCTTTACATATAAATAATGTGTACCCTATTTATATGTATGGTGTAAAATAGGGATTTATTTGATAATTTTGAGTGTTTTACAGGTGTGGAGAAGCTTCATATGATGAAATAAACTTTAAGAGAGAGATTGGGACTTGTTTTAGGTCTCCATGTTCATATATTGAGATATTTGGTCTCCTAAGTATGTTTTCCATCTTCTTCATCTCATCTATTCTAGTGAGTAATTAGTGATCACTTAGTGAAAAAGATGATAATTCTAATTGGGAAGCCTTTTAATGCTTTCTTGACGAATTTGATGAAATGGAGACTCTTAATAGGTGGAATTCCTCTTTATACATAGATTTGATTGAATAATATGAAGAATTTTGAGTGCCAAGTGTGAGGTTTGAATGAGAAATAGTCATTTATAACTGCTTCCCTCTTATATCAACCATTAGACATGTCCCTATTCAGTGGTGAAGTAGTTTAAAGGGAAAATCATGAGTGTAGTTTCATATGCAAGAAAGATAGCATATACACCACATTTGGAGGAGTTTGATGATCTATGAGAAATTTGTCCTTTTATTCCTTGTATGACCTATCTTATGCCTAATTCTATTATTTTTGCAACTCCTTACTTGACAAGTTTCCTTATGACTCTTAAGATTCACTTTCTCTCTCTTCTCTCACAATTATTATATGTATTAGTTTTTTTGGCTTTTAGAGGCATATATCCACCTGATTATGGTGAATCCCTACTCATTTATGGCCTTAAACTAATGATAATGTTGTTTTTACCTCATTCATGACTTCACAAAGTGCATGCTATGGTTGTTGGTCTTGTGCAAGTGTATGTTGGCTTACCTTGACATGTTATCCTTCCTAGTGCCTTGTGTAGTTGGAAAACTCTCATTTGTAGGTCAACAATAAGTGTCTAATGTGGATTTTAGGTATAGTGAGTAGTTAATTAATTAGTGTTTCTAGAAGACCTATTATCTAGTCTCTTAGTCTAAGTTCTCTTCAAGACCCCATGCTTGAAACATTGATGTAGAAGAGGAGATTTTAGTTTGATGAAGTGTATGTGTAGGTTTCTCTCTAGTTCCAAGTACATTACAAGTGGTGTGAGTAGAGAATAAATTTGGTGCATCACCTTCTTAGCTAGGTTTAGTGTATGCTTCCTAACCCTTTTCCTTATAAGTGTAAGTGTAGTTGTGTTGTGTGGAAGTGGTACATCAAAGGAACTAGCCCGAATCTAGAGACTCACCTCAAATTTGAGTCACCCATAGCCTTGAGGGTTTTTCATTATGCCACTTGAATGAGGAGATTTGAATCATCTCCTTAAGGGGTACAAGTTCAAGTGACAATAGTTAACATAATTTCATAAAAACATAATTAACTCATCTTATCTAATGTACCTAAGAGATAATTTACATGATTTGTAGAGTTTCTAGATTATTTACTTAAAAATCTTGTGGAGTGTCATCTAATATCTTTCCCTCATCCTACAGAGGTTGATATGAGTCAACCTCTACCCAAAGGATATGATGTTGATACATATTATGACTATCATCAAGGCCTTGGGTATTATACGAACATATGTTCTTCAAGCATAATATATAAGACCTTATTTATGACCAAATTATTACCTTTGATGATCCTCTAAAGGATTTAGGTTCACAAGATGGTGATCACTAGAATCATAAGATATATAATAATCATTTGCAAGATCATTATAGGAAATATATAGAGGCTAAAATGGCATACATTGCATATCCTCCTCCATCACATTATGAACACCAATTAGAGGGGATTATTGGCACTTATAAATGCACAATATATCCTATGTTTTTGATACCTATTACATTTGATTATAGTGAAATAGTGGATGAGAAAACCTCCAAGAGGTAAATAACCCATGAAGATGATATTCAATAAATTGAGAAACTTTGCACCCCAATACAAAGCCTTCCCTTCTCACTTATTCACATAAGCCTTCCTATAACCTTTGTAAATATTTACCACAAACAAATATCAAATTCACCAAGTGTATTGATAGTGAAAAAATAATAGGGGAAAAACCCAATTTATAATAAATGTGAGGGAAGGTGACCATTGTAAATAGTGGGTCCATCCTTACCAAGAATAATTTAATTTTATTATTCAATAATAAATCACAATATTTTATTATTTATTTACATGAGGTTTTCACCTCATGTTTAATAAATAATAAATTATTATTATTTAATAATAAATTATTATTATTTAATAATAAATTATTATTATTTAATAATAAACCCCAAAGTATGTTAAGGATCTAAATTATCCACTTAGACATTAAATGTTCTAACACTCCCCGTTAATGCTAAGTAGAGATAAATGTCATAGTCACGTTAATACATGAATTATACTATGCACACAATTAAAGGATTTAAAAACTTTCATCATGCCAAACATCAACTTTTGAAACAAAAAGAATTATAATCCATAAACTAGTATAAAGTAATTCTAGGATAGTATGATCATGAGACTACATCTCATAGTTTCTCACTAATAATCATCTAAGCATATTTTGAGCCTTTTATAACATAAGGACCTCCATTAAAAAGTATATTTTTATGTATTAGGGTAAAAAATTAAAACTTACACATGAAGTTTACTCAAATCACATAACTTTTACATGAATTTTACAATGCTTTACAATGAGAATAAGTATTGAGAAGAATGAACACATGGCCTTTAGGAAGTGGCATTGTCATGCACACTCCCCCTAAATGAAAACTCCAAGAGGCCTAGAAATACATGAAACAAACAAAACTTGGTAGCATCAAGTGGTTTTTTGAAGATACCTACCATTTTTTCATCCATAGGGTAGAACTGTATATTAATATAACCATTGATAACTTTCTCTCAGATGACATGCATATGAACTTCAATGTGTTTAGTTTTTTGGTGTTACATTGGATTATTTTCTAGAGCTATACAACTTTGGTTATCACAATCAAGGATGGTGCTCTAAGAAACATCCAAATGAAGTTCTCCCAACATAATTCATAGCCACATGGATTTCTTAGCATATTCCATATCACTTTTATACTCTGATTTTATAGAAAAAAGAGTGACATTAGGTTGCTTCTTACTGCTCTAAGTGATAGCACCTACACCAAACTTAAACACATATTGAGAAATAGATTTATGATCTAAAGTATCACTAGTGTGGTTAGCATCACAATAACCATATAAATTAACATTATCAGTGGATGAATAAAATAAACCATAGTTTACATCTCTTTTGATATACCTAAGTATTCTATTTGCTAATTTTCAATGATCCAAATAAGGATCCTTCATAAATCAAGAAGTAACACTAACAACATATGGCATATCTGGCCTAGTAATGTTAAGATAAATCAAACTTCTAATAAGTTGTATATACAAAGTAGGGTTATCTTTTTCACATGCAGGTTTAAGATCAAGTGTAATACCAACTTCAATAGGAGTAGAAGTATATTTCCAATCAAGCATGTTAAACTTAACAAGAAGATTATGTCCATACTGAGATTGTGATAAAACAATTGATTTTTTATCATGAAATATAGCCATTCTTAAAAAAAATATGTATAATGCCTAAATCAATCATTTCAAACAATTAAATTAGTTTATCCTTATATTTATGAATTAAACTAGTTAGATTGCCAGTAATCAACAAGTCATCAATATATAATACATCTAGAATTAAATGACCATTTTCAACTTTAACAAAGAGATCATTATCTGAATAGCAATTAGAAAACCCCAATTCTTTGAAAAAAGAAATAAGTTTAGAATACCAAGATTGAGGAACTTGTTTTAAACCATACAAATATTATTCTAACTTGCATACATAATATTCTTTGTTAGGGTTAGTGAAACCTTTAAGTTGAGTCATGTAGATTTATTCTTTTAAATCACCATTTATAAATGCATTATTAACATCCATGTGATGGATAACCCGACCATTTTGGGTTGCAAGAACAATAATAAGTCTAACATTACTCATTTTTTCTACAAGAGAAAAGGTTTAAACATAGTCAATCCTAGGTTTTTAAGTAAACCCATGATAAACAAATATATATTTAAACTTATCAATTTTACCAATTTAATTATGTTTGATCTTATAAAGCTACCTACAACTAATAATATACCTTTAGAAGGAGGAGGGACAAGATCTCAAGTTTAATTTTTAATTAAGGCATTATATTTAGCTTGCATAGCAACATTCCATCTATCATATTGAATAGATTCCTCAAATGATTGAGGTTAAAATTCATACATAGTCATTAATGCATGACAAGAATGTTGATTTCTAGTTAATTTATTAACATTATCAACATTATAAGATTGATTTAGGGATTTTACCCATTTAGATCTTTTAGATTAAGCATAAAACTCAAGGGGTTCCTTAGATTCTATGTTATCCCAAATTGGATCAAATTCCTCAAGGGCATATATTTCATCACAAGGAGAAAAATGAGAGTTAGGGTCATCAATAAAAGAACATTGAGGAGGTTCCATAGAGGGCTCACAAAAGGATTTTTCATGAATAAGAATATTATTTTTCTCAATGATCTAATGTTTATAAGTATCATACACTCTTAAACATTTTGTCTAAGCTCCATAACCTATAAAAATTCAATAATAGGAAGTGAGATTGAGCTTCTTTATTTTAAATTTAGGAATAAAGATAGAAATAGGACAACAAAACATCATGAGATGAGCCACACTACGTTTATTTTCAGTCCACATTTATAAAGGGGTATAAATATTCAAGTCTTTGGTAGGGAATTTATTTATAATATGCATAATAGTATTCATTAATTTGTCTCATAAAAACTTAGCGACATTTTTAGATTGCAAAATTGTTCTAGCTATTTCTATGATGGTGCACTTTTTCCTTTCAGCAATACCATTTTACTAAGGGGAATACGGAGTTGTTAGTTCTCTTTAAATACCACAACTAATGATAAAAGAATTAAAATTTTTAATAAAATATTCACCACCATTATCAATTATTAATATATTAATAGAAAAAATAGATGCATTTTCAACACTAGCTTTAAATTCCTTGAATTTAGACAACACATCATATTTATTTTTAATGAAAAAGACCATCTCATTCTAGTTTAATCATAGTTACAGCTTAAAATTACACCCTATGAGAGGGTGATTTAATCCCTCTCAACTTGAGCTATGAAATGGGCTTGAGTCTAGGTTTTTGGTGACCTCTAAGTGAGTTAAACCTCTAGATTTTGGGCTAGCTCCCAAAATACAACACTTAGATTAATACTACACTACTTATGTTGACATGGAAAAGGGAAATAAGAGTACTAATTTAAAAAAAACAACTTGTTGGAGGTGATGAACCAAACATGAAATCCTCAGCTTGTTAAAGATGTACTTTTAAATATCAACTTACAATCTGATTATGCTATTATAAAAAGCCCCTATCACACTAATGTTTAAAAATGAAGGTTTAGTTGATTACAAGAGTAATAGGATGATTAACCAAGAGGTGATAATGGTAACACTAATGGTTTATAAATTATCTGAATAAGAAAAAAAAATTAAAAAACTTCATATGGCCTATGAAAATTCAGAAAACTTTCATAAAGCATGAAACATGAAGGACAAATATAAATGATATGACTATCACTAAACACTCATCAATACAACATCTTAAAAATCACTCTTTGAAAGATAGAAGTAGAACATATAGATTAAATTAACTTAAATAGGTAATTAAAATTATAAATTTTTGTAGGGATTTTCCATAACCAATGTGTGAATTCATTTTGAAGCCAAAAATAGTTGCTTAAATAGAACAATGTGAAGAGAGGGAGACTGGGACATAGTAGAGAAAGAGTGACAAGTGTCAAAAATGAGAGAACCAATAATAAATAAAGAAATATTTATGAAATAGTCTATTAGGTCTTATTTTCCATGTGTTTACCCCCTAAATATTCTCCATCTTTCTAAGCAGTGTAGGAGTTACAACCTGGCTTGACACCTTGACTAGCTTCTTGAAAATTGCCCTTATTTACATAACATAAGTGACAAATGGGAATTATAATCATTAATTATCCCTATAAACATTAATATAAACTAATTATAAACCTAAAATTCCTTAATAAACTCTTTTGACCTAACATTCCATCATTCATATGCATAGGTGTCTCAAGAATCCTTCATCTCTTATGCCTAGTTTTGCGTAAATGGCTTAACACTCTATATCTCCTTCTTAACGTCACCCTATCTTCATGAATGGTATTAAAATATGTTTTTAGGCATAAAAAAATCTTTTTTGGTCCTTGGAACAACTCCCAATAAGTTTTTTATCCTCAAGTCCTTATTAGGCCTATTTTCCTTGTAGCCCAAAAATATGCAAAGCTCCTTGGTTAGATATTTTTACAAATGTTAATGATAAAATAAGGGTATTTTTTATTACCCTTTATATTCTTATATTTCCATGTTTAATTTCATCTTCATAATATGAGTGTAAGTATATATTTTCTACCTTTCTCTCTCTTAGTTTAGGTATCCTTACTTAGGACCCTATTTTCTTGATCCAAACCTCTGGCACACATGTGAAATCACCCAAAATCATGTTATTGACATTCCATATTCCATAACTAACCTCCATGTCAATTTTAGGGTCCTGAGACCTTGTGGAAGTATGCAAACCAATAAATGTCCTTGCCACCTAGTCTCATTTTTAGACTGTTTGAGACTACCATGAAAAATGGGCTTAGTTTGATCACCTAAATAATCTCCTATGAAAATTTGTGGACTTTAATTTCTATTAAATCTCAAAAATTACCTTATCCCATGATTGGGAAGCTTTCCCCTTCTCAAAACATATGCAAAATACCAAAAACATGAAAAAATAGGCTATTTTAGGTAGTCCATACAAGTGAAGTACATGTGAATAACCTCATTGGTGTCATCAAAAAAATCTAAGAGGTTTTAGGATCAAATGGTGACATTTGATGTACCTTTTAAGTCTTTTTCCATTGATTGGTTGCTATCAAGGTTTAAGAGAGGTTTAAGACCTATTTGGGGTCTTAATAATTATTCATAAAGGATAACCCCTTAATATCTCTCCTAATGACACAATATTGTTTTTATGGGACCCCTATAACACCTCAAAAAATAACTAGGTCCTATGTAAAGTTTGGTATATGCTATGAGCATCTAAAATTACTCCTTGGGTGGCTTACTTAGCATTCTTGAGCTTTGAAAGAGGTTAAATCTAAGTTTTGAGTTTTATAAGTCACTCCCACTACTTTAAATAGTTAATAAACCTATATAACATCCCTTTACATTATTTCACATGTCTTGGAAATGTTTTTTTACCCCTAGGTGTGCTCATAGTGCACTGGTCAAGGTGTTTGGGGTTTAGGCCTGTCTTCTCTTTACTAGTCTTCAAGGGCCCTTAGACTAAACACTTTTCCATCTGAGAGTGTATTAATACCTCTTATATCATTTTTCACCACCTAAAATACCTTTCATTAGGTTTGGTAATTCGTTTATTTTGCCTTTGAGTCCAAAAGATCTCTTAGGCTTATGACTACCTCTTACTAATGGAGTGGGAAAGGTCTGAGATAAAATAGTGGATATGTCCACTATTGGTATGAACTTGAAGAGACTATGAAATATTATATTCACTTATTACCACCATTTTTACCAAATTTCAAAGCTTTATCATGCCTATGTAGGCCCCAAAACATCATTTTCCTTCATGGTTGGATAGGGTATGTGTGTAAGTAGTGATTCATTTAGTCTATACTAAGTTTTTCCTTTGTCACACTTGTGTTTAGATCTAAGAGTTAAAGTGAGACATTGATAAAACCTAAAATGATTTTAATTCCTCCAAGTGTCTTTATAGACCTTATACAACCTATCAAATTTCTATCCCTTCATAACTTCTACCTAATTCACACCTTGTAAGCATTGGTTGTAAGTAGTGTTTCTTACCAATGAGTACTTGGTAGTTGATGTAGGTGTCTTTGAGAGTTTTAATACATCCTCATTATATTGACTTAAGGATTTCATTCCTAAAATATTATTTCTTACTATGAGTAACTTTTGTGCTCTTAGCCTTAGGTTAAAAAAGGCTTTAAATAGGCCCACTCATCTCATTATGAAGGTAATAGATCTTCCTTAGTGCCAACTTAGAGTTTCCATGTTTAAATTTACCTTAACCTCTTCAATACCTTTCAAACCACTGACACCTTGTTCTTCACTTGTGCTTGATGGCATTATATCTATCTTCCCCTTGCCTCATTCATCTTCTTCACCTATCACACTCTTCACAGTCCCAATGGAATTTCTCACTTGATAATCCTGTAGCCCTTGTTATATACGGTCTTGTATATACATTTATCACTACTTAGCCTATTGATCTTTCTTGATCACCTTATATTGAATTATGAGGGTAGGTAATGATTCATAATGTGCTAAGAGGTTACCTTATCTTTAATTGGTTTCTTCAATATACATTTTCTTATTGGAGACTTAAAACTTCTTGATACCCATACTAGTAGGCCTGACTGTAGGTGGTTATAAGTGTTGATTTCCAAACTCAAATAAGTTTCATTCTCTTTATTATTATATGGTGAATGTAACTTGATGTCAACTTAGATATCTTATTTATCTTACTTCTTTTATTATATTTTTAACACCTCAAACCCTTTCACCACATCTTAGTATGTCTCCAC
>JARHVA010009124.1:0-364082 GCA_037957365.1 Torreya grandis
TAAGACCTATAAATAGGTAAGAAACTCTATTTATATGCATAGAAAATTGCCTCTCATAATTGGCCTTCCAAAACTACCTAAACTCTGCACCTAATAAAATTTGATGATTAATATGAGTATTAGGGGTTATTAAGAATCCCTTAAATTCATTATGGAGGCTCTTTACCCTTCATATCATCTTGGCCATGCATGATCATACTTGGAAGTCTCAAAATAACCATCTTCCCTTCACATCTCACACTTGGCAACTTAAATCTCTTCAAACCTAAAGTATGATCCATAAAATAGGAGGAATTAAATATTTAAGGAGTTATCATACCATTATTTACAATAAATTATCCTTAAAAGGCTCTCCAAGTAAAGATTTGTCATTTTTTCTAAGTCCTCACTAGCTGGCTTACTGGATTATCTAAAAATAAGGCATTGGTAGACAAACTTAGAAGATTTTAAAATTTATCTAATATTATAGGGACTTATAAAAATTCATAATATTCCCTCCAATAGTGATTTTATCTCTTGGAAGTTTACCATGTCTTCACAATACAAAAAATGGTCAAAATAAGCCATGTTTTCCTCTTTTTCGTATAGTTATATAAAATCCAAGGCCATGTATGTTATCTTCATGTATTTTGAAACAAATTATATTTATAACTTATGGTTAAATTACTCCATCTAGATACACTTATATCTTGGTTTTCACAATCAAGTCCTAAAAGAGGGTTAAAGAGGGTTTTTGAGTGACTAGCCTTCTTAACCTTTGTTCATAAATAAGGAAAATTGGAAATAATAAAAAATTAAAAAAAATTATCCTTAAGGACCTTATTAAACTATCATAAATTTCTCTATGTCCCATTCATTAGTTCATGAAAGTTATGAGCAATTGAAGTTGACCATTCGAGCTATTTTGGGCATTTTGTGATGGTTTGGGAGCTTCTAAGCCAATAATTGGCTTCTTGATGTATATATTTTCAAAAAATGGTTTAAAAACCTATATATTAACCCAAAAAACATGTTTCCATCATTATATTATCTCCTAAAAAGCCAAAAATGAAAACTCACCCCTGTTTGGCATTAAGCCTAGACCTTGCCAATAGGCTTGCTTGCCATTTGAGACTACAATTGAAATTAAAATGGATTAATTTAAATAATTATGGATTAAAAACATCTTATATAACACTTTAAATTTTTTCCAATAAATTGGAAAAAAATGGAAAAGGTCAAAATTGCACATGACCCTGAATTTGGCTTTTAGGCCTAAGGATTCCCTTCATGCATGAATGCAAACCTCCTTGGTTAGATAAAAATATTTGGTTCCATAAATTATATAAATTATTATTAGGTTTATTTATGTCCAATATATATTATCAAATCATAATTTTTTCCCTATTTTCTTTCTAGTTCATCATTTAAACATTTTTCTCAAAACTGCCTTCTCCATGCATGCCAAAACTGCCCCTACTACGAGATAAAATATAGAGGTTTTTCCATATTTTATCATAAAAATTATTATTTTATAGTATTATATTGATCCAAATGGTACTCTTTACCAAATTTATCTCCTAACTCCTCCATTTGACCCTCCAAATCTCCATTTTCCGAATGTAGACTTTTGGAGAAGGCAAAGTTTGAGGTGGGTAGGGTATAGGATGTACTTGGAGAAGATGGAGGATATTTGAGATATTTAATGGAATTTTAGGTATAATATATAATTACCCTGATATTTTTCAACCATATTATAACCTACTTTCCCTTTATCCAACTTCCATGCCATGGAAACCTATAATTAGGCTTATGACTGGCTAGGAGAGGAATCACTATGTTATGCTTGGCTATAGGTTCTCTTGAGTTATATTTGGGATTGAGTAACATAAAACAAACCTAATATTATTATTAAAATCTCATTAATATTTTAAACCTAATATTTTTACAATTCTAGGCTTAAACTCTTGCACTAGTCCATCTCCATTCTCAAGACTAGGCTATTGCTCATTGAGGATTGAGACAAGCCTAAAATCCTACCTGTAGGTTATGATTTAAGATTAATATGATGGTTTAGGAATATATATACTTATTTAATTTGTAATATATGCTCCTCCTCATGATTTAAATCCACATATAATCCTTTAAACCACATTAATTTCATGTTTAGGTCTCCAACTAGCATAGCCCTGCCTACTTGGATTCAGATAGGCTTGTAGGTCTAGGTTGTAGGTGGTTTAAGATTTTTTTTTTAATGGACCCATAATAATTATAAATTATGTCATATTACCATAAATATTATTATATTTACCTTATAACATTTAAAACGAACATTAATTCCATATCTAAGCTCTTAACTAGTACTCTCTACTTGACTGTCATAGTCATGGTGCTCTGCCCTTGCTTGGTGATGTTTTGGAAAGAATTAGGACTAAATCATGTTGTGTTTACATTGATAAAAATTAAATTAAATTCCTTTATCACTAATTCCACTTTTAAAAACTCCATCCAAGTTCAAACTCCAAATTCCTATCTCACTATTAGTGTACCTTAAGACTCTATTTTTGGATTTCTAGGGCCTGTTGTAGGTTAATTTGAGCTCGACCTAGGTCATGTGTTTGACAAGGACCAAATAAATTTGTTTGATAGTAATATTAAAACATATAATTCATATCACACCTTCAAATTTATCACTATAATCCCAAACTGAGATGAATTTTAGCTAAACCTATTGTAGATGAGTGTTCCCAGGCCTGTACAAATAGGGGAAGGTTTTTAGGAGTCCAAACATCAAAAATTACCTTTTTATTTTTTATCTTGTCCCAATAATTATATTTGAACTATTTTAGGTGCTAAATCTTGGTGTAATAGTTTAAAACTTCCATATGAGGTGCAAAATCAACTTTTTCAACCATACTTTGTAAATATCACTGTCATAATTTAGTGATTTTTGACAACTTTTGAGGCCTTAAAACTCCATCTTCCACTCCTCCTATTGCACTAAATTTTTTCATGTTTATTATATGTGGATAGGGATACTAATTAAACTAAACAAGGAACATTTAAATATCTATTTTTCATGACATATATAATCCCAAACAAGCCTCTGGATCTCTATTTGCAACATTTGGGGACTGAGAGCCCAAAATGATCAACTCATTCTTTAAAGTGAAACTTCACCTTGGCAGAATCCTAAACCTTCATATTATGAAATATAAGACCATTTTTAATGTTATATTAATTAAAACATGAAATCCACCATACATTCCATGATTCATTCTTCTGTACAACTTCTTGGAGAAGGTGACTATCAACATTTTGCAAACAAGGTAGTGAGCAATGGAAACTAGACAAATTAGCTTTGAAGGAATATGATAATTTGATATTTAAAAAATTAATTAATGAAATAAATTTTAAAATATTAATCCAAGATCATTTTAACCTCCCATGGAGCTCTCCTTCATATTTTAAAACTTAGGTTACCAATATATGGCTACCAACATGGAAAACAATCACAATTTAGAATCCTCCTCCAAGGAATTGAAAGAGAAGTGTTGGGTGATTAAAAAATATGGAGAGTACCTTATTACCACCTTAAAAAACCTCATTAAACTCACATATCTCCATATATTATTGAAAATAAGAAACATATGCTAACATACACCCCTCTTAAATGCAATTCCATAAAAAGCTGCCTATAGTGTAAATTATTATTCATATAGAAGGATCCACCAATATAATATTTAATGATATGTATGTGAATTTAAATTATTTTGATATCCACCTATATAATCATTTCCCTTAACTCCGCTTGTAGCTTCCATAGTGAGTGTTTAAACTTGCCCTTCTTTGGCTTGCCAATGGAGAAAGAAGAGAAATGAGTTACAGATGAAATTTTTTGTGAAAAATATGGAAAAAAATGTGTATATGACCTATGGGGAGGTTAAGAGTCACACCACCACATTTTTTACTACAAAGGAGCTTGAGAAGTTCATACACATGTTAAAAAAGGCCTATTTTTTAGTGAAAATTGGTTCTTGCCTAATGAACCTAACTTATAATTGTCACATGCCATGATCATAATATTACCAATGTTTAAACTCACCTTTTTTTAAAATTTTATTTCATAAAATTATGTACAAGTCATTTAATAGGCTAAAAGGTGGCCAAAAGACCCCTTTTTCACATGAGACCCAATAAATGACCAATTTATGAATTATAAACATATTGAAAAATGATAAATGATATTATGGAAATTTGACACAAAATTTCCTTTAAATAAGTTTGACCAAGGTTTGATCTTAGTTGACCATGGTTGACTAGGCCAATTCAAGGGAGATGAACTTAGGCAAAGACTAGGACAAGGCCAAGTAAGATATATAGGACAATATGAGACCCCATAGGATATGTATAAAACTTATTGAAAAATTTAAAATTTTAGGGGTTAACCTCATTTTACTATAAGTTAAATTTGGTCAACAAGTCCATCACAACCCTCTCTCCAGTAAACTTCACCTATCAAGTGACCATGTTGTTTGATGGATTAAAGTGTCAACATGGTAAGGGATTTGGCATCATCCTTATCCCATTTCATATTGAACCTCTTAATTTATCCTTAAAGATAGATTTTAAATGTACCAAAAACATGGTTGAGTATAAAGCCCTAGTGATTGGCCTCCAAACTGTATTAGCCTTGGGAGTTAAAACAATCAACATCTTTGATGATTCTCAACTTGTGGTCAATCAAATCAATGTCTCGTAACAGTTTAGGAATGATGTTTTTAAATAGTACAAAAAATTAATCAATGTACTCTTCATGTCATTTAAACACTACCATATCTAAACCACTCTATAATCTATGAACAAGTTTGTTGATATGATGGCTTCCCTCACTTCTTAGATCCTATCTGCAGCCTATGACTCTAAGATATCTATCATTATCCATTGACTTGCCCATCCTTTTTATGTCAAATCATACTCTCCCACCATATTCAATGTAGAGGAGACACAACCTGAGCTTTGGTATTTGTAGACCTTCGACTATCTCAACATTACCATTATTCCTTTGGGACTTTTTAGGAATGCTCAAAGAGAATTTATCCAAAGTACCTCACATTATACCATACTAAGGGGAATTATTTATAAATTTAGCTTTAATGGTATCCTCTTCCATTTCCTATGTAGTCACGAAGCCTCTCATGATATCAAGGAAATGCATGATGGGATCTGTGGGGGACACTTTAGTGACCTAGCTATCACTAAATGCATCCTTTGCCTTGGCTATTATTGAACCACCCTTAACCAAGATTACTATGATTATGTGAAAAATTGTGTCAAATTTCAACAACATTCTAATTTACATCACACACCTAGCCATAGTCTTCAAGTATCCAAAGATTTATGGCCCTTCTCACAATGGGGTTTGGACCTTATTGGTGAAATTAGCCCCCATTCTTCATAATGACATCATTATTTCATCACTATGATTGAATATTTTACCAAATGGGTAAAGGCTATTCCTCTTATCTCAACCAAAGTTGAAAAGAGTGTTGACTTTATCAACCATCATATCATCTATTATTTTGGTGTTCTTCAAAGAATTATCACTTATAATAGACAATATTTCAAAAACAAACAAGTCCAAGCTATTTATGATGCATTTAGTATCAAGTTAAGTTTCTCTTCACCCTATTATCCATAATCTAATGGATAGGTGGAATCCTCTAAAAAAACTCTTAATAACATGCTAATTAAAATGGTTAATGTATCTGGTTAGGATTGGCATTTACACATCCCCTTCACCTTATGGGTATATCATATTAACATTCAAACCCTTATGGGTGCTACCCCTTTCTCTTTGGTTTTTAGAGTAGAGGTTGTCTTGCCTCTCAAAGTCTGAATTCCCTTTCTTTACATATCCCTATGAGATCTCATCTCTGAGAGAGATTATCATCAAGAATTTTTATCCCAACTTGAGTTAATTGATGAATGTTATTTAATAGCACTTACTCATATTTGTGGCTATCAAGAATGAATAAAGCATGATTATAATAAACACTTTAGAGTATGAGAATTCAACATCAAAGACCTCATCCTAAAGGAAAATCAACATGTCACTAATATGAATAAATTCATGCAAGGAAATTTTGCTTTGAATTGGCTCAAACCTTATATCATAATGCACAAGTATGGATAAAGATATTATTGATTGTACTCTCTTGAAGGTAACCCAAAACCTGAGCCCCTAAATGTTTCACATATGCATCCTTTCTTTTGTTAAAATAGGATCAAACTCACCTTTTGTCCAACTTAAGCTCATCCCTTGTTTTCAAACCCCATCTATCTCCTTATTTTATGAACAATTGATTAAAACTAAATCATGTGATTCTCCATCACAATAATATCCTAATATTGAATAATGTGTACCACGTCTCTATCCATGGCATGATTATCATGGTAATTTCGACCCCTTTTATAGGATGGATTCCCATGATCACTATCACTTAAACCTCTTTTCCACCTAATCAACCTTCTTATGATTTTACTTTTGCCTTCATAAAAGGTTAACCTTTAAGCCTATATACACAAGTCTATGTCAAGCAAAAACCAAAATCAAAATAAAAATCATAATAAAAAACAATCATGGGTCATTCTTAGCATCCATAGATTTCTCCCTCAAAGGAAAAATACCAAAAAAATATCAAGGTAGACTACTCCCTTGAATGACAAATATCAATAGCCTTACACAAAGCACACAAAACTCAGACCACTCCCTTAAAATATGGTTGAGTCGAGCATTTGTCAAAGCATAGAAATTTCTTAGAATCATCCCTCATCGATCAGCTTCCCCAATCTCTCCAAATAACAAATAAAAGATCAAAAGACCCATTACCAAAATTTGAAAATACAAACATAATTTGGAAGCTAAAATTGGCTTTCATAAGTAGACTTACTGCATTGATCAGTCTACACATTATCTGACATGGAATTGTTTATATTGACCCTTTGGTGACCTACAAAAAAGGCAAGTTAGTCTCCCAAGAAGGTTCCATTTTCACCTCCACTTCATACACTCTATAAGTAAGGGATTTTGATATTACTTGACATTATGTGATCAAGACACCTTTTTAACCAACTAATGCATGTTAATGTAAATAATTTGAAGGGATTATGTTCCTTAAGTTGAGATAAATTTAGTTTGTTTTAGTCCTTTCTAAAGAAGAAGCATCTGCCTCCTTCTTATTCTCTCATACTGGTTGATACATTCACTTAGATGTTTGTCTCTTGATTGTATTTTCTTTCTCACATCTTGTTTTTTTACTTAACTTGCTTTATGTGCTTCACCTTAATATAAACAAAACAACCATAATCATAACCACATCATATGATATCATCATCATATCATAAATAGAAACATACATCATTAACATATTCACAAATCAACTATCACCATCACAATCTCATGATAACATATACCATATCCACCACGTATCTAAATACAAATGAGGAAGTAGATACTCATTAAATTTTAGAATGAGAACCATAATCATAACCATATCATAAACATCATCATAACATCATTTATCACATCCATATAACTATGATCTATAATCCATAAAAATAACAATAATCACATCTTAACCTTGTCCACCTAAGAATAACCAATAGTCATAACCATAATCATAGCAATATCATAAACATGATCATCTCAACAATGAAATTAAATGATCACATCCATAAAATAACATCCATAAAATACCATAATCATAATTCCATAACCATCATCCTAATAATGAATAACATCACATTAGCATCACATAATCATATTAATATCATCATAGTCATCCATAACCATCACATCATAATCACGTCAATAACATCATTCCATATCAAACATCATCATGAACATAAATTAAAGAGACATAGCATAACATGCCTAGCTAGGTGATTCCACATCAACATTATCATGAGCATAACCATAATCAATATGACATCATCAATAATCAACATGAACATCACAACCATGAACCATAAACCATAAACAAAGGTAGCCCACTAACCTAGTGTCACCATCCTAACACCTCCTATAATATTATCCATCTACTCACCCCATTGGGGCTCATCTAGAAAAATACTAAAGACCAAGGCCTCATAATACCTTAGCTCTTCCATAGTTACTACATATATCTATATCAAGATAGTCCTTGATGGTCCTATAGCTGTTGGTACTCTACCTCCTTCTTTCTAGAGAGAATCTCTCTCCTATATCACCAAGGCTAACTAAGACCTATCTTAATCTCTCTCTATTATTAGAGTATCCACTTGACCCTATGTTAATGCCAAGGATGCTTATGTTGATACCATATATGTATGAGCTATGAATAGTGTTGCTCATGCTTAGTCCCTCTTTGTGATCACTACCTGTACATCTAGGGCAACCCCTAGCATCTAAACCTACTAACCATCTCCTCCTACATCAACATCCATATCCTACTAACCACCATAATTAGGATCAATATCAATTATGGCATAGTGTGCTTGATACCATGTGAGATATATATCTATAATACCTAGATAATCTATATCTATCCTCGTAGGCAACTCCTCATGATCAAGGAATTCATGAACTAACTATAAAATGGGAATTGGAAACTCTACATCCTCCCTCCTATATCTTAGGAACACCTTGAATATATCCTGCATGAGGCTAAACTATCTCTTTACCGTATTAATTAGAATCAACTCTATCTCCTAATCTTATTGGCCATATATCCATCTGTAGCTTTGTAGAGACAATATATACCTCCTATAGCGTGCCTAACTTGGAAACCTGACATATGGTCTCTAAATCATATCCCTAATGATTAAGGCATCTAGTTAGTCCCTATACCAATATATATCATGTGATCCTCCTCTTGGTCCTAAGAGGGCATAACCACCTCTCTACCTCATGTATCCAACCCTATAATCCATTTTTACAAAACCCTGTAATATTAGCCCCATATATCTCAACACCCTAATGTGCTTGTAAGCCCAACAATGAAGAACAAACATAACACTAATCTCATATCTCCTATGGGCTCAAAATCCCCACATCTCTTAGTAAATATAAACTAGCAAAAGAGGTGCCCATGAAAACACTGTGTGACCCAACCACATCTCCATGAGCACCCCTAGTAACAAGTAAGGGAACATCCCACTTCTAGAGTTTGGAAACACATGACCACTATCATCATCATCATCATCATCATCATCATGAAAAGCCTCCTTGCATCCCTATCTCTCTCATATAGTGGCATGTAGTGGAATTTTCCTAAGTGCCACCTCACAAAATTGAGGTCATCTCCATACAAGAGCTCCATCTACCCATCCTCCTCATCATTATTAATGTGGTAAATCAGCTCACCCTAAATGGGTAGTTTCACTATCTTATGGATGTCCTTAGGAAAGATAGTTAGCTCACCTATAGGAATTAATAAGGTGTTAGTGGTAGGGTCCCATCTCTCGATGAGTACCACTAATATCACTACATCTTGAGGTAAATGTTGATAATACCTCATACCTCTAAGGCCCAGATCTTCCATGTTCTCCCAATCATCATCATTCATCCCATGTTGAATCTCATCTAGTATCTAAGGTACTCTATTCCTCATACATATCCACTCCCATACTTTCAAGGTTTGATAGTAATAAACTTAGTTCACTAGCATACTTTACCTACAAATTCTACCACTTACACCTATCCCCTATTCTAATCTATCCAACTCATAACATTTACCTAATATGACCTACACCTATTACTTTACCCCATCATTCAAACATCTAAAGCCATACATATTACCCTCACCTAACCCTTAACCTAACCCCTTACCCTCAAATCTTACCCATTAACTATTACCCATTAAAAATTCTCATTCATTTTCTTTTATTTAGTTATTATGTAGCTATTATTTTTTAGCTATGTATGAGTTGTTCTTTACTCTTTTTTCTCTATGATCCCTCTTATTCAGGCACTCATGTCTTTTAGGTTTCAAAATTTTCCTATCTTTCTTTTGTAATGGGTAGAGTCCCCTATGAAACACACTTTTTCCTTTTGATATCAAATATTGCCTCTCAAAAAACCATTCTTTACAACTTTTTAACTCATGTTTTAACCATCAATGGTTAGCTTTTCATATAGTCAACCATCAATGGTTTGGTGACCGATCATTAATGTTCATCACAATGTGGCCTATCAATGGTTGAGTATCAACTACCAATAATTAGTACTCAATCATCAACGGTTAGTAATGATTGACAATGATAAAAAATAACCATTGATGGTCACTATAAAGTGACTATCAATGATCAAATCCAACCTTACCCTCCTAATATACCTACCCAAACCTCACCATAGCTAAATCAAACCTACCAAACCTATCTCTACCTTCCTTAAAAATACCTCTACCCTCCCCTATCTAACCTACCCCTAAACATTTACATTTAAACCTACCATTTTGACTCTAAACATAAAAAAAATCTATCCAAGCCCTAGCCCTAGGTCAAATCCACCCACATAAATGGTAAACACATAACCAAGTCAAAAACAAACCATTAAAACTAACATTTAATTTCATAAATTGAACCATTCTATCAATTTAAAACAACCCCTACCTTGTTCCTCAACCATCATCAAGGAAGAACCCTGGGAACCACTACCTAGCCTTGTGCTCTCCCTCATTCATTCTACATCCTAATCAGGTTAAACCACTAATCCACCTTTTGTCAACTCACACAATCCCACATACTCAATCAATCACTTTCAACCATCACCATTTAATCCAACACTACCAACAAGTCAATCATCGAGGGTCAATATGTTCAAATGAGTAAATAGAACCCTTGATGGTATTTTTGTCTTTTCCCTTTTAGGGATGACATGTGACCACTAATGGTCAAGGTGACCACTGATGGTTGATCCTGAGTGTTAACCATGATCATCGACACTTAACATTTTAGGTATTTTCCCCTCCCAAATAAAAAATCTCACCCAAACCTAATCTAACTACCTACCAATGGAGAAATTCCTTCTCTACCAACATTTCCCACCAATGATCTCAACCTCACCACTGGCCATTTTGGCCCAACTATTACATGTTTTAAAATGACCTTGCCTTGGCCATTTTGACCACATTGATTGAATTTCCAAGTTGAACATTTTAAACTTGTGCTACCCTGTGAACACCTGACTAATTTATGTCTTCATGGGAGCACTTTATACCTCAAATACCAATGAAAAAATTAACCTTATCTAGGAGACTTGCATTTATAAGTTTAACCCAACCATTACATATGGTAATGTGGACCACTTGTCACTTGTCCTTCTAGTATTGACCTTATTTTTACCAACCATGGTAGCCTAGTCATTACAAAAATATTGACTATCATACTTAGTCACACTTTATGCATGTGTTTGCACTTTAGTGACCAACCTATCAATAATTTCATCACCACACTTACCCACTCATCAGATCTGCACTTTATTTTTTTTCACCTCATTGATTCCTAATTTGAGTGGGAACACCTATTCCCATACTCAAGGCAACCCAACCTTCGACTCATAATCCATTTTTTTTAAAAATCTTGCTAATACAACCTACATAATAAAAAGGGAAAAAATGTAGACACTAGAAAACTACACATAATGGTCCTAGATGTCAAACTAACCCCTAGACCACCTCAAGACCCCATAGGGACTCTTTTGTAACCTTTTGACTACAAACCTTAAGTCAAGTTAGCTAACTATCTAAACTAACTAACTTACCCTAACTAACCTTAACCAAACCTAACCCTACTCTTGACCATCGATGGTCACCGTAACCATTGATGGTTAGGCCTAACCATAAATTATCATCCTTTAACCACCTAAATAGTCAACTTTAGTCAACTCTAGCTTACTTTTTTATATTTATCTTGTCTAATTTGTGTGCAAGCCAATGCATGTGAAAGTTAAATTTAAAATACTTGTTAAACCTCTTATTGAACTATTATTTAACCTCTCCTTCCTTCTTATAAAAATAGAGGAGGAGAAGGTGAAAAAAGATTATTCAATCAAAACAATCAATCATCATCATCATCCACATCCAGAGTTAAAGCCTTTTATATCAACACTTCCTTTTGTAGGTCTTATTTTAACAAACCAGTGAACTAACAAGTACGACAGAGATCTAAAGTGATACCATCCATCAACCAATAACAAAGAATCATTACTCTATCTAAAATTATATAGAATCCATCAAATGAGTTCTCAACCACACACCTCAACCCTTCTTCAGATCAACAACCAAAAAGCTAAATATTTATTTTCAATAACTAGTAACTTTATTTCTATTTTTCAATCAACCTAGCCTAAACCCACTTTCCAAATTTCCATTCTAAAACCTTATCAGACCAGTTTATTAAACCAAAACAAAAGCATAGTAACCATTGATGCTTACCTTGAATAATGATGGTTTGTCCATAATCATCGATGATCACCCTAACCACTAATGATCACCCTAATCACCAATGGTCATTGTGTGACAAATAAAATAGCAAGCTATTTTCACCTACCAAACTTTAACCAAATCCTAATTTTATATCCCCTACCCAATCATAGAGGCTCACCCTATTTTATTAATCACACCTAATTATTTCTATAATTAGTCAAATTCACCTATTCATTTATCAAGCATTTCTTGTATATGATTTCAGTACCTTCTATTATTTATGCAAGTAATTTATATTTCATTTTCAAAAAATGATTATTTAAAAGCATGGATTGATATCCTCTGAGAAATATTACACTTTTTGGATCTATCTTGATAGGTAATCCACCCTACTATCTAACTAATTAACCATTTCTTTAGTGCTTTCTTATTTGTAGGTCATTCTTCCTAAGCCAAAGAGGAGTATCTATAATCATTTATATCAATACATGCACAACATATTAGGTTTTTATACCATAAACTTATCAATTTTATTCTCTCTTCCTTCCAAATAATATAAGTGAAATTTCTCTAAAACACACTCCAATGATAATTATTTCTCCTCTTACAAGTTCTAATTTAGTTGATCTTACAATGTAAACAAGTATGAGGTCCTTATCCATAGATTTCAATGGGTTAGTAAGAGAGGGCTCAAGAAATTATAGGTGTATGGGGACAATGAATTGATAGTGCATCAGGTCAAAGTCTAGAACAACACCAAGAACCCCTTGATTAAGTCCCACAAATATAGAGTGTGGGACCTAATTAAGGACTTTGAGGCCTTCAACATCCAAGCAGTGCCAAGGAACCAAAACTAACATATTGATAGGTTGGTATCTATGTGATATTAATTTTATATCCCAAAGGATTTTAAAAGGACCAAAGTACAACCACATGTAAAAGTGGTAGTAAGACCATCAATGCTAGACAATGAAACTCATTGGTAGGTCTTTGATAATGATAAGCAAATTGCTTGTTTCTTTCAATATGAAGTAAAGTTTTCTCAAATGAACTAAGAAAAGATTAAACATTAGTATGACAATAAAATTTTCCAACTAAGGTCTAAAAATCTTCCCAAAGTGTTGATCATGAGATCTAGTAATTTGACTCAAGAGAGGATGGTTAGCATTGTGTTAGTTTCAAAATAAAAAACAAAATGAAAGAAACACACTAACTAGAATAACATATCTAGGAATAAACACTAAGGAGAGCTTAATTAATAAACATGAATAAAACACACAACTAAAATTAAAAAATACCCTCTTTTACCTCCTTTGGATGCTCCAAAATGCTTGTTTTAGCGACTTAATTGACTTTTGCTCATGAAGTCCGTGGTAATGGAAGATTAGCTACCTCCATCTCTCCTTAGCACCTTTGGCTTGTGGATTGGCTTGGATTGGAATCAATTTGGCATGGTAACACTAATTTCAATGGATTCTTGAAGATATTTGTGAATTATAACTTTGAATAATCATGTCATAAAATTCATGTGGTGAGGCCTCCTATTTATAGATTTTTGAGAATGTCTAGAATCAACCTAAACCATCCAGCCTAAGATTGAGATGTGTGGTTGAGGATTAATTTAATTTTTAGAATTAATTTTATAATTATCTTCATTATGAAATTAGAATAAGGATAAAATAAGAGGCATGGAGGGCATTATGGAAGGCATGGAGGGCATGAATCCTAATATTTATGACATTTATGGCCTAGGGATGTCTTCCCAAGAAATTAGGTCACTTGATGATGCAAATATTCAATATTCATTTATAAAAATAAGTATTCAACAAGTTTCTATGGAATTATTAATTATGTCTTGATTTGGATTAATTATCTCTTAAGCATGATTAAACACTTTATGTACAAATTACTCAAATTGATCAGAATGCCTTGTTATTGGTCCAAAATTTGACTAGATTGGAATTAGAAGTCAATGTTAGATTCATTAGAATCATATTCCCATTTAAGATGTTACCAATAACAAATAAAAAAGGCATGTGTCTCATGCAAGATATTTAATAAGAAAGAGCAATTCAGAGCACCTAGGTGTAAAATTGGTATTTTAACTCTGAATGATCTGACCAAAGTTAGCTAGCCTATAAATTGCATTGCCCTATTTAATGATACCTTGGCCAAAATCAGCACTTGAATATGTTAGTTTCAACTCATTTATCATGTTTTAGTACTTTTAGGCCAAATTGCACATTTTAGGTGGGAATTAGCCAAAATCTTGATTGGAGATGATGGCTAGATTTAGGTGTCTACAGTTTTCCCCTATTTGGGAAGGCATTACAAGTTATAATCATAGTAATGTCTTATTAAAGAATGAAAAGGTCCTATATGCCTAAAAATGCAATGATGATAAACTAACTATATGATGTCCCCTCAAAGGAATGATTGGCACAAGTAGGTCAGAAAATAGTCCCTTGAAAAGAAAGAAGTGAAATGAGGGGACCAAAGAAAGGAAAGATGATGGGTTGAAAACACAATGATATTTAAAAATTAGTCAAAGTCATTGAGAATGTAAGTGGGATGGTGTGCAATGATTTTCCCATAGGTATTTGTAATCATTTTACATTGATAATGGCAACATGGTATAATAACACAATGATCTACCCAAAGGTGTTTATAATCATTGAGAAGATGGATTTGCCTCAGTTAAGATAGATAAATAAGATAACAATATGCCCCTGTATGGGCAAAAAAAGTAAAATGGTGACAACACAATGATTTTCCCAAAGGTAGTTATAATCATTAAGAAATATAGGTGGGATGGTGTGCAATGATTTGCCCATAGGCAGTTATAATCATTAGACCCTGATTATGGTAGATAGGATAAACTTGGTCAAGGATGATGATAACTTAACATAGAGGGTAATGATGAATTGGAATAACCTACTGGTAGGGATATGCTCATTTGAACTAATAAATGTTGAAATTATTTCATGGTTAATTACTCTATTTGGGATATGATTAGGATGGAATTGAGATGTTGATGTCTAAGAGATGCTGTCATTACTGAATAGAGTTTTTAAAGCTATGGTTTGTTGTAGCATGTGTCAGTAGGCATCATGGTATAACATCATGAGGACTTGGCCTAAATATGCATGAGGAATGACTCCCATAATCAAATACTCAATATAAAATAATACACCAATGATAGAAACCATGATGACAATGTAACCATATGAATATAGATGGATTCAAGTATAAGTGTTGGAAAGGAATCACCCAATAAACACATATAAACTAAATCAAGGCAACAGTGTTGAAAGTAAACAAATATGTAGATAAACAAACAAAATAAACACAGACAAAAAAACAACACAATAGAAACCATATGAACATTACCCTTAAAAACTAGGCAATAACTTAAAAAATGCACAAAATGAGGGAATATAAGAAAAATAAGGGGGTGGATAAGTTGTCTCCATATGCACTAGGAAATTAGACACTACCTACATAGTTCCATGGTTGTAATATCTAATAAATTTTTTTAGGCCAAATGTAATTTTCCTAGGGAATGGGAAGCATGTGATAACTGATAAAAACAAATAGAATAGATGTGATAAAATAATAGTAATGGTCTTGAAAAATGGTAAGTGTGCGAGATAAAGGCCAAAAAATGAGGGGAAACTAAGTGAGAAGTGGTTTGCTTGCAACTTAGTAAAGGTTCCTAGAATCCTTAAGGCAAAGAAGTGGTCAAATGTTTTTGGTTTTTTCTAACAATTTTACAAGTGTTTTTGGAATTGTTTTGGAGTGTCTCAACTCAATCAAGAATAATGAGATACTAAATGGTTCAAGATCATGAAATGATGAGAGTGTTTAAAATAAGTTTTCTCAAAAAATGGTGATAGCATGGCTTAGGTTACTCATGAAATGGTGAGAGCATGGCTTAGGTTTCTCACAAAATGATGAGAGCATTTAAAATTAAGTTGCTCTCAAAATGATGAGAGCATGGTGGAAAGGGTGACTAAGCTGACCTCAACAAGTATTGATCACTACCTACATAGTTCTAGAGTAGGACCTCAAGTCACTGTAGTTCTACCCTTACAGTAGAGGAATTCAATTAGTGTAGCAGTCAATTCAAACAAAATAGGCACAGTTGGAAAAAAGGAATAATATGACATAAGAAGTGGCAAGTTGGAATGTCAAGGCTCAATGTTGCCCCTAGTTTATCCATAGGTGGTTATATCTAGGACATAATGGCATAAATCAATGGCACTAATTTTCCCAAAGTCAGTTATAATTAGTAACAAGACTAGTGGTAAGAAAGGAATAACAAATAAAGGATGCAACTATCAAAACTTCTCTCACATTATTCCAAAATATGATATTTGTTTGAAGTACTTAAACCAACTAATGAAATTGATCAGATACCTTGATGTCAAAAATGTGAAACAAATGAAAAAAACCAAGGTCAAATTGGCTAGGCTTTAGAACACATTGGGATGATAAGTCAGAAGCAAAAAGTGGATACAACTAAGAGGATGGATAAGGATGATATTTTTATAAAGAATAATAGTGATAAAATGGCATAACTAAAATGGTCCTTATAGACAATTCACCTTAGCAATCAAGCATAGTACCATTTGAGATGAATAATATTCATTAGCTCAAGAAGTTCATCTCCATCTAGTGTGGAAATATTGTATGCTCCTAATTCATAATCTATAGTAATGATGAAAGGCCCTATTCAGTTTGGTTTAAATTTTCCTTTATACTTCTTCTTAGTCATGGTATTCTTTTGGTTTTATTTAAGAAAAAGATCACCAGGTTCAAATTTTATATACTTAACATGTCTATTATAGTGGCATTTGAGTTAGTTATGATATGCTTGAATATTTTTAAGCATGATTGTGCATTTCTCATCAAGTAGGTCTAGCTCTTGTAGGTGAGCTACTTGATAGTCATGATCATCTAAGACATGCTTGAAAGAGATGCATAATGAAGGCAATTCAACATCAATGGGAAGGATGGCTTCAATACCATAAACAAGTGAGTATGGAGTGGCTCTTGTGGGGGTATAATAACTAGTATGGTATGCCTAAAGGGTAAGAAATATCTGTAGGTATTAATCATGACCAACATCATTGACAATATTTTTGAGAATATTAACAATGGTTTTTTTGGATGTCTCAGCTTGGCCATTACCTTGAAGGTAATATGCTATAGAAATTTTTTGTATGATGTTATATTTAGTACATATTTAATCTAAATCCTTATTCTTGAATGATCCTCCATTATCAAATATAATGTCAGAGGGGATATCATATCAGCAAATGAGATGGTTGAAGATGAATTTGGAAATTTGCTTTCCAGTCATGTAAGTGAGGGGTATAGCTTCAACACACTTAGTGAAATATTTTATGGTGATAAGGATATGTTTATGTCCATTAGATGAAGTGGGGTTGATCTTCCCAATGAGGTCAAGTCTCCATGTAGAAAATATGCATGGTGTCAACATCAGTTTTAGAGTTTTAGCTAGGGCATAAATGAGATTAGCATGCCTTTGACATTTTTCACACTTTTTTACATATACAATGGCATCTGCATCCATTATGGGCCAATAATAACCAATACACAAGAGCTTTTTGGATAGGACTACCCTGCTAGAATTAGTACCACATACTCCTTTGTGAACTTATCTTAATGCTAGTGTAGACTCTACCAAAGCTAAATAATGAAGCAAAGTTCCATCAAAACTATGATGGTAAAAGGTGGATCCAAGTAGAGTATAATGAGTGGAATGATGAAGGCTTTAGTTTATTTTTAAGATAGGTTAGGTGGTATAACTTGGTCATGAAGGTAGTTATAAAGGTCTGAGTACCAGATAGAATTAGGACTAACAATATCACAAATAATTGCAATGATTAAAGGTTCATGAGCTGGTGCTAACAAATTCTTGATGAAGAACTGATACTCTCTAGATTTATCTATTTTTTGAATCAGAGAGACAATAGTATCCATGAATCTATAGTTATGTTATTAGCCCTTGGTATGTGCTCAAACTAAATGTTGGCAATTTGTTGCTTAAGAGTGTCGACCATGGCTTTATATGGAATTAGCTTGTCATCTTTGGTCTAAAAATGATATGTGACCTGATTGATGATTAACTAAGAATCACCATAAAATTTAAAATGAGATATGTTTCAATGCACTACCTGTCAAATTCCTAAAATAAGTGATTCATACTTGACCATGTTGTTTGTACAAGAAAAGTTGATTCTGAATGATTTAGGGATTAGATCCCCCTATGGTGTAATAAACAATAGACCTACCCCTGATCTATGTGTAGTAAATGAACCATCAAAATACATCTTCTAGGGATACTCCTCAAAAGGTGTGTCAATGATGGTTAGTAAGAATTCATCAAGAAATTTAAATGTGAGTGGTTGTGTGTCTATGAGAGGTACTTTCACAAGTTGATTTGCAAGAACTTATCCTTTGATTACCTTCTGATTGACATACTCTATGTCAAATTCATTGATAAGCATGATCCATTTAGCCATTCTACCTTAAAAATCTATTTTAGATAGTATATATTTACATGGATCTACTTTTGAAATGGCCATGTTCTTGTTATTCAACATGTAATGGTGTAGTTTTTGTGAAGACCATGGCCAGATAAGATTTTTCAATAGGTGCATAGTTATGTTCATATGTAACCAAGGTACAACTTAGGTAGTATATGGCATGCTCTTTTCCATTATCATCATGTTGAGCCAAGTGTGCCCCCAGAGCATGGTCGGTAGCTGATAGGTATAATAAGAATGGCTTTCCTAACATAGGAGGTAATAAAATAACAAGATTAAAAAGATAATCTTTGAGTTATTGAAAAGCTATTTGGTAGTGATAATCCTAGTGAAATGAAAATCCCTTCTTCAAAAGGTGTGAAAATTTATGGCACTTATCTGCTAACTAAGAAATGAAGCATCAAATTGATTGGATCTTACCCTATAAACTATGAAGTTTTAAATTGGTTGGTGGTAGCATCTCAATTATAGCATGGAATTTAGCTAGATCAACTTGAATACCTCTATGAGATATGATAAAGCCAAGTAATTTGACTAAAGTTACACTGAACATAGATTTATTTGGATTGAGTCTGACTTTGTACTCTTATAATCTTTAAAATATCTTATGCAACACTACTAGATGGTCAACGCTAGTTTTGGATTTTCCTAATATGTCATTGACATGGTCTTCAACAATATAATGCATCATATCATGGAATATGATAGTCATTGCTCTTTGATATGTAGCTCTAGCATTCTTAAGGCCAAATGACATTACCTGATGAAAACATTTCCCCATGGAGTGGTGAACATTGTTTTATGTTGGTCTTCTGGTGTTATTCTGATATGGTTGTATCTTGAAAAGCCATCCATGAGTGAAATCATTTCATAACCTACCATGAAATTGATGGTCAAGTCAATATTAGGTAGTGGAAAATCATATTTAGGATAAGCTTCATGTTGATATTAGGTACCACATTAGAAATCCATTCTGAGTAGTCAATGGATCAAATACATCTTGCTTTTAAGAGTTTTTCCAACTCTTTGTTTACCAATACAACAATGTGAAGATGCATCTTACGTATCTTTTGTTTACCAATTTGGTATCAAGATTAACCACAAGGTGGTACAAAACCAAGGTGAGGTCTAACTTTGGCATTTTAGAATATGCCCATGTAAAGATATCTACAAATTCTCTCAACAGAGATGTAAAGATGTCATGTTCCTCCTCAATGAGGGATGTGCCTAATTTTATCCATTTCAAGTCTGATGAAATCCCAATATTTACCTCTTTTATATCTTTGACTAGAAGGGTTGAACCATCTTCTAGGATAGTAGGAAATGACTTGAACTATTGGATTATGTCAGGGTCCTCTGTTAGAACTTGCTCTTCAACTTCTCCTAGGCATGATTAATCTAAGTCCCATAATGGGAGATCTATCCATGTGACAAAAATAGTCAAAAATTCTTGAAGAATTTGATCAAATACTTGTTATTTCTCAAATTTTAACTTAGAGCCACAAGCAAGTTCATTGTTGGTGGTCTCCTAGTCTGAATTCAAAGAAGAATGAACACCCCCATCTAATAACACCTAAAATAGGTTTTCACCACTAGACTGACCTTTATCTTTACTTTTTCCCTAGTAAGTAATCACCTCAAAGATGTTTTCACTTTGGGACCTTAATGTTTTACTTATTTATTTTTGGCTAAGGGTGTTCACTCATTCTCCAAAATAGGCTACATGGTCTAATATAATTAAGAATCCTAACTTGTGATCTCCTAATAGAACATTGTCTTAATGCCTAATAAGTCACATAATGCCTCATCATTTTGGAACTCATCAATCAGCAGACTAGATTCTTATTGGTCCCAATATATCAATTGGGGATAACATAATGGCAATGGGTTACGATGAATGGCTAGGGTAAGGGTAAAAATGGCATTGTTATCAAATAGGTTAGTTTTATCTAGGTCATCAAAGGTGAGGCTATGATTAGACTCTACTTTTCTATTGGCATCATCATCACTAGTTATTGGTGATGGAGTTTGAATAATATATGTGGGATCACCCCTAGGTAGTTTAAATCCAAGTCCATAAGGTCTTTCATATTTAGTTATGGAAATTAGCTCGATGGTTCCTTATTGATTCAATCTAAGGCCTCTTCCTTCATAATTATGATGGTCCATGATCCTATTAGGAATAGGATACTTTGTATTTGTATAACAATCAGCTTGGTTGTCATTATATAATTATGATTCATCCCCTTCAAGAGGGTTAGGTTCTAGGCTAGATGTTGGTATAAATGTAATAGGTCCCTTATCTTTTTTCTTTTGCTGCCAATGCATATATGGAGTGACTTTAGGTCACCCAAAGGTTTTTAGATTTTTAGAAATATTGGTAATATAAAATGTATCATGGGTCACATACTCTCTCGATACATTATTTGAAATGGTGAAATGATTAGAAGCTTTAGGAGGTAGCATGTGGGAAATGGAATCCAAGGTATTATGATCTATGTAATTATCCGATGAAGGATCAATAAGTATAGCCTTTCCTTTATCTTGCTTAGAACTTGGATTCATGCCATATTGATAATTGTAGATTTAAAATTCAGCCTCAAGATGTTTGTAGTGTTCATATGGGTGTAAATCTCTTGTAATATTCACTTCCATCCTTGAGTGGGAAAACTTGATACATTAGTGTAGCATTGATGGGACTACATGAATCTCATGAAACTAAGGCCTGCTTAGAAGCATATTATATGATAACTAAAGATTAAGCACATGGAAAAGTGTATCATGGGTCAAAGGCCCAATGATAACTAGAAAACTAAGGGTGCTTTGTGATTCTCTTTCCTGATTATCATAGGCTTTGATGGTTATCATTTATGGTTTGAAATTTGCCATTATGTACCCAAGAAACTTGATGAGCTTTAGAGACACTATGTTGAGGCTTGATCCATTGTCTATGAGGACACTTTTCACTTTATATCATCTTATATAAACTTCTATGTATAACGGATTATTATAGAGTGGGCCAAGGGAAGACATATCTCTTTAGTTAAATGTCACTTGTTGAGATGGAGCTAGGTGTCCAACCAAAGCTTCAATTTTATTAGGGGATATGTCACTAGCAATAGTGGATTGGGTCAAAAACTCATTCAAGATGTTCTTGTGGATTATTGATGTTCACAACAAATCTAAAATAGAAATTTATGCTAGTGTTATCTACAATTTTTACACAATATCAAACTTCTTGTCTTGGTCAGTAGTGAATGGTTTATTCTAAGGCTAAATAGTTGGTTAGATGATAGGCAAAGTGGTGGATGCTTATGGGCTTGGGATAGTAATCTTTGACCTCTGAGTTGTGATTACAAAATCAAGATTAAATATTGGACCATTATTACTAATCGATGTTTGGAATGGTGTGGGACCAAATAAGATAAATCTCAGTTACTAGTGCACTCACATGTGGTCACATGGCAAGGATGAGTTATTGATATAAGGTTTAAAAGGGGAAGTCCTAGTTTGTTGGTTTGCTTGTATGCACTCCTAAGTAAAAGAAGGATTATCCATGTAGTTCTTGGTCTAGGATTAATGTAGATGGTATTAACACTACCCCATGCAATATGACCTACAACCCTATTGTAGTCATGTGAAACTGCATGGTAGTTCTATTGCTTGTTACCATTCTAACCTTGGTTTTGTCCATTGGTCTATCATTATGGGTTTTGTTACTGATTTTGTTGATTCTACTAGTTTGGCCTTTAATTTTGATATTATTGATTATGCTATTACAATAGCCATTATTGTTGTTAATCATTTTACTACTTATAATTGTTATGTTGGGGAAAGGGGTTTTGATAAATCCTAAGAGTTTGATTATAAGTGGAAGCACTATTATCTAATGTTATCTCCCCATTCTCCAACATATTCTCAATTAAATTCTTGATTTGGACACATCTTCATAGATTATGCCCATTAACCTGATGATAGTCACATAATTCATATTCAAAGTACCAATCAAGATAAGGAATGCCTTGTAAATAATGCTTTGGTATAGGCAAAATAATCAAATTATCAATAACAAGCTTTCAAAATATAGACTTAATAGGTTCTCTTAGGTCACTAAAAACATGATGTGTAGGTATGATTCTCTTAAAAGGAGGGGTTTGCAATGGTAAAGGTTATTGTATTTGTTGTGCAGGTCTTGGTTTTTGTGCTTGAAACTTTGGTTGGAGAGGTTACTAGGTAGGATTAAGCTAAAAATATGGTGCAGATGATGTTTTCACCATTTGAACATGATGGGATTCAGTTACTCCATTTCCCACAACATTCTTATTATGATTGAATTGATTCAGTCTTTTTTGGTTATTGGCTTATGTTGATTATGATGGTTATACTTGAATGGGATGTTAATGTTGTCCATTTCGTTAATTGGTACCTTGATTTTGATTAGTTGAATTAAGCTTGATGAATCCTTTATTGATGAGTGCTCACTTAATCAACAAGCCTTTCTTGATGATTTCCTTGAAAGTATGTGCACATTGTAACTCTAGATGATATGCTATCTCACTATGCAAATTTTTAGTAAACATAGTGGCTAATTATTTATCTCATAAACTATAGGTGAAATGGCTTACAAGGGCTCTCCATCACTATAGATAACTTGAAAAACTCTCACCAAATTTTTTATTTACTTATGTTAAGTCCACTAATGAAATATCATGCTCGAGATTATGGGAAAAGTGTTACACAAACTTATCAAAAAGATCATCAAAATTTGTTACTAAATTTTTGATCAACTTTAAAAAACACTCCAAAGCTTGTCCAACCAAGATCATTGCAAACAATAGCAAAAGGTATATGTCACTATATGCCATGAGTTGAAATGTGACAAATAATTTAGTTAAATGGGCCTTAGGGTCACTTTTACCTTTGTATTTTTCAAATTTTGGTGGTTCATATCCTAGAGGAAATTGTATCTATAAATACTCCATGTTAAATGGATAGGAACATACGTCATCCAATTTGAACTTTTTAGTCTTTTTCCCAGCCTAAATGGCAGAAATTGTATCCTTCATCTATTGCAATTCTTGGGATAGAAAACTAGAAGGAACATTGGTTTGGGTAAATGGTTGGGAGGTCATAAGTGGGACACTTTGACCAGGGTATGGTGAGAATACCTATTGGGGTATATTGGTTTGGTTAGGGAATGGACCAAGAATATTCATATATGGATTAGGATGTACTTGAAATTACATATTTTATTGTGTGATATTATGGTTTGGGTTGGTGATAAAGGTTTGACTTGGAGGATTTTATGGTTGGGATAGAGGGATATAGCTATACTGTGCCTATTGTGGTTAAAAAGGGACATGCTACTGACTAATTGAACCTTACTATTGAATGGGAACTTGTGGACCAAGACCTTATCTCTAAATTTATGGTACATTTTGAACCAACAGTTGTCTAGTAGGTACTTGAGAAACATGGAGACCTCCTTGTTGCATGAATATTTATGGGGAATTGAAAATAGGTTGTAGATTTGGCATCTGTCACTAACCAATATTTGCACATTATTGACTAGTCATTTCTTGGTTTTGAATTAGAATATTAGTCTATGATTAAAGAGGTGTGTTTGTCATTACCTAGCAAGGTGAAACAATAGTTTCCCCTAATTAAAGTGGTAATGTATTTGTCTTATATTGCATTGATATATTAGATTGTGCCTACTGTTGTGGAATACTACTTGTTACTTGTCGAGGAGTAGGATTCATCACATTTTGTCATTGAGGTATGACATTAGCCATTGTTTAATTACCTAATCATGTAAGTTGTATGCTTGAGGAAGCAGTTAGTTGAGGTTGGGATGTATAAACTCCTATTCCCTAGTATGATGATCTACTCATGGGATTAATTATAGGCACATATTTTTGGCTAGTTTTTTGTGCATTATTACCACTTTGATCAAGATTGGATGTTGTTTGCACATTGTCCACTATGTTTGGCTCACTATTTTACGTAGAGGCTGAAGACATTTCTTCAATAATGGGCATATGCAACAAGTTATCTATCAAAGAGGTTTGTATGAATGGGTTGAAACTTGGATTCTCTTGTCTAGTTAACTCTATCAACACTCCAATTGAAGGAACTAGGTTAATAATAGGCTTACTCACCATGTTCATCTGATTGAAATTACATGCTAGATTTAGGTAGGTTTGATATGCTATCTACATTTGGTTAAAGTGATCTTCCATGATGTTTTTGCCTTGATCATATATATTAGGGTCTTGATACATTGTTTGGAATAGATCCATGGGATTGCTAGAAGAAGCTTGTTGATCATAAATGATATTATGGGGCACTCTTACTAGACTTGGTAAATTTTCATGGGGGAAGTCTACTAGAAATTTGGCCCCTACCTATATAGTTCTAACCAAAATCTTGTCTTTATTTATAAAAAATGTCACTCAAATAAAAATGGATCAGACATGGATTCCATATTAGTAGAATATGATTGTTGAAGAACTAGCTCATCCATTATGGGTATTGTAGCTAGGTATTGTGTAGTTTGTTCTTGGTCTTATTCTAAATAAGGTGGTGTGTTAACCAAATAGTTAGCCAAGGGATCTTGGTTTTGTTCCCCTAATTGATTATTATAAGAGGGATAATAATCCATTTCATAAACAATATTATCTCATAGGGGTCTTACACCATTTCTTCTTGCACCACCACATTACTAATCCCTAGATTGTACATGAGTCCACTATGAGTGTAGGAATACATGTTGGGATCCATAGTCAATGCTTTGTGATAAAAGGTAAAAGAGTTTTATAAACTCTAAAAATAACAAAATCTAAAACATATGATGTTCCAACTTGGTCTAGATTCATCAAAAGGATCAAAAGGTTTATGCAAAGATTTGTGAAGAAATAAGTTAGCGTGAAGTATCTAATATTTCACTATTCACACAAAGATAAGTAAGTAAATGGATCAAAAATTGAAATGAAAAACTCTAAGGTCAAAGTGTTTCAAATTAGTCTAATTTAAGTCTCTCAAGTGGTGATAATGATCTTGAGTCTAAAATGGCCTTCAACCTAAATTAGAAATTGAACCTAAGTTCCCTCAAGTTTAGTGCAAATGGCAAACCCACTTAACACATCAACCCTATGAAATTATAAAGGTGTAATTTTGAATTTAGATTATAAATGAAGGACTTAAATAAATTTGGTAAAGATCTAGACTCAATTAAGTAGTATAACTGTGCCAAATTGGATAATATGACTCCCAAGATTTTGATGAACTTTGAACAAGGTAAATTGATGATCTTACACAGGCAGCATAATGTATCTTTGTTCAAAGAAAAATGAGTACCATGTGTTTTGGGTTGAATTATTTGTTTACACCAAGTTTTGACTCTAAATAAGACTTTAATCTAGGATAAGACTCCACTGATTAATCTCTCTTAGACTCTAAACTGACAAGGTTACTTGGTATTATTAGATTCTATCAATATACATCATTTGAGAGGATTTTAAGTGTTCATCCAAAAGTAAATGGACATTATATAGTAGGGTTTTTACACCTCCCTTTTCTTAAATTATAGTACTATGACATGGACCTTGAGTCACACCTTGCACTAATTATACTTCCATGGTAAGTTGGGATTTGTCTAAGATCTAACAAGTTTTGAACATTCTAGGGGAATAAATTGCACATTGAATTTCATGCCAAACAATACAAAATAAAATCATGGATTTTGGGTATATATCACTTGGCTTATTACAAAAAGGTCTAGTCCTTTTTTCAACCACTACATCCTATTGTTCACTTAGTGTAGTGTAATGTCTAAAGTGTTACTACGTCCCATGTACAACTCCAATTAGGAGCCAAGTAAAGTCAATGCTAGGAGGTGAAACCCTGGGTCAAAGCTTCCCTAAATAACTCATGGGAGGTGATTAAGTCCCCCTTGCAAGCCAAGTTCACATAAAAATAAAGAAAGCATGAAAGTAGAAAGACTTTAGGGTCATTTTCAAGGTCACCCAAACTTTGAGGAGTTTTTGGGGAGTGTTTTAGATGACTTTATTTCTAAGCCTTAGAATAGGCTACTTGAAATAGGAATGACACTTTTGATTCCAAGGGTTCCCTAAAGGGGACAAATGGAAGAGCATACATGAAACATCCCTCTTTTTACCAAATAAAAATTTAATCTAAACAACTAAGTGAAAATAAAAAAGCTTAAAAAGGTGAGTTCATTTTTAAGCCCAAATGGAAAATGAGGTGGTGCTCATTTTACCCCTTAGTCTTAGTTATAAAATTGAAAACTAATGCTAAAAACTCACTTAAGCACCTAAATATTATCATAAGCACCCAAAATAATGTTCCTAATTCATTTTAATCATGTAAAAGGTGATCTAAACATATTTTTAGAAAATTCAAAGCTTGGTCCTACAAAAAAAATGTTAGCATATCCTTTATCCTTGAAGCTCTTTTAGGTTTGAAATAATGAACTTTAAAAAATGAGCTCTCAGGTCTGTGTTTTAAGAAAAACATAGTGACCGATGTCATTTATATAACTAATGATAGTTACATTTGATAACTGATGATGGTTATCTAACTAACATCAGTTATATCAATGTGACTAATGATAGATATCTAATCAATATTAGTTTTACTAACTAATATCAGTTACTGTGTAAACCCGTGGCAAATAAAAAATGGCAAAACAAAGTTATAAAATTAATTTGTAAGAGTTTTAATGATCCAAATGAATATTTTAAAGCTAAAAAATTATCTTATTCATGTGTGGAATTCATCTCATCCCACTGATCATGACATTATGTGACCTAGGAATTTGAATCAAGAGAGGATGGTTAGTATTGTGTTAGTTTTAAAATGAAAAAAAAAATGAAAGAAACACACTAACTAGCATAACATCTCTAGGCCTAGATACTAAGGAGAGATTAATCAACAAATATGAATAAAATACACAACTAAAATGCAAAATAACCTCTCTTTTACCTTCCTTATATACTCCAAAATGCTTGTTATAGTGTCTTTCTCGGCTTGTGCTCATGAAGTCATTGGCAATGGAAGCTTGGCAACCTCCATCTCTACTTGGCACCTTTGGCTTGTGGCTTGGCTTGGCTTGGAGTCAATTTGGCATGGTAAAAATAATTGAAATGGATTATTGAAGATATTTTTTCATTATAACTTTGCATAATCATGTCTTAAAATTCATGTGGTGAGGCCTCCTATTTATAGATTTTTGAGAATGTCTAGAATCAACCTGAACCATCCATCCTAAAATTGAGATGTGTGGTTGAGGATTAATTCAATTTTGAAATTAAAATTTATAAATAGGATCATAAATTTTTGGGATAAAGGATCAATTAAGAGGTATGGAGGGCATCATGCAAGGCATTGATGAGGCATGGAGGGCATGAATCTTGATATTTATCGCATTTATGGCCTAGGGATGTCTTCCCAAGAAATGAGGTCACCTGATGATGTAGATATTCAATATTCATTTATAAAAAAAGTATTCAAAACATTTCCATGGAATTATTGATTATGCCTTGATTTTTATTAATTATCTCTTATGCTTGATTAAGCACTTTGTGCACAAATTACTCAAATTGATCATAATGCCTTGTTATTGGTCCAAAATTTGACTGGATTAAAATTGGAAGTTAATGTAAGATGTGTTATAACCATATTCCCATTTAGGATGTTACAAATAAAAAATAACAAAGTCACATGTCTTGTTTAAGAGATTTGATAGGAAAGAGCAATTCAGAGCACCTTGGTGCAAAATTGGCATTTTGACTTGGAATGATCTAACCAAAGTTAGCTATCCCATAAATTGCATTGCCCCATTTAATGATATCTTGGCCAAAATAGGAACTTGAATATGTTAGTTTCAACTCATTTAGCATGTTTTATTTTTTTGGGCCAAATTGTGCATTTTTGGTGGAAATTGGCCAAAAGCCTAATTAGAGGTCATTGGTGGCCAAATTTAAGTGTCTATAGGTCACCCTTGAAGGTCTTTTCCATGAGAGATACCATATGAGGAGAGATATAGTAGTGATGTCAATTGATGAGAACTATGAAAGAGATCTTATCCTCAAAGACAAGCTCCTCAATCTTGGAAAGGTAAGCACTAAAGTTGAAAGGCATGGTTTTATTGAGCTTTGTAAAGAATATGGAGACATCTTTACTTGGGAATACAGTGATTTGAGAGGTTTTGATCCCAAATTAACCTAACATATTATATAATTAGAGGCTAATGTCAAGCCTATCAGGTAGAATAAAAGGCCTATAAACCCCAAAAGTGAATAGCTTATGAGTAAATAATTGACTGAACTAATTGAATCCAAGATCATCTTTCCTATTAAACACTCCTCATGGGTAGCCAACCTAGTATCTATGAGGAAGAAGAATGGGGATATCTAATTATGTGTTGATTTTAGGGATATAAATAGGGTCTATTTGAAATATCACTACCCCTTACCATCTGTGGAGTAACTCCTTCATATAGTTTCTAGTTCATAATGCTTCTCTCTTTTGGATGGGTATACAAGGTATAACCAGATGCTAGTGAGAGAAGAAGATCAATATAAGACTTCCTTCACCATAAAGTGGGGAACATATTTGTATTATAATATGCCTTTTACCTTTTCTAATGCCAAGGCTACTTTTCAAAGAGCCATGGACATGGAATTCCAAGGATTATTGAATCAGATGGTATTAGTTTACTTGGATGACATCATAGTTTTTTTCCAAAAAGGCTAGTGAGCACGTATATCAACTAAGCATGATATTTGAAAAGTGCAAAGAGTATGGGATCTCTTTGAATCCAAATAAATATGTGTTTGTTATTCATAAAGGCAAATATTTGGGACATATTATCTCAAAGCATGGATTCACCATTGACCCTGATAGAATAAGTGATATCTTATCACTATCTTTATCCAAGCATAAGAAAGGAATCCAAAGCTTCATTAGGAAAATAAAATTTATGAGAAGGTTTATACCTAGTTTTTAAAACTTGGTCAAACCCATCACTACCATGTTGAATAAGAACCAAGCATTCACTTGGTCAAATGAAGGTAAAGTAGATTTTGAGGCCATCAAGCAAGCCATTATCCAATTACCCTCACTCATTAATCCTAACTTTTCAAGGGATTTCATATTGTACACCTTTTCTAATGTTGACAATATATCATCCATGCTAATGCAGAAGAATGGTGAAGGACTTGAGCACCCAATTACATTTTTTAGTTAAGAGTTTAAAGGATATGAGGTAAGGTACACTTTTATATAAAAATAATTTCTTGTAGCTTTGATAATCCTCAAAAATTTTAGACCAATGCTCTCAAATATCAAGGTCCATCTCATGATGTCTCATCCTGGGGTGAGGGATTTCTTTCTTAATAAGTACTTAAATGAGAAAAGGGATAATTGGATTACTAAGTTGATAGAGTATAAAATGGAGATCAAGGTCACTAAGCTAGTAAGAGGTGAAGGCTTATGTGAGCATATGGTAGATGATCTTCATGAAGATAGAGAGGTTGTCTTTGTGACACAATATAACTCATAAATAGATTCACCTCTACCTCACACTAGATGGCTCTAAGACATGACACATTTCTTAATAATAGGTGAATGACCTCAAGGTATGGAAATTTCAAAGAGAAGGTATTTTAGACTTAATTCCATACCTTATGCATTAATTGATGGGGTTTTATTTAAAAAATACCTTAATGGAGTATTCCTTAGGTGAATTGATGATAATCAAGTGACCAGGATCTTGGAAAAAATCTATGATGGGCATGTAGGAGGTCATTTTTCTCTAAGGACAACAATAATAAAGGTTATGAGACCTAGTTATTACTAGCCTAAAGTCTTTAAGGATGCTTATGCATGAGTTAAAAAATTCCAAAGGTGTGCTCTCTTTATAGGCAAATAAAGATTGGCAACCCTTCCTCTCAACCTAATTTAGGTGGAGAAACACTTCATGTAGTGGGGTTTGGACTTTATATGAACAATAAATCTACCTTCTAGTGGAGGACATAGATGGGGGCTCACTACTAATAACTACTTCAATTGGTGAGTGGAAGAAATTACCCTTAAATAAACTAATGAAATAGTAGTGTTGGAATTTTATGATAGCATAGTGATTAGGTTTGGTGTACTAGCCATAATAATTTTAGATAATGCCTTAGCATTTGATGGCATGAAAAAAATTTAATGGGCACTTAAGTTGGGCATATACCTTAATACATCCTCAAATTAATACCTGAAGGTAATGGACTTGTATATTCCATAAAAAATAACTTGAAAAGGATTATCAAGAGTACCATGGAAGAGAATTAGAGAGTGTGGCACACAAAGTAATGGATAACCTTATGGGTTGATAGAGTGACTCCTAAATTTTCCATTGGTAACTCACCATTTGTCCTATTGTATTGGAGGGAAGCCAAATTGCTTATATCTCTTGAACTTCCTACCTTGGAGTTAGCCCATTATTTGATCTGATGGAGAGTGAGCCTATGAGCATGAGGATGATAGAGCTCATGGATTTTGAAGAGATTAGGGACCTTATAATGAAGACACTAGAGTCACATCAAGCTCAAGTCAAAAAGGCCTTTGAAAATATATCCATAGGGACTTAAAAGAAGGGGATATAGTCCTCAAGTGGGATTAAAATAAGGCCAAACTAGGCAACCATACCAAGTTTGATAGTTTGTGGAGTGGTCCTTACTTGATCCATACATAAAAACAACATAATTCTTTTCATCTTGGCCCTTACCAGTCAATGGAATTCATTTAAAGCCTTGTTTCTAGAAGATTTTACAATCATTGTATTATATTAGAGTAGTTTTTCATGTTTTCCTCTAATTACCTTGTGCACATTCTTTTTATTTGTGTGTTTCCCTTTCCGTAAGTGCCTTGGGCACATTGTTAGTGTTGTTTCTTTTGGTCCTTGTTACTTTAAGAGAAGAGATTTTTTAGAAAGATAAAACCTTATGTTAATTTTATACCAGTTGAGAGAAAAGACTATGAATCTATATACCCAATGGAACAGATAAGGTAATTAATCTATTATATAGCAAACATGCAATCCTAGGAGGTCATAAAAAATGTTGGCCAAAATTAGACCACATAAGTGTTAGAGGTAAAATAAATTTGGGGGGGGGGGGGGGGGTAAATTAGTGCTCCCAAATAATTCAAATTTAATTTCAATCCTTAAAAACACTTAATCAAATACCATAAACATTCAGGAAGCATACACATCATTTAAAGCAATGAATAAGAGAGACGATGTAAGATCAAGCACATAACACATGACATATGTGGGAAACCCTCTTGGGGAGAAAACCCACTATAACCTAAAAATGAATCACTTTCCTCTAATAAAAATATCTGATTTAGATCATCTTCAACTGATCAAGGAACTACCATCCCTTATTTAGTGAGATTATAATCCCACAAGGTGCTACAACACCTATATAGTTGAGCTACCACAACAACTATAAATTTAGCAAGCTTCACCTTGCAAGGAGACTACAACCCCCTAGATATTAAGATACCAAAATAACATATAATAACACATCCACCTTTAAACTGATGTCTTTGACACCTGATGATGGACCTTTGATTATCACTCTTCACCTTCAGTCATACTCAATCTATAAGAGCACTATTTTACCAAAAGAATTATGACCTAAAAGTCATACAGATAGTCCTCAATATATTATACTCTTCAACTCATATAATAGGAACCCACCCTATTAACTTATCTCCACAACACTCACACACACTATTCTTTAAGTCTCTAAAAAATCTCTCACCAAGTTTAAAAACAATCATAATTGGTTTCACTATTTATAGATCAATCATGATCATCACCATCTTGGACAGCCAATAGGCATGAATTAACCCTTAATTAATATATCACACTGAGACACATGTTAATTATATCTACATAAGTCATACATAGCTACTATGGGTCACCTGTAAGCAATTACACCTTGTAATTAGGCACTTGTAGCTCTTATAGGTCTCATAAAAACCTACTCACCTAATTAGCACATTATTGAGCAAAAAAAGAACATACGACCACTTAAAAATGAATAAGTACACTTTACATGTCCCCTTAGTCATCCTTAAATTCTTATAGTCATCATTTATCATTTTTCATATGCTCAAACAACTCAAACAATGACCTTGTATATAGGAGCACCATGAACAAACACACACTCACCTTCTTAAGCATTGTTCATACTTAAGATATATTGATCACACCTCCAAAGTTCATAAAATTGATCCTCATGGATTTTTAAACACTCTTTAATATCTAAGTCATCAAGAAACATTGAAATTGTATCAGTACAAGCTCAAATATCCTTCTTAAGTCACTTACATAATACACACAAACACATACTCAACTTTAAACCATCATAAATTTGACTGTACACACTTTCAAATTTTCAAATCTATATTGATAGATGAAAATTGGAGTCTTATACAAGTTTAGTTTTTAAACCATGAGAAAATTTTGAATGGATCAAAAGATATGTCCAAAACATAGAGCACTAGTTTTTCCTTTGTTAAATTAAAATATTTGAATTCAAATGGTCACAATTAAACCTTGAACACCATGCTCGCATCTCATGTCCTTGCTACTTAGATTAAATGTGTAATATCAATATTATTTTATTTTTAATTCATATTACACCAAATCCCAAATGTTAAACCTTGAACATGTTGACCTCATATTATGCACTCATGTAATCTTGACTCAATGCACACCACCGATCTTTGTGATATTGTCATTTCTTTAACAATGTTAAACAATTATCAATTTAACCTCTTGAATTTAGTTCACACCATTGATATAAATTAGTATAAATAGCTAATCAATATTTATCCTTGTAATAATCTTGATATTTATCTCTACTTGATTTTAAACATCAAACACTTCTTACCATCTCACTCAACATGCACCATTAAATCATTCTTGTATGATCGCCCATGCACCATTGGATTTCCATTTGGTCTTGATATTTAACTCTATTAATGAAAAAACACTTTGAACTCTTTGACTTGTTTTATACCATATTTATTCACTATATTAACTCTCTTAAGACATTTTTATTCCATTTTGTCCTGGTATTTAACATCATGTAAAATAGACTAAGTATGGGGACCATTGTTTTCTTCCTGAAAGGCCAAATTTGCACCTCCATATATTTTTATTCACTCATGAACATGTTATAAAATTTGTACCATATTATTTCCTTACATAGGATATTACAACAATTTTTCAAACTAATCCTCAAAACTTCTCACGTGCAAGATATTATGACATTTGATGCAGGAGCATCTACATACATCTTGGCAAGACATGGTCATGATTAAAATCAAATTCAATTAATTTTATTTTCCCTCTAATATTTTGTTACTAAAGAGTAATTGTAAAAAAATAAAATAAAGGTGAACATTAATTGTTGGGGCTGTTGAGGAAATAAAGGAGGAGTGGTTGAAAATATTTCAACCTGGGTATATTGTTGATAATTAAAAATTGTATTTGTTTTGCCTTAAGCCAAGTTGGGCGTAGAGGTTAGAGAGGAGGCTTAAAAAAAAGAGAAAAAGCAAATTCATTCAAAAAAAAAAAAAGATGAGAGGGACGTAGAGGAGAGGAAGGACAAAAGGCGTTCCTTTGTGACCCATGCATCTGCAGAAGGCAGAGAGTGAAAGTCAAAAATGAAAATGTTATGAACGAGAGAGAAAAAGAAGGCAGTTCTCCTTTAGAGGAAGGAGTCAAGAAGGCCACGAGGCTTGTAATTGTAAATCAAATTATATTTGGGAATCAGGTTTGCTCGAGTCTTTTTATCTTGTGCTTTCAAAATTATTTGTGTATTATTGGGATCTTTGCAAATAGAGAACCGAGTCTTTTTGGAGTGTTCATAAAATTAATATGGATTTGAAGATTTTTGAAAGCTCTCAAATGTGACTGTGTAAAGGAGATCTGTATAAAAATAAACATCATGTCTTGATTGACATGGAGGCTCGGTTATTGTTACAAGGTAAGGATTATGTATAATTGGTAATAGAGAACTCTATATATGTTGCCTGTAGGAGTCGATTCTACAGAATAGTGAAAAGAATAAAGGTTGCGATTGAATAAAGAGCCCTATTTGAAGACAAATATAAAGAAAGACACAAAGCTCAAACTTGATTTTTGAATTGGGCCTCGAACATGCTCAAAATAAAAATCTTAATCTAGCTCTAAGCCATGTAATAGAGTTCTTGGACATAACTGCAGGTTCATTTTTAAAGGGTTGGTGGCTACTTGCACTAATATTATCAGCTCAAAAATGTTATTCTGAAGTAGAAATTGTCCTCGATGCTGCTTTAGATGAAATAGGAAAATGGGAGCAAGGAGTGTTGTTGAGAACAAAGGCAAAGTTGTAGATTGCTCAATTTTCACCTATGAATGCCATTGAAATGTACATGTGTCTTCTTTCCTTGGTTTAGGCATAAAGAAAGAGATTTGGAACTGGGAAATATTCTCTGAAGGCTGAAGGTGACAGAGTTCTAGAAGTCAAAGTCTGGAAAGATTTGGCTCATGTATATTCTAATCTCTCTCATTGGCGTGATGCTGAGATATGTTTGGACAAGGCAAAAAAGCTTGAAAATACATTTTGCAGCAACTTTACACACGCAAGGAATTCTATGTTGTCTATGCAAAATTGCTTGGGATCCTACAGTTATCGATCACCTTTCCTTTGCACTTTCTCTGGGTGGGCAAACTTTTGTATTAGTAAAGCAAATTGAGGAGGTTTTGCCTAGAATTTATTCAAGGTCTGATCGTTGGAATGATCTGGCTCTTTTTTATAGTGGTGCAAGGCAAAATAGGGTTTCTCAATCTCTTGATAAAGTCTTTGAACAAATTGGAAAGAACAAATGATCTATCAGCTTTGTTATTGGCAGTCAGGATCTGTTCTGAGTCTTCTCATCTTACTTTTGAAGGGGATATAGGCTATAGGTTGGGGCATTCATTTAGCTGGGACCCCTAGCCCAGTGCACCAACATTAAAATACCTCCTCAAATTTATCAATTCATAGAGCCAACTATGTAATTAATTGTCTGGAGAGACCAACTTTACACATGCATAGATTTTGATGCACATGATATAAAATTTATAAAAAATAAAATATGAAAAAAATTAACAAACCCATATGATCATTTTATCCTCATACCTTCACACATGCAAAATACAACAAAATCAAAATGCTTACTCAATTCTTCTTGCCACATTGTAAATTTGGCTAAGTATGGGAAAACACTATCAAACTACCTAAGAGCCCAAATTTGTACTTGGATATATTTTATCACGCTTAGTCACATGACCTAAGAATTATTATATATAAAATAGGTAAAAATGTGATCAAAACCATATAACCAACTCCCTTTGACTCATCTACATGTGGTAATGGTGATGTCAGCAAACTACCTACTTAGATTTTATGCCATTATACCCAAAATGTCTAGATGAAAACAATGGAATACCAGATGAATAGACTCATGAAAATAAGCAATAAAATAATATAAACCCTATTATAGGACCCATTTCATATCCTCAAATCACCATACTCATCCCTAAAAAAATCTAACCATGCAAACTCTGAAGATCAACCAAGCATATTAGGACAAACACATTACACACTTTGTCAGTATGACTTAGAATATCAAGACAATTAATTCACAAATAAACCTCCATAAAATCACCATGAAATCATTTATAACTCTCCAAAATTCTCCCCCTTTTTCATTGATGTTAACACCCATCATATAGTAATATACAATTCATCTTCTTTCTCTCTCTTCAAGCATTCTCATAATAGGAACTTTCTCCCCCTTTAACACAATGATAAAGTGGGCACAAAATAATTAATAGGACATAAAAATACTACCAACAAGATATGAACATATTAGAAATATGATACAAACTCCCCCTTACCTCGAGCATACCTCTTCTTGCCTTGATAATTTCCTTTTGTTCCATGCCAACACTCTGTTCAACCAAATAGTGTAACCAATGAAGAAAGAGCACAAAAAAACATTAAAATTTGATGGAAAAAATTAATAAACATTTTATAGGAACTTCCCCTAATTATTATGATCCATTTCACATCTTGAGCATCTTTGGATCTTTATACACCATGAAGAATCACCACACAGGGTTACAAGCCTCTTCTCTCAAGCCACCTCAGGGACCACCAATAGAACTTCATGCCACTCACCAAATAGGAAAAATTCTCTAAAAAAACTTGATAACTCAACTTTAAATACTCCTAACTTGATATTTTGTAAAATTTGATCAAAAGGCACTCTTCTTCACACTAGGCTTGTCTAGCCTCCTTGTAGCCCTACTTGGAACTTGTAGAGCCCACAAATTTATATAGACATAACTTCAAGACCTAAAAATTAATATTTGGATCACTCTAATATTACCCATTAATCAAACCAATTTTAATCACCTATATCAACCTATTCAACATACTTCCTTCACAAACTAGCTTTCCAATTTGACATCCAACATGATAAAAACTTGAATAACATGAAATCCACAAACCTTCATATTTATGTGAAGCTTGATTTGACAATATATTTGGACCATTAAACCTATTAATAATCTTTAGATATAAAATCATAGGGTAAACCATTTTTCTATCAAATCCTAAAACCCTAGAATCTCAAAATAAATGTGGTCAACACAACACCTTCCAGTCAATACACACTCCTTAAACTTATTGTACCCCTAGAGACAACCATCACACACTTCTAGACCAATATTTGAGATTCCAAAAATTTGAGAAACTTGACATACTTTAGACCACAAAAACACTTGGATCTCATCACAAATAAATGCATAGACCATTTTGAGTACCAAACCCTTCTTGACATTCTATCAATCTCATTAAGCCACCTAAAAACACCTATTTTGATCCTATACTACAACTCATTCAAAAACCTATAGAGAAAGCTCATGAACTTGTTTCTCCCCATTAACTAATGACCTTACAAGATCAACACAATTATCTATATAGATTGGCATTATGATCTTGAACACACAAAATTACTTCTCCATAAGAAAAGATGTCTCCTAGAACACTATGAAACTAGGAGTTTCCCAAAATTCCACATATTCCTTCTCCTCCTTGGTCATCTAATACTTTTAGTTCTTATTCTTCTTCCTAGGCTTAAAAGAAGAAACATGCCCAACCACCACAACATTATCCTTCTCTTTTAAGATTAAATTGACAATACAAGGAGATAACAAAGATTCATGATATACCTTTTCATCTAAATAATCCACCTTGTAGTTTGTAACCTTATCAATAGGAATTGAAAATTTATGTTCTTTGCATGATTCATGCTTAAAAATATTATGATTTTCACTTGGATCCATACACACCTTAGAACTAACGTCAACTAGTATCTTGGTCTTCTCCTTGAGCTTGATCTCTTCATTCTCAACATGAGTAGACAATGAGACATCTTGGCACTCTTCAAATTTTGTAGCTTTCTCCACTATATAAAATAGATTACTTGGACCTATAGACTCATTATGACTTACACTTACCAAATTTGGTCTCCATGAGTTAACTTGCCTTTTTTCTTGCACTCTAGGATCGTAATTGAACCTATTCTAACTTGTAGGCCTTTGCCTATAGAATCTAAAAATGTGACCTCTCTATTCAAAATTTTAGCACACCATACTCCTTAATGGAAACACAATTTGTCTTACCATGTTTGGATAGAAACTTACAAAATGTCTTCTACCATGACAAATAAAACAACCTCCCCTTTTTGAAGAGGACTCACATTATCTAATCTTATGTGGACAATGGTTTGCAAAGTGTCCCACATCAATATAGTTGAATCACTTAAATTTTATCACTTATTTTGACTAATTACCCCCATCATAGGTCAATGCAAAATAATTTCTAATAGGTCTCTTGAATTCTCTAGACCTATGCCCAAATTGATTACATGTGTAATAGTAACCATTAAATCTTGCATGCCTCGTGGTATTGGGTTGTTTGATCTAATTTATTTTTATTTTTCCAGCACATTCATTCCTTATCTAATGATTTGTCTTCAAAGTATGATTGTCTTTGTTTACATTAGTATTTATCTTGTCTTGAGTTGTATTCTTTTGTTCTTATTCATATCCAAGACCATTTCTATCACTATCATGCTTTTAACCACTTAGAATATTGTATAGATCACATGAGCTCTTTTTAAATCTCACAAATCTCTTCAACTTACTAGATGTCTTCTATAACTCATATTTCAAAGAATCATTTTCATAAACATACATTGAACATTCATTTTCTTTAGATTTTAGGCTTTTAGATAAGATTTCTAATTGAAAATTGATATGATTGACCATATCTTCATGCTCCTTAGTATCTTCATTAAATATTGCTTCATACACACTGAATTGATCCAAATAGTACTTGATTTGAGACTTCATCTTCTTATTAATCTTCTTCTCAATATTTAGTTCTTTAAGAGAATTTTTTAATGCAGTCTCATAGTCCATATCATCTTCATCATCTGAATCACTCCAAGTAGACTCCTTTTGATGTGAGAAAATTCCTTCTTTATCCATGAATAAATATTCATCTTTAATATAACCATCATATTTATGATCATATTTTGAGTCACTGTCTTCACTCTCATCTGATGAGCTATAAGCTTCTTTAGTGTAGAGACTCTTCTTATTGTTAAACTTTCTAAATCCTTTCTTCCTATATGTCTTCTTGTCTTCATCTTGGCCTTCACCATGTTATTCATAATCATGCATCTCATTCTTATGAGGTAAATTATGAACAAAATGTCCTATATCTCCATAGTTGAAACATTTGAAGGATAGTTTACCCTTATACTTCCCTAAGCCTATGTTCAATTTACTAGTAATCAAAGAAATTAGTTCATCCTCATCAATATCATAAATTTCATCCTCCTTAGGTTCTTACCTTGGAAATTATTCTTAGGGTTCATATTTATCTTTAATGATGATTCCTTATTTGGTGGTATATCATAATTCACTCTCATGTCATAGGTAGTAAGGGTGCCATGTAATTGATCCATCTTTAATTGAGTAAGATCATGAATTTCTTCTATAATAGATACTTTTGGATCAAAATTGAGGGATAGAGACCTTAATAACTTTTGGAATATAGTAGGCTCTTCAATGTTCTCTCAATTATATTTGATGATGTTCATAATTTCATTAACTCTCTATATAAATGATGCCACAAAATATTCTTCCTTCATTTTGAGACTTTCAGATTGCCTTCTGTGAGTCTACAACTTAGCAAGCTTGACCTTTGAATCTCCTTTATAAATGATCTACATTTTATCCCATGTATCTTTAGTAGGATTACAATGGATTACCTTGGTGAACTCAATATTTTTAAGACCATAAGTGATGGAATTCATTGCCTTATAATTTTTCTCAAATAGCTTCTTATTTGTAGCACTAAATGGAGTAGTAGTAATAACATAACCATCCACAACAAATTTCCATACATCAATCCCTAGGGACATAATGTATCTCCTTATTCTTACACTATAAAACTCATAATTGGATCCATCAAACATCGATGGTTGCTTCAAGAGAAACCTCCTTGATCACTACCCATATTGTACCTTAGATCACCTTCAAGCCATCAAGCCTTTACCAAAGGACCTAATCTGATACCAATTGTTAGAGGTTTAATCACTAAGAGAGGGGTGAATCAATGAGCCTAAATAATATAACTTCAATTTCAATCCGTAAAACCACTTAATCAGATACTATAAGAATTCATGAATCATACACATCATTCATAACAATGAACAAGAGAGACAATGCAAGATCAAGCACATAACACATGACATATATGGGAAACCCTCTTGGGGGAGAAAATACACTATATCCTAAAAATGGACTACTATCCTATAATAAGAATAAAAAATTTATACTAGTTGTAATGGATCAAGGAACTACCATCCATTATTTAGTGAGACTATAATCCCACAAGGTATTACAACACCCATATAACTAAGTTTCCACAATAACTAAAACTTTAACAAGTTTCATCATGTAAGGAGACTACAACCCCCTATATGTTGAGATGCCAAAAAAACATCTAAGAACACATCTAACTTTAAACTAATGTCTTCAACACCTGATGATGGACCTCTAATTATCTCTCTTCACCTTCACTCACACTTAATCTATAAGAGTGATATTATACCAACAAAATTATGACCTACAGGTCATACATATAATCCTCAATATATTATAATATTCAACTCATATAATAGGCACCCAACCTTTTATTCTTTCCACAAAACTCACACACATTACTCTTCAAGTCTCTAAAATATCTCTCACCAAGTCTAGAAACCATCATAATTAGTTTCACTATTTATAGAGCAATCATGATCATCACCATATTAGCTGGACAATAGCATAATTTAACCCTTAATTCATATATAACATTAGGACACACCTCAAATCCATCCACATAATTTGACCATAGAAACTATGGGTCACCTTTAAGTAGCTATACCTTGTAATTAGGCACTTTTAGCTCTTATAGGTCTCATAAAGACCTATTCACCCATTTAACACATTATTGATTAAAAAAATAAAATAATACCACTTCCAAATGCATATTTACACTATAAATGACCCTTTAATCATCCTTAAATTATTATATCCATCATTGCTCACTTCTGTGTATGCTCAAACAACTCAAATAATGACCTTATATATAAGAACACCATGAATGAACACATAGTCACCCTATTAAGCATTGTTCATACTCAATATAGATTAATAACACATAAAAAATTCATAAATATGATCCTCATGTAGTATAAAACACTTTAAAATATCTAAGTCATCATGAAATGTAAAAACAATATCAACACAAGCTCAATTATCTTTCTCGGGTCACTTGCAAAATACACATGAACACATAGTCAAAATTAAACCATCATAAATTTGATTGTAAACACTTTAATATTTTCAAATATATATTTTTATATGATCCTTAGAGTCATATATAATTTTTTTATACACCATGAGAAATTTTTTCATAGATAAAAAGATATCTCTAAAATACAGGGTACTAGTTTTCCTTTGTTAAATTCAAATACTTGAATTCAAATGGTCACAGTTAAACCTTGAACACCATGCTCGCATCTCATGTCTTATTTACTTAGATTGAATACACACCATAAATATTATTTAATATTTAACACATAATGCACCAAATCCCAAATATTAAACCTTAAACACATTGACTTCATCTTGTGCATTCATGAAATCTTGACTCAACATGTACTGTCGATCTTTGTGGAATTGTCCTTGCTTTAACAATGATAGACAACTATCACTTTGAACTCTTGAATTTAATGTGCATAATTTATATAAATTAGTAAAAACACCCACTTAATATTAATCCTTATAATAATATCTATCTTTATCTCTTATCTAAATTAAACATCGAACACTTCATACCATCTCGCTCAATATGTACCATTAGATCATTCTTGTGCAATCGCCCATGTACTTTTGGATCCTCATTTGGTCTTGATATTTAAATTTATTAACCAATGAAAAATTTGAATTATTTGACTTGTTTTTCACCATATATAAACTCTTGTGATTCATTAGATCTATATTTGGTCCTGGTCTTTAACATCATGCAAAATAGATTATGGGGACCATTGCTTTCTGCCTGAAAGGCCAACTTTACACCTCCATATCTTTTGCTTCACTCAATCACATATTATAAAATTTATACCATATGATATAACAAAATATAATAATTTAACCATATGTTAAACTAATCCTTAAACCTTCTCATGTGTGAGATATAATGACATTAAAATGCCTCTTTAGATTTATCGGTTCATAAAGCTAATTGTTGTCATCAAATTGTGCACCCTTGGACACTATATGAGGTTCCTAAAATTTGATGTAACATTGAATCATATATCAAGTTTTTGGTAACTTGTAAGAGATATTAATCTCTATATTATGAGGGTTATCTCCCTAGATTCATCTTTAAGTGCTTATCACCTAATCTAATGCTTATTTATGAGAAAAGGGTTAGGAGTTTGCATGAAAAGGAAACTACACTAAAGAGGTGATACACCAAGACATATACCATAGACTATCACACTCTTACTAATAAAAAAAGATTTATAAGACCAATATTAGGCATTGAAATATCCTAACATAGTGTTTCAATGTGAAGGTAGGCATACATAAGATAATGAATAAGATAACTAGTCTAGGGGCAGAATGCACACCATAAAGACAATTGCATGCTTGAAGAAGAGATTAATACATTAATACACTTCACATGACCTATTAAAATTATAAATCTTGCTTAAAAATGAAGGATAAAGAGGATTAAGGATGACACCATCAATTAGCTCCACTATACATCACTCACACACTTAGACAAAATGTTCTTAACTCAGAATCAAACTTGTATTCAATGTTGAGAGACCAAATGAAATGTCATACCAACAAGGCCTCACCATAATAGATATTGTCTCATTACAGGTGGAAACCTATGCCATTTTCTTTGAAATATTTCATTGAAATCTCCCATGGATTCATTATAACCTCTCCTTCATGTTGTAAAACTTAGGTTACCTATATATGGCTGCCAACTTAGAAAACAAGCACAATTTGGAATCCTCCTTCAAGGGAATTTAAATATAAGTGTTGGGTATTATAAATATCATGGAGAGATACTTATTCCCACTTAAAAACACCTCATCAAACTCACATAGCTCCCTGAATTCTTGAAAATGAGAAATAGATCCAAACTTACACCCCTCTTGAATGCAATTCCATAAAAAATTGCCTAGAGTGTAAATGATTTTTCATAAAGTATGGGGAACAAAATTGCCAATTATTTTTATTAAAATTAAATTAACTTATATTAAAATCCACCCCCAAAATCACTCTTTCTAATTCCACCAATATCTTCCATAGTGAGTGCTTAAACTTGCCCTTCCTTGGCTTACCAAGTGAAAATGAAGGATAATGAGTTGAAGATGAACCTTTTATGAAATTTTATGAAAAAATATGTGAAAATTACCTATGTGGAGGTGAATATTCAATCCAACATGTTTTCAACTTATGTTGGACTTGAGAAATTTGTACAAGTTCCCAAAAACTCCTATTTTAAAGGAAAAACTACCATTTCATGATCATAATAGACTTATAACTATCCCCTGACTGATTATGATGTTATTTTACCTTATCCAAATTTATATTCACCTTTATGACATATTTTTAAACTCTTACCATCCATACAAGTCAGTTAATTAGCTAGAAAAGTGGCCAAATAACCCTTTTAACACTTGAAACCTAGCAAGTGGTCAATTTATGACTTGTAAACACATTGAAACCTATAAAAGACCATTTTAAGAAATAAAAAAAATAAATTGATAATTTGAATAGGTTTCAAAATAATTTACCAATGTTGACTTTTGTTGACTAGGCTAGTACAAAGAGGATGGGTTTCAAAAAAGACTAGGGAAAGGGTAAGTGAGACATATAGGACAATAGATGACCCCATAGGACATATGAAACTTTATCTAAAAGTTTAAAATAGTAGGGGTTGAAAAAAATTTGATTTGGGGTAAAATTTGGTCAACATTCTTGGTGATTTCTAGGGGTAGCATGTCTGTTATGCCTAAGACCACTTGCCTAATCCTTCCATTGGGCATGGAGTCATGCATATGATCACTCTAATTGATTTGAATAGACATTTTTATCAAGGGAAATAATATGGTTGACATACACACAAAAAGCATACACCAAAAAAAGGAAAGGAAACACACTTGTTCTCTAAATCATATAAGAAACACAAGACAACTAAAACAAACCACTCTAATGTGTACAAACTAAGTAGAAATAATTGATCCTCTTAGATCAAAAGGGAATATTTTCATATCATATCCATGAGGTGGACTAGAAAAGTGTGAAAGCTTCCAATTACTTTTTGTCTTTATTTTTTCACCACCTTTTTCACTTCCCATGGTGCTTCCATTGACTTCATCTAGATTCATAGCTAAGAACATATGTTTAATAGAAACATACTCCTCTTGATTGGTTTGAATGGAAACCATAGTACTTGGTTAAAGTATATTCCATTTATTATAGACTCATTTTAATCTTCACATTCAACCTCAACCTCAAGTGGCTTTTCATCATCAAGGTTGTATTCATTTTGAAAAGGAAGTTCTCCATCGAACTTTGGTGTTTATAGTAGTTGAATGCATGGGAGAAGTTATTCAAAACTTACTACCTCTCTTATCACCTTGTACTCTTCATCCATATTATTAATTTGATATTTTTGAGATGAATCATACTTACCTTGATATTATTGTGGAGGTGTTTCATGATATTCAATAATTTTAGCTATAACATAACCTTCAAAACTCTTCTCAAGCTCTTCATGAAGTGGATATGCATCATCCAAGCTCAATCAAATTTTTTCAAGATCATCCCAAAATTCCAACTCTTCATGATCAATAAAAAAGACTAGAAGTTGATCAACATTCTTATCAGCTTCTTGGGGAGCATCATGTTGGCTAGTGGGTACCTCTTCTTCACCTTGTGTTGTATATTGATCATCATCATCTTCCATGAATCATGTCAATTCACCAATCCACTCAAGGTATTCTTCTTGTTGTCTTACCATTGAAGCATCTTCTTCTCCCAAAACCTTTGTTGGCTGCCCCATATCATCACCTCCTTCTTTGGTGTGTTCAAGGAACTCATTTATTATAACATCCTCCCCCAACTCTTGTGGAGTCTTAGGAATAATTAGTTTATGTGAAGGAAATAGAGAAGAAGTACTGAATGAAAATACTTTAGGTGATTTTTAAACCTTGTTCACATAGTTTTCTTCCCTTTGACAGTTCACAAAAATGGTACCTTGGCTTCTACTCTCTCTATGAGTATCTATTTGCACGAGGTTTTGTTCTTCTAATGTGAGGAAAGGAATAACTCTTTCTTGTGCTACTAAGGATTGCCAACCTCCTCCACCATCATACACAAACTAACCTTGAGATTTCCCCTAATGATCCAAATGTTCCTCTCCTTGAACTAGGTTGGTAGGGACTAGAACAATAGCCTTTGTGGATGGAATAGAATTAGGATTATAGATATTAGGCTACCTATTGAAAACTTAATGACCTTGGTGATTGTATTGGCAATTGGGTAGAGTACTTACCTACAGTTGAGCTTGTTTGAGTTGATCTTGTAATGACCTAATCATTTCATCTTTGTCTATAACATTATCCACCTTCTTGGGAGTGATTATAGACTTGACATTGGCATTGGGAACTTTATCTACACTTAGGGTTTTAAATGAACTATGAGATAACAAAGGCATAACAATTATTGGGGATAATTTACCAACTAATATAAAACTATTATCAGCTTCAATAGCTATCTCATATGCATTAGGTAGAGTAAATCCTCCCATTAATTGCAACATTACTACCAAATCAGTGCCAATGGCCTTGAGATAAATGGGTAACACAAAGCTTGGAGGGGTTCTTTTTCTTCCTCCTGACCATGAAATATAATGTGGAAAACTTGATCTACAACTAGATATTCTCACCTTTTGGAGTCACCAAATGCTAGATTAGAAATACTTTTTCAACCTTGGGCTTGTCAAGACCAACATTCACCTTGACATGGAACCAATTAGGACTAGTTATCCCACTGGGCATGCCAAAACTGTTGTCATCAAATTGTGCACCCTAGGAGACTCTATGAGGTTATTACAATTTGATGCAACATTGAATCATCTCTTAAGTTTATGGGAACTTGTAAGAGAGATGAATCTCTATATTATGAGGGATATCTCCCTAGATTCATCTTTAAGTGCTTATCACCTAATCTAATGCTTTTTTATGGGAAAAGGGTCAGGAGTTTGCATGAAAAGGAAACTACACTAAAGAGGTGATACGCAAAGACATATCCCATAGAATATCACACTCCTACCAAGACCAATTATAGGAATTGAAAGATCCTAACATAGTGTTTCAATGTGAAGGTAGGCATACATAAGATAATCAACAAGATAACTAGTGTAGGAGGTAGATTACACACCATAGAGAAAATTGCATTCTTGAAGAGGAGCATAATACATTCATACACTTCACATGACCTATTAAAATTATAAATATTGCTTAAACATGAAAGATAAAGATGAGTAAGGATGACACCATCACTTATCTCCAATATAAATCACTCACACACTTAGACAAAATGATCTTAACTCAGAATCAGACTTATATGTTGAAAGACAACATGCAATGCCATACCAATAGGGCCTCACCATACTAGCTATGGTATCATGATAGGTGTCAACCTATGCCATTTTATTTGATATATTTCATTTAAATATCCCATGGATTCATTAGGACCTCTCCTTCATGTTTCAAAACTTAGGTTACCCATATATGGTTGCCAACTTAGAAAACAAACACAATTTGGAATCTTCCTTCAAGGACATTGAAAGAGAAGTGTTGGGTATTATAAATATCATGGAAAGATACTTATTCCAACCTTAACTCACCTAATCAAACTCACATAGCTCCTTGAATTCTTGAAAATAAGAAATAGATGCAAACTTACAACCCTCTTGAATGCAATTCCATAAAAAGCTACCTAGAGTTTAAACGATTGTTCATAAAGGAGGAGGAACCAAATTTAAACTTATTATTATGAATATTAAGTGAACTTAGATTAAAATCCACCCCTAGAATAACTCTTTCTAATTCCACCTGTAACTTCCATAGTGAGTGCTTGAGCTTGTCCTTCCTTGGCTTGCCAAGTGAAAATGAAGGAGAATGAGTTGAAGATGAACCTTTTATGAAATTTTCTAGAAAAAAAATGTGTAAATGACATATGGGGAGGTGAAGAGTCACTTTATATTTTTTTAACTGATGGTGGACTTGAGAAATATATACAAGTGCCCAAAAACTCCTATTTTTGAGGAAAAATTGCCATTTCATGATCATAACAGACTGATTATTATGTTATTTTTTCTTATCCACATTTATATTCACCTTGATGACATATTTTTTTAACTTCCACCATTTGTATAGGTCAATTAATTAGCTAGAGAAATGGCCAAATGACCATTTTAACACTTGAAACCTAACAAGTGGTCAATTTATGACTTGTAAACATATTGAAACCTATAAAATACCATTTTAATACATTTAAAAAATAAATCTATCCTTTTAATAAGTTTTACCATAGTTGACCAATGTTGACTTTTGTTGACTAGGCTAGTACAAAGAGGATGGGTTTCAGCAAGGCCTAAGGAAAGGGTAAGTGAGACATGTAGGACAATGATAACCCCATAGGACATATGAAAATTTATATAAAATTTTAAAATAGTAGGGTTTGACCCAAATTTGACTTGGGGTCAAATTTTGTCAACACTATGTCAAGAATTATTTGGAGAGACCAACTTTGCATATGCATAACTTTTGATGCACTTCAACACATGATCTTAAATTTAGAAAAAATAAACTAGGAATAAAAATTAACAAACCAATATTATCATTTTTCACTTATACCTTAACATGTGAAAAATATAATATCAAAATTCTTACTTGGCTCTTCTTACCACATTGGAAATTTAGTTAAGTATGGGAAAACACTATCAAACTGTCTAGAAGCCCAAATTTGCACTTGTATATCTTTTTCTACACTTAGTCGCATGAATTGAGATTTAGTAAATAGTAAATAGGTAAAATTTTGATTACAAACATATGACCAACTCCCCTTGACTCATCCACATGTGAAAATGGTGAAATCATCAAACTGCTTACTCAAATTTTCTGCCATTGGACCCAAAATGTCTAGATGAAAATAATGGACTACTAGATGAAATCAACTCATGAACACAAGAGATAAAAACATATAAAACCTATTATATGACCCCTTAAACATCCTCAAATAACCCTACTCATCCTTGAACAAATATAACCATGAAAACTCTAAATATCAACCAAACATACTTTAAGCATACTAAGACAAACACATTACACACTTTGTCATTGTCACTTAGACTATAAAGGCACTTAATCCATTCATTGGGATACTTCCATGACATCATTGAAAACTCTCCAACAATTATAAATTTTGCCTGGATATGGTTTAAATAGGTCAAATCAAAATCCTATTAAGAGAGTGATCTAGTGGTGAAAAGAGTAGACTGACTTCAGGAGAAGGTCACTTGTTATTTACAAGATTTTGAAACAATTTAAATAAGCTTAAAGTTTGAATTTGGTAAATATAAGGAGCCAAACCATCATGGCACATCGTGTAGGAATGAACAGGTTAGTTTGGTTATGAATTTTATAAGTTTATTTAGAGAGGCCTCTTAAAGTCAAAGAAGTACATAGAAATGATGTTTTTCATGTCGTGAATATCCCCTACAAATTTGGTGTCTTGATGAGTTTTCTATCTCAAGATATAAACCTACAAAGATGATATAATAGTGAGAGATGTACCTAGGGATGCCAAATAAAAACCACATCAAATAGTTGTTTGGATTTAAAATTCCTTAACAAGCTTTAAGTTGAGTATAAAATAGACAAGTGTAATGATATCAAGAGCTCAGATCATAGATCAATGGAACATGACCAATCTAATGAAGTCAATAGGTCAAATAAGATCTATGGTGTACATTTAATCATGTAATCATAGATCAACAACAAGCTCAAGGTCAAAAGGTTAGAGGATCTTGAGTCAAATGTAAAGGTACCAAGTGTCTCGATCTCAATAAATCCTTAAGGAAATTGATGGTGCACATAAGGTCAAAAGGTCAATGATTTAGGTTGCACACAAGGTCAACATGTGGCATAAGTATGCAAAATAGATGAAGGATGATAGTAGGATCCATAGGAGGCACATAAGACCTCCAAGTGTCACATTTTTAAGAGTCAAAATCAAAAGACATAATGGAGCTGACAAGGGGCACCATCTAGAGAGCATATCAAAGATCAAAAACAAGGATGAGGGTTAAAGTTAGAAGACTCTTATGAGGATCAACAAAGTAGGTTTGATCAAGTTTCAAAAAGGCACTGGGTGAGGATGCATTTCTAAGCTTACAATAGTTAGGTTTTAAAAGGAAATAAGTAGCTTGAAAGAATGCCATGAAGGTAGATCTATTAGACCAAAGTATCTTACCACCCAAGTATAAAAATGAGTAAATGTAAGATTAAATATGATCCAGGTTATAAAAAACAAGTCTTGTGAGTTTATTGGCCACCATTAAATATCTGTTAGAGCTTCTAAAAATATTTTAGATGTAGGTTTTATGTCTTGGGCATGATCAAGAAACCCTAACCTATGAATATTCATTGTAATTATGGATACATGAAAACCAATAGGGTGATTGGTTTTCATACATAGTAAACCTATGACCAATTTTAGAATAGGAGTAGATTTGTGATTAATGAAAGGTCATCTTTCAACATAGTCATATCCTCAACAAGTAGTTACAAATTGTTCCACATAAATTTTTCTTTATTTCTTAGAATAAAGTTGTAAAGCTTGAAATAAGGGTGAGGTTAGTAGAACCTAGATTTGATTTACACTCCATGATCTAGATGGTTGTAGATACTCCTATTTGGCTTGGGAGGAATGACCTATAGATAATAAAGCACTAAATAGATGGTTGATTAGTTATATAGTAGGGTGGATTGCCTGGCAAGCTAGATGCAAGAAGTAAAACCTTCTTTGGAGGATATCAATACACACTTTTAAACAATCAAGTTCTGAAAATGAAAGATAAATTATTTTTATAAATAATAGAAGATAATAAAATCAAATACAAGAAGTTCTTAAAAGAGATGAATTTGACTAATTATAGCAATAAATGATTAATTATTAAACCTAAATAAATCAAACATGGTTCAAAAAATAGGGTGATGTTTTGTGCTTGAGTAGAAGGTTAGAAAGTGAGATTTGGTTAGGGTTTGATAGGTGAAACTATATTGTTATTGGGAATGTCACACAGTGACCATCGATAGTTGGGTAAAACTATTAGTGGTTACGATGACTGAAAGTGGTTATGGATAGACAGTCAGTGGTTAAGGTGACTATTGGTGGTTACTATGAGTTTTGGTATAGTTCAAGAAGTTGATTGGCAAGTTTGTAGAATGGATTATGGAAGATGAAATATAGAGACTAATTATTTAATATGATAAGAGATAGATTCTTAGCTTGATGGCCTAAATAATGTGGAGGTAGTTGGCTAAAAAAAATTTTGGTGGAGTCTAGAGCAATTTTGATAGAGTGTTAGTGTCTTAGCTATGATTGATGAATTATAAAACTTCATATCTTTAACTTGGTCACTATTTCACTAGGAGAATACCTAAAAAATAAGTTTTAATATAAGAATCTATGATAATTATTGATGATATCTAATGCTTGATTGCTCTAATTTTGGATCTCTTTCACCTCATCCTCATTTCCTTTTATATAAGAAAGGGAGAGGTGATATAAAATTTTCAACAAGATGTCAAGGGGTCATCTAATTCTAGTCTTGACATGCATAATTATGTGAGTGGCTAAGAATAAAAAATAAAGGTGGAGTTAAGTTAGAGTTAAACCTTTAAGGAATTTAAAGGGTGAGAATTGGTGGTTAGGCCTAATCATTGGTGATTAGGGTGACCATCAGTGGTCAATAGGTCAAAGGTAAAGGTGATCAGAGTCAATCAATTTTGACTTAGGTTTGTGGTTGAAAAGTTGTAGGATAGTCCATAGGGGGTCACAAGGTGGTCTAGGGGTTAGACATCCAAAACCATTATATGTAGTTTTCTAGTGTGTACATTTTACCCCTTTTTATTATGTAATTTATATAAAAAATCTAAAAAATAAAAATGGATTGTAGGTTGAAGGTTAGGTTGACCCAAGCATAGGAAGAGGTGTTCCCCCTAAAACTAGGATTTAATGAGGTGAAACAAAATTAGGTGTAGGTTTGATGAGTGGGTAAGTTAGTGACTAAGTTGGATATAGGTTGGGCACTGAAGAAAATACATGCACACAAAGTGTAACTAAGTATGATATCCAAGATCATGCATTAAATAGGTTATCATGGTTAGTAAAAATAAGGTCAGCATTATAAGGAAAAGTGATAAGTAGACCACATGATTTCATTTAGCCATGGAAATTAGGTTACACTTGTAAATGCAAGTCTCTTAGAAAAGGTCAGTGTAGTCATAGGTATTTGTAGAGTAAAAAACTCTACATTTTTCATTTTCTAATTTTCAGTTGTGCGCTCCAAGTTTTGTCCCTATGCATTTTGGTTTCGAGGTAGTAAAGTTTTTGACATAGAGCATGGGTGTGAGTTTATTTTGCCTAAGATTTGTCTAAGTATCAAATTTGTGTGGAAGCTACCAAGTGTCAGTGACTAAGACATATTTTATAATCTTTGTAAGTTGCTCAGAATGTACCACGTGTCTCGTGGTAACTCAGTGGAGCATGACAAGTGTTGGCCTCCGTGTTTCAAATTTATTTTGAGTTTATAAAGATTCTTTCAATAAGATTTTATCAAGATCAAGTAGAAGCTGCCACGTGTCAACATCTGAAATGTCTTCACTTTATTTCATTGATAAGTAAAGACTATGGTGGGACCTAGGTTTTGTTTCTAAAAATCAACATAAGCCACCAAGTGTCACCATCCATATGAATCTAAAATGAGTCCCGAATGTTGTTATAGTCTAGCTAAAGATCAACAGAAGTTGCCACGTGTCCCTAACTAAAGAAAATGGAAGGCACCACGTGTTCTTTGTTAAAGATACACATAAAATGACACCTATCACTATTAACCTTTTAAAGCTGCTCAGGTGAGAAGTGTTGTGGGTCCCATTTTTTGTAAGTTGTTAAAGTTTTGAAGTAGTGGATTGTGATAGATGTCAAAGATGGAACACTCCTAAGAAAAGACATATAAAGAGTATAAGTTATGCGAAAAGTGCCATGTGTCTTCGGTATGTGCCTTGGAATCTGCCAAGTGTCATTTTTTGGTGCCTTTTGAATAATGAGAAAGTTTTCAAGTAGAATAAGTGAAACAAGCCAAGTGTCTTCACCCATTTCATAGTGGGAAGTGTTTTTTGTATTTTTTTCATCCAATGAACTATAGGGAGACAGAACGTTTTAGATCCAAGAAATATCTTTTGTTAGACACTTCCAGTTCAGTTAGACCATTGGATTGGGAACGTGCGGGTAATCTAGAGCTAGTTTGATGCTATAAATATGGGTGTAGAGATCACCAGAAGATAGAGAGAATTTTTTGTAAGAGATTATTTTCAAGAAGTTTTAGAATTTTTAGTTGTGACCAGGAATATCATTTGCCTTTTTTCTATTTTTCTTGAGTTAGAAATTTTGTATAACTATGCATGTTTCCATGCCTTTTATGTGATTGGAAAATTAATAATAAGACTAAGTTATATGCCTTTGTTGATATTTTCTGTGTCATTGCAAAATTGTCTAAGTTGTGAGCCTTTGATTCTATATATTTTCATCTTTTACATTGATCATGCCTTGTTTGCTCTTTAATGTAATTGAATCCTAAAGATAGATTCACTATGTTTAAAATTAAGGGTCAATTTAAATTCAGTCTCATCGCCATAGTTATATTTTATTTCATTACATTTGTGATTCTATTTAATTCCTATCCTTTTTCCCCAAAATACTTTTGAGATAAAGAAGAGCTAGCTTATTTAAAATCTAGAGGTCATTTCAGGTTACAAGTCCCACATTCCTAAAACTTCCCATTGTTGGTGTTGAAAACAATGCAATTTTAATCATCAACATTTTTTGGCATGCCCGATGGGACCCCATCTTGAAGTTTCTTTCAAGATCATATGAACCAGAGAGATATAAGGAGTCAGAGTTGTGGACCAGTAACAAGATCTCAATCTGTTGTAAATCTAGGTATTCTTTTTCCACCTTTGATAACTAGTCTAAGATGAAGAGTCAATTAGTTTATACCAATACCAAGAGTACATATGGGAGCTCTTATACCCCCAAGGAATTATGCAAGTTGGAACATTGGTAGTCCTTTGATCCTCCCAATACCACCAGCCACTTGGGATCCTATTCTAGTAAATGCCTTAAAAGCTCTGCCCAAATTTAGTGGGCAAGATTTTAAAACACCCAAAGAACATATGCAAGATGTGTCTGGTGTATGTGTTATACATGTGGTCACATAGTAGAATGTGGCTGTAAGATTGTTAGTAGCTTCTTTTAAAGGAAAATCTCTGGAATGGTACCAATCCTTGACTCTAAATACAATATCTACATGGGATCAACTTGGAGATATTTTCTTTGAAAGGTTTGAAGAAAAGGGTGATAATTCTTATTTATTGCAACAATTTATTACTATTAAAAGGGCACCACAAGAAGCAATGACTAACTTCAATTCAAGATTTCAAAAGACTTGGGAAAGAATCCCTGCTATAGCAAGAACATTACTAAGTATGGCTATAGTATTTTATCTTAAATCCTTAAATTTAGATATATCAGTAATGATTCAGTCACTTAGAGGTCAAACTCTACCAAAGGCTTATGGTTATGCAGTCAGAGCTGAAAATAATTTTATAGATGCTGGAAAATTGCCCCCAAGGCCTCCCATGCTCATGTTTCTAGAAACTACCTTACCTTTGCCTCAAGAATCCCCTAATCCTATAGCCCCACATGTGTATTTGTACACATATCCTCAATAACCTACTAAAGAACTTGTCCCTACCCAGTCATATGACATGGATGATATCAAGAACATCTTAAGGACTTTTTCAAATGATTTAATTAACATAAAAAGATAGTAGAATCCTTATCCTAAACCCCAATATCAAGGCTACCAAGGAGATAGATTTCCACCATAGCCAAACCAGTATTAGGATCATCAAAGGAAAAATAACCCTCAGCTAGCAAACCAATTAGTTGTAGTCCCTACACCCTCATAGACTGTTCCCCTCAATCCAAATAGAGAGATTGTTTAAGGGTAGAATAATTATGTAAATGGCACCAATGCCTAGTGTTTTCCTTGTAATAGTGCTCATACAGCTAGAGATTGTCCCATGGGTAATTTACAACAAAAGGTAGCAGAGAAAACAAGAATGGATGGACAATTTGCAAGTACTTCTGACACTCAAGTCTACCAGTCCCCTAGTATGCAAAATTCAGTCCTGATGGCTCAGATGCAAGGGATGTTTTTACAACAAGAAGAATAAATATCCCCTAAACATGCTTTGCTTTCATGGGTTGAAGATGAAGAGTCAGTATTCTTGAATGAAGCTTCTACTTCCAAGAAACCAGTGGTGCAATTAGACTACTATACCAGATCAAAGAGAAGGATGATGGAATAGCTTGAAGTCACAAATAATGAAGTTATGGGACCTCCTCGATTTCAAAGTCATCAAACCACAGCTACTAGACAAAAAGTGCCTCAGCTAGTGCAGAACCAAGTAGTTCCTGGACAAGTTCAAGAAAAAGTAAGGTACCCTTATTTTCTAAGAACCCAAACAATAGGACCAATGAATGTGGTGGTTCAGCTGAAGATAACCCCAACACATGTGTCAATGTGGGACATATTAGTTATTCCTAAGCAAAAGATATTGTTACAAGAAGCTCTACAAGGTCAAGCAGTGCCTAAACATACTAGCACCAAAGAAAGACCTGTTGATAAAGAAAAGCTCAAAGACACAGTTCATCTACAGACAACAACCCTTGTGAACAATGTAGCAGAGGTAAGTAAATCCTAACCAAATCCATTCTATTTGACTCTGATAGTTGGAAAGAAACTATTACATAATATAATGATAGACTCAGGGGCTAGTATTATAATAATGCCTAAGCAAATAGCTGATGATTTAAAAATAAAGTATGAGCCACCTACTAGAGGAGTCATGCAGCTGGATGGAAAACCAGTGCAAACAATAGGGAGAATTAAACAACTCCCATTACAATTATATACTTGCCCCAATATAATTGTTAATTAAGATGTAGTAGTCATAGATATACCCCTTGTATTTGGCTTATGTTTATCCAGGGATTTCATAGCCAAAATAGGAGGATATATGTCACTTGATTGGTCTCACCTCATCCTAAAAGCCAAATATGGTTCAAAGATGAAAATAATATCTAAGACATTATCTAAGGATCACATCACCAATGAACCAACCTCAGAATTAGAAGTAGCTCATGCTATGCTAAATAAGGAAGAAAAGGTCTTTGTTGAAGAGTTGGGTGACTGGACTGAACATGACCAAGAAGAGGAAAATAACCATTTGTTAGCTATGATGCATAGTGATCCATATGGAAATTATGACTCTACTAGTCAGGGTACTTATGTCATTTTTGATGAAGACCATGAAATCCCAAATGTTTTAAGGGAAGAAACACTAACTACTCAAGAATCTAAAAAAGATTCAGAAATTTGGACCTTAAATTTTGATGGGGGTAGAAGTAAAAATGGTGCTGGAGTAGGAATTTGTCTTGTTGCTCCAAATGGGGAAATTTTTTTGAGAGCTATTCATTTCCTATTTGCTTGTACTAATAATGATGATGAATATGAATCCTTAGTACATGGGCTCATATTAGCCAATAAAAAAGGAGTAAAGAATTTGATAGTAAAAGGAGATTAGAATTAGTGGTGAAGAAAATTAGGGAAAAGGCAATAGCCAAAAATGTAAGGATGAGATCCTATAGACACAGAATTTGGGACTTAATAGAAGATTTTGAAGCTTTCAATATTGAAGTAGTTCCTAGAACCCAAAATTTTGAAGCTAATAGGATGGCACATATTGGCTCACAGTTTGATCCAGCAACTGGCCTATTAGTTAGCAATGAGTCAGTAAAAGTTATAATAAGGCCAACTATCCCAGATAATGATGAGAATTGATAAGTATTTGAAAATGATTCTCAGATACTCTCATTCTTGCAACAATAAGGGGAATTTGCTGATCAATTGCAACCAAAAATTGAAAAGGCATATGGAGACCAAGTTATACAATTAAAGAATAATAAGCTTCCTAAAGGCTTAATCACTTTAGAAAACCTATTTGATCCAGAAGATGTAGGCCTAGAGAAGAAAAGGTTCCAAGTAAATAAAGTAGATTATTCTGAAATAGAGGTGAGTGAAGGGAGAAAATTAAAAATTGGAAATTTTGCAACTTAAGAGGAAAGGGAAACACTAATTGACTTGTGCAAAAGATATAATAGAGTCATAGCCCAGAGATATGAAAACCTTCATGGATATAATAGAGACATCATTTAGCACACAATATAACTAACTGAAGGATCTAAGCCAGTTAGACAAAAGCAGAGGCTAGTAAATCCAAGGATTGAATCTCTAATGGTAGATGTGTTGCAAAAACTTTTAGATTCTAAAACAATTTTTTCAATCAAACACTCAACTTGGGTATCAAATCTAGTACCAGTCAGGAAAAAGAATGGTGACATAAGACTGTGTAGATTTTAGAGACTTGAATAGAGCATCTCTGAAAGATCACTATCCCTTGCCATCTATGGAACACATTTTACAGACTGTGGCTAGATCAGAGAGATTTTCCTTACTAGATGGTTTCTCTAGATATAATTAGATTTGGTTGGTTGATGAAGAACAATACAAGACTGCTTTTACTACCAAATGGGGAACATTTGCATATGCTAAGATGTCATTTGGCTTATCAAATGTTGGATCCACTTTTCAAAGAGATATGGATGTAGCATTTGGGGAACTTATAAATAAAATCATCTTGATTTATCTTGATGATCTTACTATTTTTTCCAAGAATGTCATTGATCATTTAAAATCTATTTTTAAGAAATGTCAAGAATTTGGAATATCCCTAAATCCCAAGAAATGTATCTTTGTTGTACCTCAAGGAAAATTATTGGGACATATAGTATCTAAAGAACGAGTTTCTATAGATCTAGAGAGAGTTGCAACCATAATGAACTTGCACCTACTAGTAAATAAGAAAGCAATTCAATCTTTTTTGGGGAAGATTAATTTTGTCAGTCGGTTCATATCTGACTTTGTAGGCTTAGTAAGACCAGTGACACTCTTGTTGAAAAAAGACCTAGTTTTCAAGTGGACTACAGAAGGTAGGCAAGCCTTTGAAGAGGTCAATAAAGCAATTTCAATGGCCCCAATACTTAGAAACCTATACTTTTCTAAGCCTTTTTTAATGTATGTCTATGGAGGAGAGCTCAGTATTGATGATGTCCTAACACAAAAAGATGATAAACAAGAGGGAGAGCATCCAATAGCCTTTTTCTCAAGGATTTTTAGAGAATAAGAAACTAGATACAACTTCATGGAGAAACAAGCATATGCTATGGTAAAAGCCTTCAAGAAATTTAGGCATATAGTATTAGGAAGTAAGATTTTGATACTTGTGGCTCACCCAAGTGTTAGAGAATACATTATAGAGGGTGAAATTACTAAAAAAAGAGAAAATTGGATAACAAAGATCCTTGAATATGATGTAGAGGTCGAACCCATGAAGTTAGTCAGAGGTAGGGGGTTGTGCCAATACATGACTCAAGAGCTTGAAAAGATGATACTCGAAGAAACAGATTCAAAAATGGAAAAGGAAACTGTATTGAGGATACAAGAGGTTGACCAGAACTCCTAGGTCATAAATAGGATTCATTTTATGAAATATGGGATTTACCCAAGAGAACTCCCTCAAAACAAGAGGAGATACTATATGATGTAAGGGGTCCATTTTGTTTTAATTGAACAAGTTATTTTCAAAATAAATTCTAATGGCAAACTCTTAAGATGCATAGAGAAAGATGAGGCTAAGAAAATACTGCATGAAATGCATCATGGAGTCTCAGGGGGACATTTTTCTACAAAGACCATAGATATAAAGATAAGTGAGGCAAGTTATTTCTGGCCTACTTTATTTACAGACTATTATCAACTGGTTATAAAATGTCAATCTTGTCAATATTATGTGGGGATGAGAAGGAATGCAACAATGCCTCTTAGTCTTATAATTGTTGATGAACCTTTTGCTTAATGGGGTCTTGACTTCATTGGAATGATAAATCCAATGTCTAGTATGGGTCACAAATGGATTCTAACTACCACATATTATTTCACTAGATGGACTGAGGCAGTACCACTCAAAGAAGCAATAGAAAATGTGATCCTAGATTTCTTAGGGAGTATCACTACTCACTTTGGCCCTCCTCACACCATAATTTTAGATAATGCTAAAGCATTTTTAGGGTCTAAAGTATCTGACTTTACATTAAATCATGGAATATATCTTAAAACTTCCTCTAATTGTTACCCTCAGGGTAATGGTTTGGCAGAATCAACTAATAAGAACCTGATTAGACTCATCAAGAGAATAGGGGTTGATCATCACAAAGAGTGGCATAAAGTGCTTAATATAGAACTATGGGCTGATAGAATTAAACCTAAGTAGGTGATGAAAATGTCCCCATATGAATTGGTCTATGGAAAGCCTACTGTAATACCTCTAAGCTTGGAGATTCCTGCTCTCCAACTGATAAAATAGATTGAAATTGAGGAAAATGGCCCCATACAGGTCAGACTTGCTAAAATTTTGGAAGTTCAAGAAAAGAGGGATGCAACACATGATTCATTAATAAAACATCAAAAAATAATTAAAGACTGCTTCGATAAAAGGACTTCAAATCCTCATTTCAAAGTAGGCTCAATTATTTTGAAATGGAATGCAAGCGCTGCCAAGCTGGGTCAACACACTAAATTTGAAGCATTGTGTACTAGCCCCTATAAAATTCATGCATGTAAATAGAAAAATTCATTTGAGCTAGAAATAATGGAAAGCAAACTTGAAGAGAATTCTATGAATGGGATCTACTTGAAACATTTTAGTTAAGCCGTGTCTCTAATGTATTATAGTTAGATAGTTCCGCTTTCTTTGTTGCTTTGTTTTCCCATTTTTCTTTCCCGATCTTTCTTTTAAATAAGTGTTCTTTGAACATGTAGCCATGGCTCAGAGTCTTTTTCAAAATTTTCCAAACTCTCAACACATTAAATATCTCCCAAATCCTTAAATTTCCCAAGGAACCTTGTGCAACCACTTTCATGACGTGTCTAACTCGCTGTCCTATGAAGATTTCATAAGATTACTAATGGTTATCCAATTTTAATGCCATTTTTAAGAATTGATAGGTCATTAAATACCCCATAATAATATTTAAAGCTTCCAAGTGTCTCAAACATTCCTACATCTACTAAACAATCCTTTTTATCTGCAAATTTCAATTCATAGCAAAGCCTACTTATTGATAGTGCTTCCTTATTGCAAAGCTCCATACCTATTAGCATAGTTCACTATTTATAAGTATATATATAGATATGGAGGGAGCATAGTCTTTTCAACAAGGGTTTGGGATTTATGAATCCATTGATAAGTTTCTTACAAGCAAATCATATGCTTTAGCCCCTACACAACCTTTAACAACTTATCCAATGACTAGAGTCCCTGAAGTTGGATATGCAAATGACCCATCAAAAGTGAAAGATTTTGCAGATGAAATCATGGACCCAATTATTCAAAATCCTAGAAAAACTCTCAAAGAAGGGGCACATCAAAGGTGTATTTAGAGGGCCTAGGTTGGACATTATGAAACATTCGCAATGAGGATATGGACTTCTCCGCTGGCATAATTCATTGTCCCAGGTGTACATCTGTGCCCTGACTTGGTTGAAATATGCTCCAAATTGTTGCATGTGCCCTCAAATACCATAAAATAGGGTAAATTCATAGTGAAAATTACACCAAAGGCTATCAGAGACATGTTGGCCCTGTATCATGACAAGACAGCCACATTTCCCACTATTGCCAAAATGCAAAAAACATGGGCAAATGTCAATACTCAATTGAGGTTTTTGAAGTTAGAATTGAAATTAGGTGATGATGATACCACTATGCCAACACTACAAATAGCAAGAGTAAAATTTTCACAAGCTATTCAAGATGCACTTTCCATGATGGCTTTCATTTTTGGAATGAAAGAAGATACAACTATCTATGAAGAACAAATGGCCATCCTCTTCAAATTGAAAACTGTTGACAAGACTCAAAAGTATCAGCTTGATTTCTCTGAGTAGATTGCATATTCAATGGTGTAACAACTCACCCAGTTCAAATATAAAGGGATTTTTAGGTATTCTTCTTATCTATTTCACCTTATGTTGTATCAAAACTCTGGCATCTTTTCCCAACACATGCATCTAAATATGTATGACCCAAGCTTCAGTCTACATAGAACCATTCCTGTGTCTGCATGGACACATATCTTGTCAAAAACTAGTGACCCATACAAATTTTAGGAACTTTTTGTTGCCCCTAATCTTTGTCATCTAAGCCCAGAACCAGTTGTAAATAGACTATTTCTAAGTGTCTCAAGCCTTATGACCAATTACACTATTCCTTGTGATTAATTTTTTGGATCCCATCATACTATTATTAGAGTCCATGGTTTTAGTTGGGAATCAGTGTTGCTACCTAAGATTTTGACCCTTATCTTAGCATTTTTAGAGGTCACCAGGAAGGTGTCTATGGTAGATAATGAATATGGCTTTGGGAAGAAAAAGAAGAAAATGTATGATGTTCCATGGGTAACAAAAAACATGGCCTTAGAGGTCAGAGATGATGAGATCATGTTGCTAAGAAAGCTAGCCTTCCTGGGTTTATTTTTAATTGAAGATAAATGGGGATATGACCCCAATGGTTTCATAACTTCATGGGTCAGGAATTATAAGGTTGCTACCAGAATTGTGCATGAGGGCCATCCCTTTTGGGAAAATAGAAGAAATTCTAGGGAAGATATTCTTGATCCTAAGAAGACAAACCATGGGAAAATTTTTATGTTAAGAAAAGGTATTTTGATCCTAAAATTAGAATGACTTTTGGTTTAATAACAACATTAAAGAACAAAGATTGGAGCATTGAGAAAATAGAAGCCTATTGGAGATATAGGCAAGAGATTTGTGAGATAGCTCACTCTTTTGGAAATGTGGATTTAGATGAAAAATGGGAGGAACTCTAGGATGAATGTCATCTATCTCCTATCTCTATCCCTAATACAAACAATTTGCAGACACAGGGTGGAGAGCTAGAAGCTAGAGCAGAATCCAGTCAAACATTGCAGACCGAAGAGCAAACCTCAGCTATAGTAGCTATAATTGTTTGGCCCTAATTTTTTAGTGCCATTAAAAACAAAAGAGTGTGGTATCTTCACCACTGAAAGCTTCTCCATTAGCGTCATCCCTTGGGGTTCCCAATTTTACACAATCACCACTAGCAGTAGTGGTAAATGTTGAAGAGAAAGAAGCACAACTAAAAGAAGAAACACCAAGGAAACATAAGAGGCTGAGGTTTCAACTTGATTCAGAGGAGAGAGTAGAACCCTCACAATACCAACCATAGAGTACTTCAGTTGCTCCTTAGGTGAGTGTTGTTTCTCCTTCTCAATCTCTCTCTTCTCCTATAGGAGTGATGATTCCATCTAGCCCAATAATTTCCCCTGCCACCTCTGTTGTGCCCATTTCTCATTTTGCCCCATCTATCCATACTCAAGCCATATCATTGCCTCATTTTCCCCCCTCTATCCCAAAGAAAGCATCTCCTCAGATTTCCCCTAGCCAACATTTGGCTATTCCATATGGCTTGGAATTATCCTTTTGTGGGTGGACAATGGGTGGGCACATTGCCTCTCCTTCTACCTTCCAAACTCAAGCAGATACTGCTAAGAAGGCTAGAGAAGCTAGGATGGAGAAAAAGAGGATGAAAGATAATAAAGCCTTGGCTACACCACATATGAGGTCACAATTTGACCCAATACAACAGCAACTAATGGTGACCCATTTGTCACCTAATATAGTCAAGCCAAATGAGCAGATGTAGCCTAAAGATTACACAATGAATGCAGTGCCAATAGATATGTCACTTTTCAGACCCCAAGATAAGGTTAAGCTACTAAATGAATCCACTTCTATAGTAGCTAAGGATTATTTGAAAATATCAAAGAAGCTACAGAAGATGGAGGCTGATATATCCAAAGAGAAGGCAAACTGTAGTAGTTTGACTATAGAAATCAATACTAAGAATATTGAAATAGAGAGTCTTAATAAATAGTTTCAAAATACTATTTCTCTTCAGACTCACTAGGCTATTCAGGCCCAAAATAATTCTTTGAAAGTAGGGATAATGCAGGTGAAAGATGCAGTGACAACCTTAAGGTGGGAAAAGGTAGCATTTCAGGAAAAATGTGAGGAAAGCCTGCTATAGGTCACTCAACTTCAACAGAAGCTACTAAATGAGTAGAATAATATCGCTGCTATACAGGCCCAACTTCAAGCTGAGTGATAAATGATAGAATAGTTGACACTTGAGTTGGCTAATAGGCCAAAGAATACAGGGGTTTTGAATCTAGTTAAGGAACTTTATGTATCAATGTGGAAAAGAATCTCTGAGGAGATTACTCAGTTCAGACCCTCTTTAACCTTTCTGCTAAATGCATAGAAATTATGTGAAAAGGTGGAGACTTCAGTTGAAGCCACTCTATCCACTGTCTTTTTGAGAGTGTTTGACTCTCAAATGTTGTTACAAAATCTATATGATGCAACTAATGGAACGTTATCAATAGCAGGGATTAGTGACAGAATGATTGCTGCCAAAAGAGTGAATGAAGTTCTTAATTGCAATTCTGTAGTAGTTAAATGTGAAGAGCTTCTAGATGTGGTGAAAGAAGGGATAAAAGACATGAAATAACACATTAAAGATTTGGTGCAATTGGGTCTTCCCTCCCCTTTTCCTAATAGTAATACGGTGTTGATGATTGATGAGATTAAGCCTTTGTTGTTAGCTAGGCAAAATGATCAAGCAGTCTTTCAAGGTTTAAGAGATGATTCATCAGTGCCTGAAGTAGAAGATATTTTCATTCCTATTTCCTAGCTTGAATTTCAATTAAAGGTTGTAGTTCGTATTTTGTAGAATTTTTCACATAAGGATATCATTAACCTTGATTTAGCCTTTAACGAATTGCAAAATAAGTAGGGATTATCTGATGATGAGTGGTTTATTTATCAAATAGCCTTGCTAAAGTTGTGATTTTTGTCACATTTGATCATGCAAGAGTTTGTGGATTATTCTTTCTGAGTTGGCTCAAAAGTCCTTGGGGTCACCAATAACTGTAGAGTTTTCATTTTTTGATTTTCATTGTGCACTCTAAGTTTTATCCCTGTGCATTTTAGTTTTGAGGTAGTAAAGTTTTTGACACAGAGTGTGTGCATGAGTTTCTTTTGCCTAAGTTTTGTTTAAGTATCAAAGTCGCATGGAAGCTACCAAGTCTTAGTGGCTGAGACATATTTTATAATCTCTGTAAGTTGCTCAGAATGTACCACGTGTCCCATGGTAACTCAGTAGAGCGTGACAAGTGTTGGCCTCCATGTTTCAAATTTATTTTGAGTTTCAAAATATTCTTTCAATAATATTTTCTCAAGATCAAGCAAAAGCTACCACATGTCAACATCCGAAATGTCTTCACTTTGTTTCATTGATAAGTAAAGACTATGGTGGGACCTGGGTTTTGTTTCTAAAAAGCAATGGAAGCTACCAAGTGTCACCATCTGTATGAATCTAAAATGAGTCCCAAATGTTGTTACAGTCTAGCTAAAGATCAATGGAAGCTGCCACATGTCCCTAACTGAAGAAAATGGAAGTTGCCATGTGTTCTTTATTAAAGATACATGGAAAGTGACACTTGTCACTGTTACCCTTTTAAAGCTACTCAGGTGAGAAGTGTTGTGGGTCCCATTTTATGTAATTTGTTAAAGTTTCGAAGTAGCAGACTATGATAGATGTCAAAGATGGAACGCTCTTGAGTAAAGACATATAAAGAGTATAAGTTATGCAGAAAGTGCCATGTGTCTTCGGTAAGTGCCTCAGAAGTTGCCAAGTGTCATTTTTTGGTGCCTTTTGAATAATGAGAAAGTTTTCAAGTAGAATAAGTGAAACAAGCCAAGTGTCATTGCCCATTTCACAGTGGGAAGCATCTTGTGTATTTTTTTCATCCAATGAATTGCAGGGAGATGGAACATTTTAGATCCAAGAAATATCTTTTGTTAGACACTTCCAGTTTAGTTACAGTTCAGTTAGACCATTAGATTGGGAACGTGTGGGTAATCTAGAGCTAGTCTGATGCTATAAATGTGGGTGCAAAGATCACCAAAAGATCATCATCAGAAGATAGAGATAATTTTTTGCAATAGATTATTGTCAAGAAGTTTTAGACTTTTTAGTTGTGACCAGGAATATCATTTGCCCTTGTTCTATTTTTCTTGAGTTAGAAAGTTTTTATAACTGTGCATGTTTTCATGCCTTTTATGTGACTGGAAAATTAATAAGAATACTAAGTTTTGTGCCTTTGTTGATATTTTCTATGTCATTACAAAATCATCTAAGTTGTGAGCCTTTGATTCTATATATTTTCATCTTTTACATTGATCATGCCTTGTTTGCTCTTTAATGTAATTGAATCCTAAAGATAGATTCACTGTGCTTAGAATTAAGGGTTGAATTAAATTTAGGTGCATCACCATAGTTAGATTTTATTTCATTGCATTTTTTATTCTATTTAATTCATATCTTTTTTCCCCAAAATACTTTTGAGATAAAGAAGAGCCAACTTCTTTAAAATCTAGAGGTCGTTTAAGGTTGTAAGTCCCACATTCTTGAAACTTCCCATTGTTGGTGTTGAAAATAGTGCAATTTTAATCATCAACAATATCCAAGGTAGGAATTGATCCTAGGAAGACATAATTAGTCAGTTATATATAAGGTAGTGAAAGCTCAAAATCTTCAACTTGGAAATTTAGTTGATGTAGTCAAAATGACTAAAATAAGTTCATCATAAAATATGCAAACATTGGGAAAAAATGACCATGGTCGATCTTGACATAGTTTGTGGGGGTTATCATTGAAGGTTATCTATAATGGTTGGTATTAGGTGAAATTTTATTGGGAAAAGTTGTGGGTGGGGGGGAAAACCCTGAATTGGTTGATCATCAATGGTTAGGATTGACCATTGATAATCACCATAACTATTGATAGTCATATATCAACCCTAAAAGGGTGAAGGTAAAAGAGGCACTAAGGGTTTATTTTGTTCATTTTTAAATAAAAACTTTAATGATTAGCTCTTTTGACCTAGTGAGAAAATTGATGATGGTTATTGAGTGTGATTTGAGTTATTGATTGAGTTGATTGAGTGGATTGATCAAGGATGTAGAAGGGATGAGGGAGAGTTCAAGGTCAGGTGGTGGATCCTATGGTAACTCCTTGACAGTGATTGAGTAATGAGGTAGGGTTATTCTTAAATTAGGTATTTAGTTGATTTTGTTATTGAATTAGTTATTTTTTTTAGATGTGGGTGGGTGTTGACCTAAGGCTAGATTTAGGGTTTTGATTGGGTTGTTGCTTGGTAAAAATGGGATAATTGAGTAGTTTTTTATTTTAGTATGGTATGTTTATGTTTTGCTATAATTTGGTTAGATTGGGAGAGAGTTTCATTAGGCCCTAACACTTAAGGATCATCAATAATCACTTCATAATGACCATTAGTTGTCATTATCGATCATTTCCAATAATTTTCAACCATCGATGATCATAGGTGAACATTGATGGGTCACTTTATGGTGACTATCAGTTGTTGGTCCCCTAACCATTAGTTGTCAATGATTTAGTTAGTGGTCAATAATAATAATCAACTATCAGTAATCAATAGTTGACTATTTATGGTTGATGAAATGGGAATGAATAATTAGAGTTAAGGTTTAATAGGTAATTAATTAAAGTTAAATTTAGTAGGTGAAGGTTTATAGCTTAAGGTTAAAGTTAATATTTTGGTTGGATGTTTTAGTTAGTGGTTGAGGGTAGTAGTGAATGGTTTAGGGTTAGAAACTAAGATAGGTTAAGGTTGAGGGTAAGGGTAATTAGTTAAGTTAGTAGTTTAGGGTAAGGTTAGTGATGTAGATAAGATAGGTAAAATAGTTGATAAGATAGGCATGTCTTATGTATAGGTCAGATAAGGTAGACTTATTATTATTAAGGTGAGTAGTTAAAAATAGGGGTATGGGTAACTGGTAAAATTTATAGGTAATGTATGTTAGATTAGGTGAACTAGGATATTATGATAAAACCTTATAGGTGTGGGAGTAGATATAGATGAGGGATAGAGTGCTTTAGATATTAGATGAAATTCAATGAGGGATGATCGATACCAATTGGGAGTACATGGAAGATGTGGGCCTCAAAGGTATGAGGTATTATCAACATGTACCTTGAGATGTGATTATGTTAGTACTCATCGAGAGATGGGACCCTATCACTAATAACTTCTTACTTCTAATAGGAGAGATGACCATATTTATTTAGGACATTCATATGATTGTGTGGCTACCCATATGGGGTGAGCCAATCTAACACATTGAGAGTGATGAATGAGATGGGAAGATGGAGCTCATGTATGGAGAGGACCTCAATTTTGTGAAGTGGAACTCAAAAGGCCTCCACTACATTCCACTATACCATAGGGATAGGGATGTGAGGTGGCTATTAATTATGATGATGATAGCAGTCATGTGTTATGCATTACCAGATTTGAATAGTAGGAGATTACCTTACTTGTTACTAGGGGTGCTCACTAAGATGTGGTTGGGTTACATAGTGTTTGTGTAGGCACCTATGTTATTAGTTTATATTTATTGAGAGTTATGGGGATTTTACGCCCATATTATAAATGAGATCATTGTTGGTTTTATTTTATATTACTGGGCCTATGAGCACATCTGGGTACTAAGACCTATGGGGATATCATGGGAGGGTTTTATGTAGATGGATTTTAGGGTTAGATATATGAGATGGAGAGGTGATTATGCCCTCTCAAGACCTAGAGGAGGGGCACATGACATAGATTGGTCTAGGGACTAACTAGATGTTTTGGCTATGAGAGACATGATTTGGAGACCATATGTCAGGTTTTTAGGATGGAAACATTATATGAAACATACTCTATCTTTTCAAAGCTATAAATGGATCTACGACATGTGAGATTAGGATATAGAGCTCATTCCATTTGATAGTGCATAGAGGTAGTTCAACCTTGTTCAAGATATCCCCAAGGTGTTCCCAAGGTATAGGAGGGAGGGTGAAGATTTTCCACTACCTACTCCATAGCTAGTACATGAGTTCATTGATCATAAAGATTTTCCTATGATGATATATATGGATGATTTAGGTGTTACATATGGCTATCTTGTATGGTATCGAGCACACTATGCTATGGCCAAATTTGGAGGTAATTATGGTGGTTGATAGGAAATGGATTTTGATACAGGGGGAGATGGTCGGTAGGCTCAAATGTAGGAGGATGCCATAGATATATAGGTAATTATTATTTAGAGGTACTAAGCATGATAAATTCTAGCCATAGCTTAGGCATCTTTGGTAGTAACATTGGCATCCTTGGTAGAAACATAGGGTCAAGTGGCCACTCTTAAAGGAGAGAGAGATCAAGTGAGAGCTCAACTAGCCATGGTTATGTAGGATATAGATTCTCTTTGATAAGAATGAGGAGGAGGAACTATAGTTATGGGAACATTAGGGACTATCATAATCTAGAGAGATGTAGTGATAGTCAAGGAACTATGGTATTATGAGGCCTTAGTCTTTAGTCATTTACCAAATGAGCTTTGATGGGTCAAGTACAAAGTAGGTATGATTGAAGGAGTTGACATGGAAACTCCAAGTCAATGGGTTAAATCTACAGGTGGATAAACAAGTGTAGGAGGGAAATATCCAAGAGGTATTAGTACCCCAGGGGCTTAGAGTTTTTATGAGACATTATATATTTGATGTACCGTATGATTATGACACTAGCCTATGAGTTGATGGAATGAGATGTATAGATATATGGAGAGACATGTACATGTTTGTATGTATGATCAATATTTTGATGTATATAGATATGATCATGGTTTATGATTTATTGTTCATGGTTATGATGCTTGTACTACTTATTTATGATATGATGTTGATATGGTTATGTTCATGATGGTTTGTGTAGACTCACCTAGGTAGGTATATGATGTTATGGTTATTTTAATTTATTTTCATGATGACATTGATAGTGATAGATGTTATTTACATGATTATGATGTTTATAAATTCTATCATTGACTTCATGTATAAGATGATCATGTTTATGATATTGATATGATTATAGTTATGGCTACTGGTTATGCTTGGGTGGACATGGTTATGATGTGATTATTGTTATGGTTATGTATGATTATGATGATAGTGATGATTGCGTTTAAGCTTAAATTATATGTTTCCTCATCTATATTTAGACATGTGGTTTATAATAATGTGTGAAGGACTCATTTATTTGTAATATATGATTAAACTATGGTAGATGTGATAGATGGTTAGTTGATGTGATTTATTACTAGATAATGTTACAATTAGGTTCATGATAATGGTTTACAGATTTGATGTTACTTGAGCATGGTTCTTGATGATTATTTTAATGATTTTTTTTTTTGCTTATGGTTATCTGATTACAAATGATAGTCTAATCTTAAAAAAACATAGAGTAAGCTTGATAACAAAATGTGAAAAAGATGGGATAATCGAGAGATAAATGTTGTAATGAATGTCTCAACAAGCATGAGAGGATAAAAAGAAGGCTTGGTGCTTCTTCTTCGGAAAAGACTAAAATAAACCAAAATTGGATCAGCTTAAAGAACATAAGCCCTTTGAATACTTTACATTAGAGTTTGTTAGTTGGTTAAAAAAAGTGTCTTGATCACATATTGTCATGTAAGCTCAAAATACCTTATTTATAGAGTGTATTAAGGGGAAGTGGATAATGATGGAACCTTCTTGTGAGACTAACATGCCTCTTCTATAGGTCACCAAAGAACTATCATAAACAATTCCATGTCATATAATGTATACACTGATTGATGTAGGAAGCCTACTTATGAAATCCAATTATGGCTTCCAAATTATATTTGTATTTTCAAATTTTTATAATGGGTCTTTCGATCTTTCATTGTTGTTTGGAGAGCTTGGGGAAGTTGATCAATGTGGGAATCTTCCAAGAAATCTCTATGATTTTTATAAATGTTTGAATTAACCATCCTTCAAGGGAGTGGTCTAAGTTTATGTGCTTTGTTTAAGGCTATTGATAGTTATCCTTCAAGGGAGAAGTCTACCGTATATTGAGAAATTTTGATATGTTTGTGCAGTTGTATTTCTAGGGAATAGTTTGAAAATGGTAAGAATGACCCCTAATTTTCTTTTGATGACTCTTTTGATTTTGCTTTTGATTTTTTTGCTCTTGATGACATAGACGTGTTTATATAGGCCTAGAGGTTGACCTTTATGAAGGCAATACTAAAAGTATAAGAAGGTTGATGAGGTGTAAAAGAGGTTTAAGTGATAATGACCATGGGAATCCATCTATAAAAGGGGTGCAAAGTACCCTGAGAATCATGCCATGGGTAGAGCTATAGTACCCATTGTTCAAGATTAGGTTATGATTATGATGAATAATCACATTATTCAAATTTCGTTAGTTGCCCCTAAATAAGGGGATGGATATGGTTTTAAAAACAAAGGATGGGATTAAGGTAGACAAAACATGTGTTTGATCCATATAACAAAATAAATGATGCATATGCAAAGCATTAAGGGGTTCAGGTTCTAGGTTCCCTTCAAGAGAGGATAACTAGTAATCTCATGATCCATACTTTTGCAATATGATATAAGGTCTGAGCTAATTGAAATAAAACTTACCTTGCTCAATTTTCTCCATATTGGTGACATGTTTATTTTCCTTTAGGACAAGGTCTTTGATATTGAATTATTTCACTTTAAGGTGTTTTTTATAAGTACACTTGATTCATTCTTGATAGACATGAAAGTGGATAAGCATGGATAAATGATGATCATCAAGTATTTCAAGTTGGGATAAATGTTCTTGATGATAATCACTTTTGGAGATGAGATATCATAGGGATATGTGAAGAGATGGAATTTGGACTTTGAAAGACAAGACAACCTCTAATCCAAACATAGGGGAGAAAGGGGTAGAACTTTTAGGGGTTTAAATGCTAGTAAAATATGACCATAAGGCAAAGGGGATGTGTAAATTCCAATCTTGACTAGATGCATTAACATGTTTAGTTAGCATGTTATTGAGAGTTTTGTTAGAGGATTTCACCTATCCATTAGCTTGTGGATGATAGGGTGATGATAAACTTAACATGATATTGAATACATAACAAAGACCTTAGACTTGTTTGGTTTTGAAATATTTACCATTATCGATGATAATTTTATGAGGAACACTAAAACAATAGATGATGTGATGGTTGATAAAGTTGATAATATTTTTAGTTTTGGTTGAGACAAGAGGAATAGCCTCCACCCATTTGGTAAAATATTTAGTCATTGTGATGATAGAATGATGTCATTATAAAAAATGGGGGTTAATTTCACCAATAAGGACTATAACCTAGAGAAGGGCATAAGTCTTTGGATACTTGAAGACTATGGCTAGGTACATGATGTAAATTAGCATGTTGTTGACATTTGACACAATTTTTCACATAATAATATGACATAGGTCTTGTGGTTGAGAAAGTAGTGGTGAATTTTGGTGGCCACAAAGACCAAAGTGAGGTAAAGTTTTTTATTATGGGTGTACTAAGTCTCATACTCTATAAGCATATGACTAATGTAGTAGATAACTTTCTCTTTATGTTGCTTACCCCAATGAGCTAGAATTACCCCTAAGGAGTGGTTAGTGATGGAGATATAAAGGTAAAAAAGTTGACCTTCTTTGGAAGGAATAAATATGGGTAGAGATAAGAGGTACTCTTTAAGTGAATCAAAGGCCTTCTGATAGTCGTTATTCCATTTAAAAGATACATCCTTATTCAAAAGGTGGTGGAAAGGTTGGCATCAATCTGAGAGCTAAGAGATAAAGAGACAAATGGATTAGATCTTCCCCTAAAAGATATAGAGTTGTTTGAGGTGGGTAGGAGAAGGCATGTCAAGGATTGCTTTGATTTTGGTAGGATCAGATTCAATTCCTTTAAGGTAGATGATAAAGCCAAGGAGATTTCTTGATAAGAGCACGAAGATACACTTATTCTTAGACATGGTAATGGATAAGTCATTCAAAGATAATCTTAAGAATGGCTAAATGATCTTTATGACATTTGGACTTCCCAAGAATGTCATCAACATAGTCTTTGAAAATTTTATGAATAAGGTCATGGAAGATGTAGGTCATGGTGCATTGGTAGGTTACACCGGCTTTATTTAGGGCATGACCCTATAAAAGAAGGTTTCCCATGGGGTGATTATGTTGATCTTAAGGGGAAATTAACATCTGATTATTACCCAAGAATCTATCCATAAGAGAACATCTCATGGTCAACTATAAGATCAAAAAGTTCATCAATGCTTAGCAAAGGAAATTCATCCTTTGGGAAAACAAGGTTAAGGTCATGAAATTCCACACAAATGTGTATTCCCCTTATAGATTTAGTAACATGTATGATGTTCAAGACCCATTGGGGATAATTAATGGATTGAATGAAATTGACATATAGGAGATGTTGAAGCTCTTATTTGATGATAAGGGCTATGTGAGGGTACATCTATTAAAGTTTTTACCTAACAAGCTTAGCATAATTATTGGTAACTATGTTGTGGGTAGAAATAGAGGGGTCAATTCCTATCATGTCACTATAAGACCAAGTAAATACTATGTTATGGTCTTGTAGGAAGGAGGGGAAGTCTTGAATCTCCTTAGAATTTAGTGATTGGCCAATTTTGACAATCCACAGATTATCTGAAGTGCCCAAGTTTATATTCATGGTGGATTTGTTTAAGATGGTTGAAGTCTCAAGAGGAAGATATCTCTAGATAGAGGAATATTTTACACAAAGATAGGTGATAATAAAATTTTCATCCTCACACTGAATAATATTAATGGTAGGAGAGTCAACTCCTACCATCTCAAGACGGGTCAGAGGAATCGTCATGGTTGCCCCATCCTTTTGATAATTTAGGGATCTAAGACTAATCATGTTGATGAAAAAATGTTAATGGGAATTATGTTGTAATCCTTAGCTATTGATGGTGGATTAGATGGTGAGAATGGTATTTCCTCGTCAATGATGATAATGGGAGGTAGGTTGGTTTGTTATTTAGGTGATGTGAAACCAATGCCATGATTTTCATGATTTTTTCATGTTTTTATTGGAAGAAAATCATATGACCTATGTTCATATCAGCCTAGACTAAATCCCTTACAAGCACACCTATAAAGATATATCTTGGAAAACTCTAGTTTATCTAGGTAGGAGAAACTAGAGGTGAATGGTTGAGTCAAAAAAGAGGTGAGAGAATTGTCAAGGGGATTATAAATTCCCCCATAGATGAAATTGGTTTGACAAGTTGAGGTATCAAAATGAATAAAGGTTTTAATATTAGGGCCATAACTAGGTTGTTGGTCAAGATTCCCATACTCTTCAAGAGTAGGAAAAGTGTCTAGTGTCAAATGGCAATACTCCCCCAATGAAAGATATTAGAAGGTTGATTACAAAGGGTCCATTGTGTGGATTTGGGTAAAGGGATGGATGAATTAGTGGATGCTTTAGTATTAGAAGAAGATGGAGATTCATCTTTTATCAATGAAGGTTTGTTGGGTGGGGGGAGGAGAATGTTGTTGGGTTAGTATGTCATGTTGCATGATGTAAAAGGACTCAAGCTATCTTATATGGTAACAAATTGATGTTCATATTCAAATTTTATGCATCAGTGCAAGGTGGATGGTACATAACCCATATAATGGATCTAAGGGCATCTCAATAAAATGTTATACTAGAAATTGTCTTCTACTATGTATAAGACCTCAGGAAGGGTGCGAGGTCCTAGATTAATGTGAAGGACAACAGTTCCTAGATTCATGGCCATGGTATCATTGAATGAATAAAGCACCACTAAGGTTTTTTACATAATGTTCTTAGGTAATTTGAGTTGGTTGTATGCATGGGAGGAGATAATGTTGATGTTAGATCCCCCATCAATCATAACCCTCTTGATGAAGGCTTAGTTGATGTATGTGGTAATGAAGAGGGGAGGATCTGAGTCATTTAGATGGATGGAGGGTATTTTTGAATCCTTGAAGGTAATGAGGTTGGAAATTTGAATATATTTGACAAAGGCTACTATAGGTTATAGATATTCTGGTTGGAACTCTATGGATTTCAAAGCCTCTATCATCACTTGGTAGTGATAATGTGAGGTATTGATTAGTTCATACAAACTCATTTTCACCAATGTTTGGTGAATTTATTTGAGAAATACTCATTGGATTGATTTAGAAGTGTTTGATTAAGGAGGACCTAAGATGGACATCTTGGGTTTGGTTAAATATAAATGTGCTTGGTGTGGGATGGGTGGTTGGGTGGTAGAAGAGGGTTATATCCAAGGAATGGACACCTTTGATTTTATCTTATCCTTTAGTTGAGCCTATGATCATGTGACCACATGGATGGTATGTATTTAGGAAAGAGTCAAGATAGAGGATTATTGGGTTCCACTTTACTCTAAGATGAGAGTAGAGGATTAGGTGAGTGCTAGTTGATGGTTATTGGTTCTTGGATCAGTGTTGGGCTCATAAGAGACTCATCTGACAATAAGTCATATTTGTTATATAGCTAATGGGTTAATACTTGGATAGATTTATAAATATCTAAATCATGCAAAAGTGTCCCATGATATAATCATATTAATTTGTCATTATACCAAGATAGTTTAGGACTATGTGGGTTGAATGGTTTGATAGGTGGTAAGGTTAAGCAAGATGTTTGCAATAACCTCTATAGGATGGTTGATTAAGACTAAAGTAATGGTGGTAAAGGTGTGAAGGTTTTAGGTCTGGTAGTTGAGGTGGAATCCCTTTTAGGGGTGGGTTTAATGGTCAAATATTTGGGTGAAGGATCATTCTTGGTGGATGGTTTTGACATGGATTACTTAGAAGTAAAAGGTGTTGGAGTAGATGCCTAAGAAGTAGGTAGTTTGGTTATAGAAAGTTTGGTAAAAATAGGTGAGGATGAAAGTAGGAGTGTTGGTGTAACCAAAAGTGGTGGTTGGTTTTGGTTCTTGTTTTGGATGGTTGGTTTCCTTACTAAGGTATAAGGATGAGATCCCAAAATAGAAGGCAAAGTGGAGAGGGGAGGAAAAGTTTTAGTTTGTGGAATATTGGGTGGTTTTACCTTCTTTATTGGTTTGGTTTGAGGTTTATTTGGTAGGTTTGGTGAAGTTAATTATAATTTAAATAAGGGGTGAGTAAGGTCCTAAATAGGGAATATGCCAAGGTTTTTTGTAGGTTTAGTTGTAATGGTAGAAGGTGACTTAGTTATTTTAAGTGGAGTCAGTTCAAATAGTACAGTTATGGTTTGATTGGTAAAGGTTTCTAATGGCTTGATTGTGGTGAAATTAGGTTCAATAGTAGGAAATAAAGGTTGGGATGACAATGGTGTGGTTGGAGGTTCTTTCTTGGTTTGGTAAGGAAGATCGAGATGGTGTTGAAATATGGCACAATCTACGTTGGGTTGGGATAAGTACTCTAAGTTTTGAAGCAATCTAGAGAAGGGATTATAGATGGGTTTGATCCCTTTAATACTAAGATCAAAGGTCAAACCCATGGGTGGAGAGAGAGAAGTGGTTACCTCATCCTTTCCTCAATCAAAGGATCTAAGGTTTGGGAAGATGAGTCCCCTATGGGAGAGGTAAGTAGAGTGATCACTTCCTTAGGGATGATTTCCAAAAGAAGAGTGGACTATTTTATGATGGAGGAGAAGGATATGGTGGTAATGGCTTCCTATTTTGGTATTCCTTCCAAAGGAGAGGCTGGTAGATCAAATGCCTCAATGGGTGGAGAAAATGGAGGGGTTGTTTCCTTGGTTTTATTTTTTAGAGGAATAAAGGGTGACTCTACTACCTCAATAAGTGGAGAAGGGAGAGTGGTTGTTTCCTTAGTCTCATTTTATAAAGGAATGGAGAGTGAATCCACTACCTCAATAAGTGGAGGGGTAGGAAAGGTAGTTTCATTAATGGATTCCTTAGTAATGAGCTGAATAAAGACTACATTAATGGTATGGATTTCATGGTTTTGAGAGGATTCTACTCTATTATTTTCATTATTTATGTAATGGGCATGGTTAGTAAATGGCTATTTAAAGATGTCAGGTTATTGATTTGAGGGTATGCTAAGGTTATCTAGCATAATTTCCCTCTTATCGATGAGGTTTTGGACAACATTATTGAAGGTATTACACCTAATAATGTCATGTCTAATGATATGGTGAAAGGTGCACAATTCATTATCCTTATACTAACTAGGTATAGGATGAGAGGAATCAAATTATTGTGTAGGTTTGATCAGTTGTAGTTGTATGATATTCGCTTTCAAAAACATCTCTAAGACTAAAGAATACGACTCCCCTAGTATAGTAAATTGATTTTAATTTTTGTAGTATGGGTTTCTAGTGTTTTGATTGAAGGAATTAGAGGAGTTGGGTTGGTTAAAAATGGGTAAAGGAGTGGTCTTAAGGATAACCACATTCATGGTTCCATTTTTTTTAGAGTTATTGTTGGTTTTATTGTTAGGTTTGATGAGGGAGTCTTGTTTGATTTGAAGGTGGAATTCTTGTTTCTCAATTTTAACTTCCCCTTATCAATGGATCTATTTTCTAATTTTTGTGCCATGGTGAAAGATTTGTCAAAGGTCCTGAAGCTTTAAACCCATAAAGTAGAGGAAATGTGTTTAGTACAAGCCTGAGCAAAGAGTTAAATTAGCTAAAGTTGGGGAAAAGAGAAAGAGAGCTATCTAATGGGCTACAAAGTTGGCTATGGACTCATTGTCAAATTTATGAATGGATTAGATATCAATGATGGAAAATTTCTTAAAGATGTTTATGGAAAAGTGATCTAAGAAAGTCTAAGCTAGCTAGGCAAAAGAAAAGAGGGAGTGCTTTGTAATAGAACTGACCAATCTAGTGTCAAACCTGATAGAGATATGGGAAAGGTACAGAGGAGGAGATAATCATCATAAGCAATCATATAACATGAATGCCTAAATGATATCAGATTTTGTTGAGGGTCTTCCTTACTCTAAAAATTTTAAAATTTTAGAAGTTTCCATTGAGGAGGATAAGGTTAAATAGGGATAGATGGATGAATTGGCTCATTAAAAATTTGGTCATAAGACAAGAGGTTATGGGAACCAAAGATAGATGACTCCAAAATAGTCATTTTATCCATTAACATTTTGATAATGTTAGTTTGTGGTTGTGCACCCCGGTAGTTTTAGGGTAAATTATGTTGGGTTTGGGTAGATGAAACATATGGATAGATGGTGGGGGATTGAGAAGTTACCACATATTGGTATGTGGACATGGGTGGTTAGGATGATGCCACATATGAATATGTGTAGATAGGAGGTTGGGTGGAAGGTAGAGGTACATACCCTTATGGGTTAGGGATGTAGCTCTGGTTCTATGAAATGAGAACCTATTGAGAAATTAACAATGTAGGTTGGGTAGGAGGTATGGCTAGGTTAGTAGATAGAGGGTAGGTGGTAAAGTTGGTACTAATGGGTGGAAGGGTAAAAGGTATGGGAACCAAAAAAATCTAGAATGGAATGGAGGTAGGTGGGTTGGAAAGAAGGGAAATATAAGTGACACTAGTAGAGGGTACTCCTATGGTAAGGGAAGTACTAGTGCCAAAATTTTGGGTTTATCCCATACTAAGAGGGTTATCAGTTGGGTAAAAAGGTTCTTTGGCATTTCTTGGTTGAGTGGGTTAGTTTTGGATGGTGGTATCAGTGGGGTTATTGGGTAGAGAAGGATGCCTAGGTGACTATAATTTAGGTGGATATGGTGGCAACAAAAGTGTCACCCATAAGGTTGGATGACATGCTATAGGGTAGTTAAATAAGCATAACCGAAGTAGGGGTATGGTTAGATATGGTGTTAAGATAATGCTGGAGGGCTATGGGGTTGTTATCTAGAAAGGTGGTAAAATATGCATCACCTTTGACAACCATTTAAGATATGGTAGGACTTCTAGAAGGATGGGGGAAAACTCCCTACATTTGAGATGTAATCCATGGATGAGGGAGAAGAGGAAGACATATGATTGAGAGGTGGATTTTAGTTTGCTTGGTTTCTTAGTTATTGTCTAGTTAAAACCATGTAGATAATTAAAATAAGAAGATACAAGCAATCTCACAACTCAAACAAAGATAAGACAAGAAAAAGTCAAGGAAAAAAGACACACTAAAGCACGTTAAACCCTAAGGTTATTGTTAGTCTCTCTTGTGGCTTATACCTTAAGCTTTAAGAATTATGTGACTCAACTTGGCCTATAGATAGGGTACTAGAAAAGAAGTCTATGGTTGGTTTCAATTTGTTTTTAGGCTCTCAAAGGGATCTGTATTGAAAATCAATACATGGCTTGATATTAGGGCCTACCCCCTCACCTCACACACCATAGTGATAAGGGTGTTGAGTGCTTAGCCAAGATATAATGATTTACAAATATTATACTCAACCAATGAACTAGTTAGTTCTCCCATTGGTGATGAAATCAAAGTAGGATATCTAAGAAAGGTGACCACTAGGTGATGAAATCCTAGTCGAGCCTTATGTTAATGTTTTTATGCTTGATTAAGTGTAAGTGGTTTGGTCTTGTGTGTGTGATGAGAGTGAAGCTATGATTAATTAAGATATATGAGATAAAATAAGCAATAAATTAATAGATGTAGTCAATTTTAAACCCAAAATAAAAATTTGATTTTGCTGTATAGCAGAAAGGATAGAAGAAGGAGCACCTAGATGCAACTATGAACCCAAAAAAAGACTCAAGGGTCCCACTAGGCATGATAGAATTTTTCACTTAAATTTTGCTTTATTTATTAGAAGAAGGCTGTGAACTTGAAAAAAGGGTGAGGTTAGTAGAACTTGGATATGGTTTGTACTCTATGATCTAGAAAGTTATAAATACTCCTCTTTGGCTTGGGAGGAATGACTTATAGATAATAAAGCACTAAAGAAATGGTTAATTAGTTAGATAGTAGGGTGGTATACCTATCAATCTATATACAAGAAGCATAATCTTCCTTGGAGGCTATCAATCCACACTTTTAAATAATCAAGTTTTGAAAATGAAAGATAAATTGCTTGTATGAATAATACAAGATACTAAAATCAAATACAAGAAGTGCTTTAAATTTATGACTTTGACTTATTATATTAATAAATGATCAAATATTAATGTTAAATAAATTAGACATGGTTCATAAAATAAGGTGATGTTCTATGCTCATCCAGAAGGTCAAAAAGTGAGATTTGGTTAGGGTTTGATAAGTGAAACTAGCTTGATATTGGGAATGTCACATAGTGACCATCAATGGTTGGTTAAAATTGTTAGTGGTTAGGGTGACCATAGGTAGTTATGGATAGACCATAAATGGTCAAGGTGACTGTTGATAGTTATTATGGGTTTTAGTTTAATTCAAGAAGCTAATTGATGAGTTTACATAATGGATTCTAGAAGATAAAATAGACAGACTAATTATTGAATCTGATAAGAGATATATACTTAGATTGTTAGCCTAAATAATTTAGAGGTAGTTAGCAAAAAAACTTATTGGTGGAGTTTGGAGAATTTTTGATAGAGTGTCAGTATCTTGGCTATGATTGATGAATTAAAACATTTTGGATCTTTGACCTAGTCACTATTTCATTGGGAGAATACCTATAAAAGAATTTATAATACAAGAAGCTCTGATAATTTTTGATGATCTATGATACTTGATTACTTTGATTCTAGATCTCTTTCACCTCTTCTTCCTCTCTTTTTATAAAAGGAAGAGAGAGATGAAACAATAAGTTCAATAAGGTGTAAAGGGGTCATCTAATTTTATTCTTAATTTGCATAATTATGCGAGTGGCTATGAATAAAAAATCAAGGAGGAGTTAATCTATAGTTAACCCTTTAAGGTAGTTAAATGCTAATTGTTAGTAGTTAGGCCTAATTTTCACTAGTTAGGGTGACCATCAGTGATGGATACGTCAAAGGTAAAGGTGGTCAAATTTAGTCAATTTGACGTAGGTTTATGGGCAAAAGGTTGTGGGATAGTCCTTAGGGGGTCCTGAGTGGTCTAGGGGTTAGTTAGACATCTAGAACCATTATATGTTGTTTTCTAGTGTCTACACCTATAGCTACTTAAAGTAGACATAGTCATGGCTTTGTCAAGTCCATGGATATGAGGATTTTATCCTTATAATTAATCCAAGTGGAAGGTGGAATAGGAGTTTTGAGGAAGATATTTGGGGATTGGAGAATATAGGTGGAACATTTTATTATTTTTAGGGTCTTTAAAGTTTTCCTTCTTAGCAAGATAATGACTCATCATCTTTAAAATAGATTCTTGTCTTCTAGTGTACTTCTCAACCAATGAGAAGGTTCATAGGCTATTGGGATAAATGAAGGTTAATTTGTTGATGGAAGACTAGTCCTGATTTGAGAAAAATGTGGTTAAGAATTCATTGAAATGTGGTGGAATCTCATTTAATGATTTATAATGATGTATTCCCTCTCACTCTCTCTTCCCCTTTCTCCTATATCTTCCATTTTTCTTCCCCATTGTAAGGGCTCTCAGATTTTAGATAGTCTCTCTCTAATTTTGGGATCTCACAAGGACTCTTTAATTTTTTAAGAGCAAGAGACTCTCATTTGACAAGGTTAAACCCTATCAAAATTAGTAATAACTACCTCTTAAATTAATAAGATATTTTTTAAACCTATCTCTTGCCTTTAACTAGTGTTTAATAAGCTTGTGCATGATGGCCTTATGAAGGAGATCCTTCCATATCCATTATCCTTATTTATTTACTCTTTTAAGTTGTTTTCAAGATATTGTAGATCTGAACTTGTATTCTTTTTGACATTGATGGATGCTTAGTGTGAGTCTTAGAATTTCTCTTTGCTTCCTTGATTTCTTGGTGAGCCTAGTTCATGAAATACTTATGCAATTAGCTATTTTGTGAGATTATGTGAGCAAACATTGTATTCTATTGATATAGTGTTGGTTTAAATCATATGTGAGTCTAAATTAAATTTGGTACATCACCTTTTAGCTCTCTTACTAACCCTTTTCCCCTTTTTAACACTTTTCCAAGTAGAAGCATTAGTTTAGGTGATCCATCAATAGGAAGTCGACCTTCTCTGAAGATTCAACACCACCATAGGATAACCATATCCTAGGGTTATCCCAATATTGTGGCTTAGTTAGAGGGAGCTTGAATAACTCTCTCTAAGGGTGAAAATTAATGCCACAATAGGATCTTTACATTATTTTCATTTCTTACAAGAAGTTTTCCTAGATCAATTTATCACCAACAATGGACATCATGGAACATTTGAGAGTATTAAAACATTTAAATTATGTCCCAAAGAGGATATTCATGATTAAATATTTATATTAAAATTTCATATGTGATATTTTATTTATCAACCATTGGATATTTAAAAAAACACATATTTTCACCTATAGTATTTTAGCGCTTATCAAAGATAAAATTCTTGGCAAGCCTTGAAAACCACTCATTGATATTTATAATATGGTTTCCACCATTGTGGAATAAGTATGGAATCAATCCAAAGCTCCCAAATTACCTCTTAAGGGAATACCACTTACACACAATAAATTACTAAGTATAGCTTATGTATGTAGCATGAAAATGGTCAATAATATAAATATCCTCTAATATAGGAAAAGGGAAAAGACCATACTAGATCTAAAAATACATACATGATATCATGGTGCAAAGTGGGGTGATGCTATACATAAGATCTATTTATAATAAGGATATAATTAAGAAGTTTATGCAAGGAGCTACTGAAAAAAGACTCACTTAGATCTAAGATGTAAAATGGGTAAGTTAGAGAGAGATAAATGTCATTAGGAAATAATCAAGAGGTATCTAAACTAAAATACGTTAATATTCCCATATGAAATAATTTATTATACTCGATAAAATATATATAAATATGTGATTGAACTAACCTCCACTCTATCTATATATATGTAGGGGATAGGATTGGTGAGAACATTGAACCAACCTCCACTCTATCTATAGTCTAGAATGAAGTCTCGAGAAATGGTTATAGAGAGTTTCCCCCGAACCATATGGATTTGGATCCCCTATATATTGTTATATGGGAATCAAAAATAGTGGTAGGTCTAACTAGATATAGATATATGTGGAAAGGCATTTGATTGATTATATGTCTATATCCATATATCTATATAGCCACATAGATTTAGAGGGGGAGGGGAGGATGATGATGGGTGATTATAACGAAGAGGTATCTAAAGTAAGGTTATGACCAATAAGGTATGTAAAAGGGAAAAAAACTCAAATATAACACGTAATAAAAATAATATACTAACCTAATCATGGAAGATAACAACATACCAATATATCATGCATACACACACACAAATACACACACACACACACACATGTGTGTGTGTGTGTGTGTGTGTGTGTGTGTGTGTGTGTGTGTGTGTGTGTGTGTGTGTGTGTGTGTGTGTGTGTGTGTGTGTGTGTGTGTGTGTGTGTGTGTGTGTGTGTGTACACACACACACACATATATACATACATATGTATGTGTGTGCATATAGATATAGATATATATTTATAAATGTATGTATACACACACACACATATCTACACACACATATCCACCAAAGTAAATAAATATATATTATAAGGATAGGGATAATTAACTTCTATTACCTTTTTGACACATCAATCTACACTTTGGTTCAAGTGGAACTTTGTGAGATAATTTTTGGTGAAGATCAAGATGCAAGTAAGAATAGGTGTTATATCCTGATTTTCTCACTAGACTTGTTAATTCACTAAATTGGTATTGGAACTATCTACTGAGAGGGGAGGTGAATCAGTAGATCAACTAAAATCAGTTCTTAAAATACTTTTTAAAATAGATTAAAAAGCATATTCAAATTAAATCAAATATGTAGAGATTACACACACATAAATACTCATGACACTAGATGTATACATGGAAAACCCATTGGAAAAAACCATGGCGAGAATAGCTACTAGAATCTAATGTTTTAATTGAGCCTCATAGTCAAAACCTCAATGGTTACACATTTAAGGGCACCAACCCTAAGGAGACACCAATCCCCTAGTTTAAGAACACCAACTCTAAGGAAGCACCAACTCCCTAACTGAGCACCAACTCAGCTTGTCTAATGGCATCAACCAATCAGATCTCTATGGAGTTACAATTCCAATTTAAAAAATATATTCAAAAATAAATATAAATATAACTCTTTATTACAAGTCTAATCTAAATATTCTCATTATCTACACATTCATTTTCTCTATGAGCCTTTCTTATTATCTACCCCTTTATCTCTATGCCTAGATATATCTCAATTGACACACTTCATCTCTCTCTTTTTAGCCTCTTATTCTCCTCTCTACCCTCTAATTTTGTGTCTATATATTTTATGTTTAACACTATCTAACTACACCAGTATATCTAGCTTTGACAAAAACAACCTTTGACAGTATCCTAGATGTCATATATATAATATTTTGATATAGATCTTACTTCTTCTTATTTTCACACTCAGAATATGACACATCATGCCAATTTTGAACTCAAAAATTTTACTACATCTTGAAATCATGCTCCACCAACATGATTCTTGGTCTCATTACTATCTTTAGAAAATATTAGGCTCTAGTTTTAATGTACATGCCTTTTTACACAATTTTAACCAATCATAAGCATCTAACTCATTATCTGTGTCATTATTTATGGCTTAACTACAAGTTCTTACATGTTCCACTACTTAATCATTTGGATGAATAAACCTTTAAATATCGACTGTTGATCTTATCTTTCATGCCATAATCCAATGATCCTTATTCAAATTGCTCATATTTAAAATGCATCCATTTTATCAATATTTGATAAGCTCAAACATCTATTGGATCCCTATACACTTTCATACTATAAATATTCAAGTTTAAAAAACATCTACTAGATCATTTGATCTGAGGTCTTGTGTGTCATTAGATCTTCAAACTAGCACAATCTTTACTTCTGTCTTGACATTAAATATCAAGTTTTTTATCCCATCTCACTACTTCCTAAGTCTTTGGAATGTTTACACTCTATCAATATTCTCAAAATTTATCAATTTTTAACTCACCACTATGTTGATAAACCTTGAGCACTTTATCCCATTGATTCTACTTGCTCCATTAGATCTCCTTTGCATGATCACTTGCTCACCATCAGATCTTTTAATAAGTTTGATCTTTATCTCTACTTAGCTCTCGATAATGTGACACTTGGAATTAACACATGCCTTCTACAAATTACTATAATTTACCACTATTGAAACACTTGGAATCCTCACATTGATCATTGACTATTTAAATTTAAACTGCTTTATAGATTTACTATGCAAGCTTTGTGATTATGACACTTGTCATTAACACATTTACTTGAAAGTCACTTTGACAAATAAACTTTGATACACTTTGTTAAATCTACAAATTATGATTAAGTGCTATACATTGATCAGTATAGGATAAATATTATTTTTAAGACTTAGGAAATACAAAGTATTGATCATTGCTTTGAGCCAATAATTACTAGGTCAAATGGGTCAGTTTTAGAATGACGACAAGGATTTAAAATATAACTTAAGCCACTAGGTTCCATCTATATCCAATAAACAAAAAATAGAAAATCCTATGAAATCCATGACTTAAACCCTTAGGGTTTAACTAAAAACCCCTATAATGTCCAAGAGTAAAGATAATTCAATTATGAGCTCATCACTCTTCATCTGAACCTATAGACCATATATCTAAGATGCTCATAAAAAGCCACATAATAGATATTGTATCTATTTCCTTTGAAAATGTCCATAAATGGTCTTTGTAAAAGCATGATAACTTTATAGGACCTTGTGTATATTTGAATAAGTATGGGGACCATTTCAATATGCCTGTAAGGCTAACTTTGCACCTGCATAACTCTTATTTCATTTAGTCACATAACCTACAATTTAGTACATAATGTCCTATTACATAGGGGATTCTATCCATATATTTATTTTATCTTGAAGTATTCATACATGCAATATATGACATCATCAAAATTCCTTCTCAAATTTTTCTTATAACCTACAAATTTGTCTGTGGGGGAAAACATAGTGAAAATGCTTAGGAGCCCAACTTTGCTCATGCATATCTTTCATTATGCTATATCACGTGACCTGAGATTCAACACATAGAAACTAGGCACAAAAATTAACAAACCCATATGATCATTTTTTCCTAGCACTTCCATGTGTGCAAATGTTGACCTCATCAATATGCTTACTTGGCTCTACTTGAACCCTTTTTCAAATTTGGCAAAGTATAAAAACTTAGTGAATTTTGTCTAAGTAGCCAACTTTGCATCCCCATATCTTCTACCACATTTCATTGCATGTCTTCAAATTTGGTGCATAATAATTAGGTACTAATTTGATCATAACCATATGACCAACTTTCCCAGACTCATCCACACATGGTATTGGTGATGCCAACAAACTACCTTCTTAGATTTTCCTATCATACACCCAAAATGTCTAAATGATCAATATGAAGAACCAAATAAATTCCACTCATGAACCAAGCACTTCAATCATCCTTGACCTCTTATATGATCCCTTGCACATCCTAAAATCACCATACTTATCCTTGAACATCAATGACATCCATAATTCCAATGGCTTCCCTTTTGACATCAATGAGAATCATATTGCCAACAATCTCCCCCTTTGTCATTGATGGCAAAATAAATGCTTGTTAAGGTTAACATACCCCAATTTATAAAAAATGGGGACCCATGTGTACCTTGAAATTGAAGATGCACTTTATTAGAGTGTCATTAGAATGATTTCACATTATTTTTGTTTTAAGATCATCCACACCATGGTTTGCCTGACTTATTTGTTCATGGTTCTGCTTTAATCTTATCAAAGGTGATAACATTGAATATTTGTGTTTTAGGTGGTAGGTTTGATGGATCCCATTTGGGAGTGAACATGCTTAGGGTTTTGTGCTTCAATGATTAAACTGATCTTTTACTAATCTTGGTTTATAATTGATCCATGTTTTTTAAAAACCTAGCCTAATGTCTTACCTAGATCTTTTATTTCAAATTTAAATTTGATAGGATATTTATATTTAATTAAGTGAGAATAAATTAATAATACCATGGACTTAGTTTAATTTTTTGTCTTAAGGCTTGGTCATTTTTTTCAACGCAACCAAACCTTAAGCTAAAAATTCTATGCTTGGTCTATTTTATGCCCTGTGGTCCATGGTCTATTTTATCATAACATGGTCCAACTAAAAATTTAGGGTCACTTTTATTACTTATCCTAAGGCCTTATCCCAAAGTTTCATCATATTTATTTATAAAATGAAACCATAGGTTAAAACCTTATTCTAAGTCATTTTCCATGAGGTCCCTTTTGTTCTATGTTTATCACTTTGGTCCAAAATCCTCATGCCTAGGTCCTTTTATTACTCATATTTATGTTGAGTCCCTTTTAAATTCATGGGGTACCCTTTAATATATTTTGAACTTAGATTAATCATTTTTATCCTAAGTCATTTATGCATGATCTCGAGCCTAACTTAATCTTTTATAAGATTCAGGGACCAATCGTGTTCAACTACTCAGATCCTAATCTATGACACATGTTTAAATAGAGGACCAAGATCAAATGGAGTGTGATCAATGATGAAAAGAAGTGAACCCTAGTTAAACATCAAGAACATTTATAATATCAATGGTATGCATTCTAATGTATATATCTAGATCCATGAAGTGGATCAAGTCAAAGCTTTTCAAATGTAGCTCCAAGTTAACATAGGACCACCATGTGGCAAAATCATGCTAACTAGAAAAATTGATAGGTGAAAATCTTAAAAGGCCCATGGGACTACTAAGTGGAAAAAATTTAGAGACTAATACAAATAGCCCATGAAAACTGATCAATCAACATGTAACACATAGAGTATAGAGTGAATCAGAAGATGACAAGTGGTAAGCTTGGCAAACAACCCCCATAACTATATTAAAATTAATGGTTATGCTACCATCAAAGACATTCTTGTGGATGTCAAATGATGGTCTCAAGGATGTAAATATTAACATAGTAAAAAACCTTGATCATGTGTTTAAATTTTATGGTCACATGACATCAAAGATATTCCCATAGATATCAAATGATGGTCACAAGGACATCAAATTTAATATAGTAAATGGTCCTTGAGATGTGTTTAAAATTGACAGTCATGTGACTATGAAAGAAACTCCCATAGATGTCAAATGATGGTCATGAGGATGGAAATTTTAACATAGTAAAATTGGATCAAAATTTTAAAAGGAAAATGTCATTTTTGGATAGTGATGCCATGTCAAAACTATATGAGTGCAATAGGCCAAATCAGAAACCTTGTGGACCTGGTAATATAAAGGGTTAGGATTTAAGCTCGTAATGTTTAAACTAACTATGCCATTAGAGCACTTATTATCTTTGAGCAACTTAAAGATGGACCATGCTTGTACTAGGATGAGAGCATCAAGGAAACATAAAGTTATTGTAGTAGCCAGTGGGTCCCAAAATTAGGTGAAATAAGAATGTTCTTTTTGTAACCAACATTGTATAATATTCTGAAATAGGATATTGTTTTATATAAACATGTGTAATTTTTAAGATCACAAATTATCTATAGGTCAGTTCACTAGAAAAAATCATTATTTTAAGAACACTAGAAAGAACACAAGTCCTATACACTTGTATAGATATAACTAGATTAGGACTAATCGACATGCTTCTTTACATCCTATAAAAGGAGCATTATCAATGATCAAAAGGGGACAGAGTTCTTAGAGCCAAAATTACTTTGTAAAAATTTGAGCAAGTAATACAAGTAAGGAATTCTATAAAGATTATCCAAATTTATTTGTGTGTTTACTATCATGGCTTCTCTCTCACTTGTTTGTTCTGATTTCTAGATTTGAATGGTTCTTGTGAATTATTGGTGTGTACCTTTTGAATGCAAAATTGTTAACTTGTGACAATGCTAGGTTAATTGAAGGTTCTCTAGTTTTATTCATTTTATTTGTTCTAAATTTATGGATGCGCATCAGCTATCTACTTATAGGGGTAAATATTTAATGTAAACTTGGTTCTTATTTGCATTATGTCGCACATTCCTAAGCATTTTGCCTAATGTGTGATGTGATTTGGAATAAGTTGTTTACTTTGCATGTTAGTTTTAAGTGAATGTCTAGATGAAATCTAAACTTTATCATGATGTTTGGAATGAAAATCAACATCATTTCATTATGTCCTACCCTTCCTTTTGCTTCTTTTTTAATCAAATAACATTAGTTTAATCGTCATTATAAATATCCATCTTAGATTAGTTCTTGATCATAATTCAATATTATTAGCATAGTATACTACATATTTTATATAGATATATTATTTGGCCATGATGTCTCCCAACCACCAACTAATATAAATATTGTGAAATAGTCACTTGTTTTGCCTCTGTTCCACTGACAGATCATAGGATTAATGCAAACTATAACTCATGCACTGAATTATTTGAATTCTAAAATGATAAGTATTTGTTAAAAACATTAGGTGCCTATGGTAAAAATTTAGGCATCAACAAGAGGAGCTTCATTGGCACTAGAAGGAGGGCCTAGTTATATATTTTTAAATTTGCATAATCTCTACCAATTTTGGTGTGTTTTGATTAAATATTAGTGTATTCTTTACATATTTATGTTATTTGGATCAAAATTATGTAATGATTCATTGATATTTATGGTTTTAAACTAATATTTTGGTTTATTTTAGCCAAATATCACTATTATTTGAAAATCCATGAGTATTTATGGCAAGATAGCTTAAATCTAAGGAGTTTGAGGTTAGTAATAGCAATTCTATTCAAAAATGGACTAATTCTTTACAAATTAAGATTGAAAAATGTGTATATCATTCATACTGATGTATTTGGACATATCTTTCAGTCAATTTAGCTAAATATTTATGTATTTTTTTATTTTTACATATTTATGCAAAATTCACTTAATGTGCGAGTCTGATCATTATTCTTTGCAAGGATGAAGCTCACACAACATATTTAAAATAAGATTTGGATCTAGAACCACCATAGGTAATATCCTCAACAAATTACATCATGGTTAGGTGGATATTCTATAAATTTTCTTGGTCAAGTGCATGACTTACCAAGAAACCCTAAAAGGTATTTACCTTCCTTCAATCGTAATGGCATTATCACTACTGAAGAACATGTTAGATCTTTCAAACCTACTTTAATAATCTTAAATTTTTGTATGAATATTTATCATGTAGATTGTTCCCATTTACTTTCAAAACTGTTGTTTATGAATGGTTCCTTAACCTTCTAGAGGATTATATTACTAACTAGGATGATTTTAACAAGATCTTTAATGATCAATTTGGTAAAATCATTAGTTCATACATTATATATAAACAATTCACCACTTTTATAAGAGAATAAAATGAACCAAATAGAGCCTTTGAAGCTAGGCTTTAGAAAATGTTTAGTAGAGTTGTAGCTATTTATAGACCTTAATAGGCTCTAGCCTTAGATATTTATAAGGATTATTTAGATCCCATGACTTTTGTGTTCCTTAAAAGGTATATTAGAGTCATAAACACCTTGGAATTGGCTTACACTAATTTTTTAATAATAAACGATCAAATACAACCTCAAGGTTAGCTTTCATATGCTATCCCAAATTTCAACCTCCATTTCTGAACACTGAATGTCATTCCTAATGCCAATGAAAATGTGTTTTCCTTAAATCAGACAGTAGCATTGAACAAATTTTCATTAGGCCATATCTATCCTAGATAAAATTTGGGATTCTTGAATAATGATATAAATGGATTTCATTCACAAGGATAGAGAGATTTGGTGTCCACTAGTAATGACAATCAAGTTCATAACTCAGAAGCACTAGAGAATGAGAATGAATCCAAAATTAAGATGGTTCAAAGGTTGAGTACTAATTTTATTTAGTTATAAAATCAAGTGGGAAATTTTAGGGAAGGCTATAATAGAGGTTATATTTATCAAAGATTCAATAGGTTTTATGATAATAGCCGCAATGAGTGACTTGAGGACATACATGAAATGAATCTTTGTGATATAGGTCTAGCTACTCATTATAATGTCTTAGAAGCATGTCAAAATTAAAGAGATAGATTTGAAGAATAAAGTGAACCAAAATATAATATAGATGATGAAATTGATGTTCAAGATGAAAATACCCATGAAGAATATCATATACAAGCTAACCTCTTTTCAGAAGATAGTTGTGAGGATAATTCATATGAGGTCAATGCCAAAATTAAGGATATCCCTAAGGAAGAATACCAATGGAAACATTTGTGTTAGGATTTTTTGATATAAAATGACATTTTATAGGATATTAATATCATTTTGGATATCCCAAATCAAGATGAGTTGGGACTTGATTGGGTAGGTGAGATGCCATTTTACACAAAGAATGAATATGAAGCAAGTGAAATGGATCATGAATTTACATATGACACATTCAAAAGGGTGGTAGTATATGATCAAATTTATTCAAATTTAAGGATGTAGATGAATTTCATACTCTTTTATCTAATCAAAATTAAGTAGCATTTCAAGATGTCTTAAAAAAATTTGGTACAAAAACTGGTAGTTCATCTCCATCTCTAACAGGACTTAATGGAGACATTAGGATGATATTGTTAGCTAATTTTCCATCATTGAATGAGGATGACATAAGTAAATATATATACATGAATAAAGGATAATCAAAACTCCTAATGTAAGATAAAAGGATTTGGTAAGAATATGATTGGGTCTTAGATTCATACCTTTGATCCATACATCTGAGAATGTTGATAAGAGACCAAACTATATCACCTTGAAGGCACAAGTATACAAGTGCTCCTATCCACAAGAAGAGGCCATTGAATGTAATAAATAATGTTTCAAGGTTTTTTAGTATATTAAATAATTTCCCACTTGATCCTAGAGGTAAGTACTTTGTGCAGTTAGTATAAGGCTTAGTTTAGTTTCTTTCCTATTCTTTTTTTATTGCTTTTTTCCTTCCTATCCCTTATTTGTATATAGTGTTTTTATGTATTTATTTTATTTTTTTGTTTTTTTCCTTTCTTATAATAAGTATTTTTGGACAATTATCATCTCAATTTTTATCTAGTTTCTTAAGAAACTTTATAGTTTAGAGATGCAAGTATGACTTCTCAACACTGGTTAATCATGGATGGTTAAAATAAGAGATTAATGTTATAGTTTAGAGAAACTAGAAAACATTTCTATATGATTTAATTTTTCCATGATATTTTAAAACTTGTTAAGATCTAATCTTGGTTTTAAGAAAAAATTCTCATGTAGGATGAAAGTTTAAACTATTAGGATACAATTAAGCTCACATTTAGAAAACATTAATTACCTAGGATAAAGTTACAACCAAGGATGATTGTTTGAAAATCAAACACTTGAAAAAATACCTAAACCTAATTAACTTGGTTCCTAATTTTTTTTATAAATCCAAAATAATAACCTTATTTCAAAATCAAAAGCTTTCCAAGCAAAGGTGATTCTAGTAATCTCCATCAGGGCTATGGATGCCTGGGTAGTAGTGGAGCAAGGTCTTGAGTGGAGCCAAAGGTATATTTATCAGGGATATGTATGATTTTTTAGTGTATATAAATTCCCAAGACTTCCTTGAGATAAATCATGGTTATTAATGAATATTCAAACATGTTTAAAGTCAATGTTAATGATTAGATTCATGAACCTGGAAGTTGTTCTCTAAATCCTTTAAAAATCAGTAAGTGGAATCAAAGCACACACAATATGAATGAGGTTTTGATGTTTGATCATAAATATTCTTATTAAATATTTGTTCTAAACATGAATTTATCTCAATAATTGTGGATAATCAAATATAATAAGTAGATTAATTATTAGTCTGAACCAGAGTCTCTAAATTCTAACATATTACTATGTTTACCCTATAAGTTGCCATTTGTTGAGGTCAACATACCCCAATTTATAAAAAATGGGGACCCATATTTAAAATTATGAAAATTTATACCTTGAAATTAAATATTCACTCGATCAAAGTGTCATTAACATAATTGTACATTATTTTTTTTGAAGATCATCCACACCATGGTTTGGCTGACTTATTTATTCATTGTTCTACTTTAATCTTATCTAAGATTCTAACATTGAATATTTGTGTTTCATGTGGTAGGTTTAATGGAGCCCATTTGGGAGTGAACATGCTTAGGGTTTTTTTATTTAATGATTAAATTGATCTTTTACTAACCTTGGTTTATAATTGATCCATGTTTTTTGAAACTCTAGCCTAATGTCTTACATGGACCTTTTATTAGAATTTAAATATGGTGGGAGATTTTTATTTAATTAAATAGGAAAAAATAAATAATAACATGGACTTAGTTTTATTTTTATCCTAAGACTTGGTTGTTTTTTTCAACACAACCAAACCTTAAGCTAAAAATCCCATGTTTGGTCTATTTTATGCCCCATTGTCCATGGCCCCTTTTATTGTAGCATGGTCCAACTAAAAATGTAAGGTCACTTTTATTACTTAGCCTAAGGCCTTATCCCAAAGTTTCATCATATTTATTTATATAATGAAACCCTAGGTTAAAACCTTATGTTAATTCATTTTTTGTGAGGTTCCTTTTGTTCTATGTTTATCACCTTGGTCCAAAATCTTTGTTCCTAAGTCCTTTATTACTAATATTTATGTTGAGTCCCTTTTAAATTCATGGGGTCCCATTTAATATGTTTAGAACTTAGCTTAATTTTTTTTATCTTAAGTCCTTTATACATGCTCTCAAGCCTAACTTAATCTTTTATAAAATGCAAGGACCAATCGTATTTAACTACTCAGATTCCAATCTATGACATGCATTTAATAAAAGGACCAAGATCAAATGGAATGTGATCAATGATGAAAATTAGTTGACCTAAGTTAAACATCGGTCACATTTTCAAGATTAATGGTATGAATTCTAGTGTATATATCTAGATCTATGGAGTGGATCGAGTGAATGCTTTTCAAATATAACTTGGAGTTAATGCAGGACTACCATGTAGTAAAATCATGATAATTAGAAAAGATAATAGGTAAAAAGCTTATAAGTCTCATGGCATTTCCAAGTGGCACAATCATTGAGCCTAGAAACATTGAGTAATTGACACATGGCACATTCAAAGTGCAGAGTGAATCAAAAGATGACAAGTGGTAAGCTTGGAAAATAACCCCCATAATTATGTTAAAATTGATGGTCATATAACAATCAAATATGTTCATATAGATGTCAAATAATAGTCATGAGGATGTCAATCTTGACATAGTAAACAACCTCAATCACGTGTTTAAATTTGATGGTCATGCAATTATTAAAGACATTCCTATAGACATCAAATGATGGTCATGAGGATGTTAAATTTAACATATTAAATGGTCCCCAAGATGTGTTTAAAATTAATGGTCACACAACTATCAAAGACATTCCCATGACTATCAAAGATGTTCCCATGAATGTCAAATGATGGTCATGAGGACATAAACTATAACATAGTAAAATTGTATCCAAATTTTAAAAGGAAACGGTAATTTTTAGACAGTGATGCCAAATCAAAACTATATGAGTGTAATAGGCCAAATCAGAGACCCTACAGACTTGGTAATATAAAGGATTGGGATCTAAGTGCACAATGTCTAAACTAACTACACCATTAGAGCGCTGCTTATCCTTGAGTATCTTAAAGATGGGACCATGCCTGTACTAGGATAAAAACATCAAGGAACCATAAAGATATTTTAACAGCCAATGGGTCCCAAAATTAGGTGAAATAAGAATATTCCTTTTGTAACCAAAATTGTATAATATTCTTAAATAGGATATTATTTTATATAAACATGCACAATTTTTAAGATCACATATTATCTTTAGGTCAATCCACTAGAAACTATAATTTGTTCTAAAACATTGGAAATAACACCTATCCTATATGCTTGTACAAATATAATTGGATTAGGACTAATCAAAATGCTTCCTTACATCCTATAAAAGGATAATTATCAATTATAAAAAGGGGAGGGAGTTCTTAGAGCCAAAATTACTTTATAAAACTTTGATCAAGCAATACAAGCAAGTAATTCTATAAAGATTGTCTAGATTTGTCTATGTGTTTATTATCATGGCTTGTCTCTCAATTGCTTGTTCTAATTTCCAATTTTGAATGGTTCTTGTGAATTTTTGGTCTATACCTTTTGAATATTGAATTGTTAACTTGAGTCATTTTTAGGTTAATTTAAGTTTCTCTAGTTTGATTCATTTTATTTACTCTACATTTGTGGATGTGCATAAACTATCTACTTATAGGGGTCAATATTTAAAGTAAAATTGGTTCTTATTTGCATTATGTATCACATTCCTTAGGATTTTTCTTGATGTGTGATGTGATTTGGGATAAGTTTTTTAATTCATATGTTGATTTTAATTACATGTCTAGATGAAATCTAAACTTTATCATAATGTTTGGAATGAAGATCGGCAACATTTCTTTTTTCCCTACCCTTCCTTTTGCTTCTTTTTAACCAAATAGCCTTAGTTTAAATTTCATTGTAAATATCCATCTTAGATTATTTCTTAGGTTAGTTCATGATCATAATTCACTATTCTTAGCATAGTATACTACATATTTTATATAGATCTACTATTTGGCCATGGTGGATCCCAACCACCAACTAATATAAATATTGTGAAATGGTCACTTGTTCTACCTCTATTCCATCAATAAATAATAGGATTATCATAAAATGTAACTCATGCATTTAATTATAAAATGAGAATTGTTTATTAAGCACTTTGGTCACTTATGGTACACATTTAGGCATCAACAATACTTTGATCTTCTAATATTTTGCTCCTTATCTAACATTGTTTGCATTGGATTCTAATGAGTATGAATGGAAGCTATTCATACTAAATTTTCTCTCCCTTAGGCAATGGCACATTTTCCTAATACTTGACTTGGAAACTTACTAAATTCTTTGATCTTCTTTGACATTTACACTTTTTCTCCAAACTTTTTTAGAAAGCATTTGCTCTTTTTCTCCCCCTTTGACATCAATGGCAAAAGGACTCTTTCTAAATATTTTTATAAATGTTTATCCCCATTTATTATATAAAGGAGTTTATCCAAGAATATAAAGCCATCAACTCATTATAAATTTGCAAAAGTATGCATACCTAAGTTTCCTTTTCTCTTCTTTTTCTAGGGATTAATAAAGCTTTTATGATCCTCCCCTAGACTTATGCTATATCACTAGTATCTAGTGATGTGATGTAGGAGCTAACATAAAATATTACTAACCTTTTCTCTTAGTATTAACTATATAATCTTTTGATACTAAGACCTAACCAATTTCAAAGCTCATCTAATCTGAGCCTTCTTGATCCTGATAGACTGAATAATGTATCTCCCCCTTACACTATGCATAGCTTCTTAGGGCATTCATATTATCTGAGTTAAATCCCCTTAAATACATGATCCATATTTACATCAAGGGAATGCCTATAACACACCATAAATTTATTTAAAACATGTATATCATCATTTTACACATGTTCTCTGAGTTTGGTGACTAAACTCATTACACAACCTAAGATACACAATGTCACAAGTTTATTACATTAGAACCCTTATGAAAAATGAATATACAGACCATACATATGATATATAATCCAAAAATATCATTATGTCATATTAAAATAGTCATTATGTCCCTACATACACTACATACACAACACTTTACCTGGTTTGATCAAGTCATCATCACAACCTACGTGAGTTCTCATTTATAGCATACATCACTTGATTATGCACTAAAAGTGGTATCTTAAGAAGCATATATAGAGATACCTTACTTTAAAATGTCCTAGAATAATGTGAAAATAGTATTTTCCCATAACTCCTCATATTCCTTCTCCTCTTTAGTCATCTTGTGTTGTTAGGTCTTATTCTTCTTCTTAAGCTTAAGAGAAATAACATGCTCATCCACTGTGATTTTTTCATTTGGATTAACAATACATGGAGAAAAAATGGTTTCATGACATAAATTTTCATTTGATGAATCTTCTTTGCAGATTAAGATATCATCATTAGGCATTTAAAACTAATGTTTTATGCATGAAAGTTGCTTAGTAATAGTAAGATGCTCACTTGAATCTATACTCACTTCAGAACTAGCCTTAACCAACACCTAGGTCTTCTCCTTGAGCTTGGTATTCTCATCTTGAACAAGAGAAAATATCAAGATCTCTTGAAATTCTCTAACATCTATAGCATTCTCCATCATGGCTTTATATTTCACTTTCCATACGTGCTTAGGTTTCTTAAATGTCCTATTTTCTCCCTTTTAGGTAATTGTGAACCTTTATTCACACTAGGAGGCATGCCTTTCTTCTTGATTTGCACTTTTGATATTAAAAATCTTGTTTTATAATGTTTAGCCTTTATTCTTACTTTTCTTACAAAATTAGTTCTCCTTGTAGGTACAATTCTACAATTACTAGCCTTATGAAAAAAATGATTAAAACTATAACAATAACCATAAAAAGATGAGGAATACCTAGTCATATATTTTATTTGTACAAGATGGGGAGTTCTTAATTTTTTATTATTCAAGTCTCTCACTCTTGTGTAACCATCTGCATTAATTGCATTTGTCTTTTGCATCTTTCTTGAGTTTGTAGAGATGGACTCATTATTCTTTTTCCTTTCCTCAGGTTTTTTTCTCCTTTAGACTTCTTATCATTAGAAGTGCTACTGTTTGTCTTTATATCTCTAGAGACATTCCTTTTCTTTACTCCTGATCCTTTAATTTTGAAATTGTCATATAACTTAGTAGATGTACTAGTTATGGCACTTTTCCACTTTCATAACCAAGACTAGATTTCCTTTTTGATGAATTTTGAGAGCTGATCAATTCATCAAGAATGTATGGTCCTCCTTTTAGCTTCAAACCTTTGTCTATTTGTTATTTATCCTTTTCAAGGTATTTTATCAAAGCCATTATATCTACTTCTAGCCTCATACATTCATCATATTTATATTTTAGGTAAATTTTGACTACATCTTCTATTCTTTTAGCCTCTTCAACTTGTGTATTTAGGTTCACTACCATCATATCAAATCTTTCAATATTCTTTGACAAATTTTCAATTTCTTTTTATCCAAGCTTATTCTACCTTGAGTTATCTTTTCTTATCTTATCAATCTCATCTAGATCATAGATGCCTTTACATTCTAGATCTACTTATACTTCCTCTTCTTCATCAAAGTCTATAACTTCTCTTTCTTGATTCATAGAATCTGATCTTGATATCATTGATAAGAATTCATTTCCCTCAACCACAAAGGCACAATCATGACTATCATCTAAGCTATCACTGTTATCCAATGAGTAACTATATTATTTTATGTATAGACCTTATTATCTTTAAATAATTTATTCTTCTTGGAGTAGTGGGGTTTCACCTTTTTACTCTCCTTTTCTTGCTCAAAGTTATCATTTTTGTTATAAGGGCATTTAGTAGCAAAATGTCCTACCTTACCATAGTTAAAGAATTTCAAGGGTAACTTACCTTTGTACTTTCCAAATGTTCTTTTTAGTCTTCTAAAAAAGTTGGCTTCTTCTTCATCAGTCTCCTCAGATCTAGATGAAGATGCTTCTTCTTTTACTTTCTTGGCTAATTTGAATGCAACTTCTCTCTTGAAATTATCTACTTCTCCCATTCTCATATCATAAGTAGTGAAGGTTCCATGTAACTCATCAATAATGAGTTTATCTAAATCTTTTGCTTCCTCTATTACAAATATTTTAGAGTCATACCTTGATGGTAGAGATCTTAGGACCTTTTTTATAATGATTTATTATTTCATTTCTTCTTAAGGCCTCTGATTGCATTAACTATTTCATCTACCCTAAGGAGATAGTCTTCAATTTTCTCTTCTTCATTCATTTGAATATTTTCAAACTTACCTCTGTAAGTTTGAATCTTGGCCTACTTTACCTTGTCCTCACCTTCATAGATGCTCTTCAACTTGATCTAGATGTCTTAAGAATTTTGGCAATGCATCACTTTGATAAACTCTAATTTTGATGATCCACAGAGAATAACAATATTTTCCTTGGAATTGATCTTATATGCTTTCTTTGAATCCTTATCATTGGGAGTTTTAGTAGGAGATGTATATCCATTTACAATAGACATCTATACATAAAACCCTAATGAATATAAACATGTTTTCATTCTTATGCTCCAAAATAAATAGTTTGATCCATCAAAGAAAGGTGTTTTGTTTAATGAATATCCTTCTTGACTAGCCATTTGTGTTCACCATTCTAAGATATACTTGAGATGATTAAGATTATTTTAAGGAACCAAGTCTTTGATACCAATTTTTGGAATAAAACTATCTACTAAGAGGGGGGTGAATTAGTAGATCAACTAAAATTAATCCTTAAAATACCTTTTAAAATAGATGAAAAAGAATATGAAAATAAAATAAAATATGTAGAGATCACACACACACACACAATTACTCATGATACTAGATGTATACATGAAAAACCCATTGGGGAAAACCATAGTGAGAATAGATGCTAGAATTTACTATTCTAATCCATATTCACTATCAAAACCTCACTAGTTAGACATTTAAGGGCACTAAATCTAAGGAGACACCAATCCCATAGTTTAAGAGTACCAAATCTAAGGAAGCACCAACTCCCTAATTGAGTACCAACTCAACTTGTGTGATGGCATCAACCAATCAGATCTCTATGGAGCTACAACTCCAATTATAAAATAGAATTATAAATGAATCTAGATCGAACTCTCTATTATAATTCTAATCTGTAACTACTCATTCTTTGTACATTATATCTATGTTCCTTTCTTCATCTCTACCCATTTATCTCTGTGTCTATATATATCTCAATTGACACACTTCATCTCTCTCTCTCTCTCTCTCTATATATATATATATATATATATATATATATATATCTCTCTAGTTCTATGTCTATATATTTTTTGTTTGAAACTATCCAACTACACTAGTAGCTTTAACTTTGACAACAATAACCTCTAATAGTATCCTAGATGTCATATATATAAGCTTTTTATCTAGTTCTTACTTCTTATTTATGTTCACACTCAAACTACAACACATCATCCTAATTCTAAACTCAACAAGTTTCTTTCATCTTGAAATCATACTTCACCATATTGATTCTTGGTCTCATTACTATCTTTAGCAAATATTAGGCTCTAGTTTTAATAGACATGCCTTGTTACATAATTTTAATCAATCACAATGATCAAACTCATTGTCTATGTCATTATTTATGGCTTACTACAAGTTCCTACATGTTTCAAATCTTAATTGTTAAGATGAATAAACATTTAAATATCAACCATTTATCTTATCTTTTGCACCATAACCAAATGATCCTCATTCAAATTGCTAATATTTAAAACATGTCCATTCAATCAATCTCTGATAAGATCATGTGCTATATTTGATCCCTATACACTTTCAAACTTTAACTCTTTATCTTTAAAATGTGTCTGTTAGATCATTTGATCCAAGCTCCCATGTGTAATTGGATCTTCAAAGTAGTATTATCTTAACTTTTATCTTGATGTTAAATGTTGATCTCTTTATCCCATCTCACTGCTTCTTGAGTCTTTAGAATGGTTACACTCCATCAATCTTCTCATAATTTCTCAATCTTTAACTCTCCACTATGTCAATAAACCTCAAACACTTTATCCCATTGAATCCACTTGTTCTATTGGATCTCCTTTGCATGATCACCCACTCACCATCAGATCTTCTAACAAGCTTGATCATTATCTCTTCTTAGCTCATGAGAATGTGATAGCTGGAATTAGTGTGTACCTTTCGCACATTACTATCATTTCCCACTATTGAAACACTTGGCATCCTTACATTGATTATCAACTATTTTACTTTAAACCACTATATATATTTACTATGCAAGTTATGTGATTGTGACACTTGTCACTAGCACATTTACTTAGAATTCCCTTTTAATAATTAAATTTGTGATGATTCATTGGATCTCCAATGTATGATTAATATCTATACATTGATCAACATGGGACAAATATTAAGTTTAAGACTTAGGAAACATAAATTATTGATCACTGTGTTGAGCAAATAATTGCTAGGTTAAATGGGTTGGTTTTACAATGATAATAAGGGCTTAAGATATAACTTAAGCCACTAGGTCCCAGTTATATCCAGTCAACATCAAAATATAAAATCTTATGAATGCCATGACTTAAACCCTTAGGGTTTAATTAAGAAAACCTATAATGTATGAGAGCAAATATAATTCAATTTTGGGCTCATCACTCTTCATCTGAACTTGTGGACCATATATCTAAGATGCTCATGAAAAACCCATGAAAAATCTCCTATTTGTTTCCTTTAAAATGTCCATAAATGGTCTTTGTAAAATAATGACAACTTTTTAGGACTTCATGTAGATTTTACCAAGTATGGGGACCATTTCAATATGCCTAAAAGGCTAACTTTGCACCTACATAACTCTTATTATGCTTAGTCACATAATCTAAAATTTAGTGCATAAGATCCTATTGCATAGGGGATTATATCTATATATTAATATACTCTTGAAGTCTTCATACATGCATGATATGACATCATCAAAATGCCTTCTCAGCTTTTTTTTATAACCTACAAATTTGACTGTGGGAAAATACTATCAAAATACCTAGGAGCCCAACGTTGCTCATGCATATATTTTGTTGCACTATGTCATGTGACCTAAGATTTAGTGCATAGAAACTAGGAAAAAAATAGAAAAACCCATATGATCATTTTTTCCTAATACCTCTATGTGTGCAAATTCTAACCTCCTCAACATGCTTACTTAGATTTTATTGAACCCTTTTGCAAATTTGGCTAAGTATAGAAACTTAGTTAATTTTGTTTGACTAGCCAACTTTGCATCCTCATATCTTCTATCGTGCTTCATCACATGTCTTTAAATTTGGAAAATAAAAACTAGGGAATAATATGATCATAACCATATGACCAAATCCCTCAGACTCATCCACATGTAGCAATGGTGATGTCAACAAATTATCTTCTCAGAGTTTCCTATCATAGACCCAAAATGTCTAGATGATCAATATGAAGAACTGAATGAATTATTGTCATGCACACAAGAACCCCAATCATCATTTACCTCTTATATAATCCATTACACATCCTCAAATCAACATACTTAGCCCTAAAATCAATGATATCTATAATGCCAATGATCTCCCTTTTGACATCAATGACAATCATATTACCAACAAGTTTACTATTATAGTGAACTGATTTTATTTATATTGTGATGTATGAATAGTCATATAATGTTATTTAGATGATTTTTAGATTATTGGTTAGTTGTACATTATTTGAATTATGTATAATGATCATGATTATTCAATTTTAATATGTTTTATCAATAGATTATGGGTTAATTATGATGTTAGATAAATAATATTATTTTAATGAGGTGGATGTAGGAGATAATTCACCCTCCAAATTGATATAGATGGAGAAATCATCATAGAGGGTGTGGTAGATGATTATGTTGGGGTTGAGATAACTAATGATGGATCCTACATGCACCATACAATATAGTTAGATGCATGCTTACTTTATGTCTTGATAATTTTATGATTTCACTAATCTAATATGCATTTAATTTATTTACTTTTTTATGCTTGGTAATTATGAATTAAGCCTAATCCAAAATTAGTTACTAGTATGAACATACTTTCATTTATGATAGTGTTATAGGTTGTGATGCCATGTTTATTTTCTAAATCAAGGAAATTAAAAATTATGATTTTTTCCTTTGTTAACTATTGTTGAGTGACTTATGGATTGGTTGTTAACTCTTGTATATCAAAACTTATATACCTTGTTGAGTTCCTAATAGAAAATAATTAAAATATGTTCGTCATGTAGGGATAATATAATAGGCTTTGGTCATTTTCAAATGAAATGGTAACATCATTGAGACTTTGCATGGTTAATAGGGTAGATGGTTGTTATAATAATTAACATTATGATTGCCAAATTATTAATCATCATTTTATATAGTTTTAATTATTTATAAATTATTATTTAATTTTGATATTTTGAAAGTCAACCCTAATTAGAGAAAGCTATAATTATGTTAATTTTGTCATTATCAATCCATGAAAAAAGAGAACTAGGGATATTTGGGTGTTGTTTGAGGTGCATGATTGACTATGTTAATGAGGCCTATGAGACTTCAGCCATGTCAGGAATTTAGGTATTTTGTGAGGGTTTTATTTAGTTAGAAATTGATGATTGAGGAAATTTCACTAGGATGATAGGGTTCTAGTGAGATGAAAATGGTGGAGAAGGTTTTGGAGAGGTAGGTAGAAATGATAAGGAGAGGAAAAAGAAAGGCAAATTGGTTGTAGGTAGAATTATTCATCTTGAATAGTTAAGAGGAATATAAATTTGAGGTAGGGTTTACATTTCAAATCTTTGTATGTATCACCATGAGTAAATATGGGTTTATATTTTTTGGGTGTTTAAGAAAAGTAGTGAAGAGTCAATTTATTTTATGGGTTCATAGATTCAACTTGTGGAAGGAATTAGTCCCTCCACAGGACCAAATCAATGAAATGGTGCTCCTAAAAATGCATATGAAACCAATCCCATAATTATTCTTAGAAATAAAAATTAATAACCTTGTTGTTGATTGTAATTTAACCCTCACTATATTTCATGGCATCCTTAAATAATAAAGTAAGATTCATAACATTTAATTGACATACTTGTGCTTTATATTCTTCTAAGGTGACTCAATGGTGTTTATTGCATGCATTTGTAAACCAATTTAAAAGATCTATAGGTGTTACTCCAAAGTCAAAGTTTCAAAACTATTTAGGGTCAATTATAGATTAATAGTCATTTTTGGATGATTTTTAAAACATTTTTACACCTAGGTAATTGCATATAATATTTTGCAATAATTAGACATGGTTGAATATATTGATTTTAGGGACAAATTTTATGTTGAACCCTATTATACATTTATATTTATGTTTAGTACTATAGTGTATAGCCGGTTATAAGTATTCTTTAAACCCATGTTGATTATGTAAACTTAAAAAGGTTGTTGATTTTTTTATACATTTCTATGTATAACATTTATGGGTCAACTTTGTGCTCAAAAACAAATCCCTTACACTCTATTGGGTGATGTTTACTTCTATGACAATAGAGGAATTCCTAATTTTATTTATGGTTGAAAATTATATGTTATACATTTCTTGCATAGGGATTGTTTTGGTGTATTTCATATTGTTGTATATTCATTTATGTATTAAGAGTGACCATATGTTTACTATTAGGATACTATTAGTGTATACAGTGTTGGTGTATAGTAGTAATATTTACATTTATATGTGGGTAAAGTATTTTGTATATTTGATAAGTGAGGATATTTTTTGTTAGGTGTGGTGAGATCCTTAAAAAAAACTAGCAACCTTCTCTCCCCTTATATCAAGTTGAATTAAATCATAGTAAGTAGGATCTAAATTGAGATATAAATTAAGGAATTTAGTCTCAATGGATTTGCCTAAAATATTATGAATGATCATTGAATAACTAGTTTACATGGTGTATAGTTGAGTTTTTTGTGTGTATAAATAAGTTTTAGCTATTCATATACATATATCTAATATTTTAAGTACCTATACTATCTATGCATATATTTTGGTTTATTAGTCCTCAGGGGAATAAATTAGTATAAGTTTTCTAGTAAAACAATGATGCTTGGTTTGTTTAATACATATAAATACATATGTTCATCTATATGTAAGTATATTATTTAATGTATATGGGATTATCATAATTAACCCATGGTAAACATATAATTACTTACAAATTAATGAACATATTGTGTGTGTGTGTGTGTGTGTGTGTGTGTGGTATTAATGTATTATGATTATTTATGCATCACACTTATAACAAAGACTAGATGTATTAAATGTATAAAAGGCATTTAGCTATAACACTAGTATTTAAATGAGACCTGTTTAAAACATGGGAAGAAAAGATGAAATGGTAATATGTTGATTTGGTTTTCTATTTGGTTATAAGAATAAAATGAAACTCTAAATATGTGTAGATAGATTTTCAAGATTAAATTATTTTAGTTCCTCATATGTTGGGAATAGTTAGTTATTGATTAAATAAAATGAGCTTGGAATTAAATGAAGTGTTCATCATTGGATTTTTATGTGAAATGAAGATTAAATATGCATTTACACCATTTATTTGAATATATTAAGTGCTACTGAAAAATATATTTTAAAGAGAAAAACCCTTATTATAATGTGAATTATTTATACTATCATAATAGTACATAGAATATGAGTAGTTGGTTGATTTATGTATTTATTAAGTTAGTGTTTGAATTAAAAAAATCTTACCTAATTCTAGTTAATCCTAGAGGGGTTGATACATTGTGGTATTAGAGAAAAGGTTAAAAATCTAGGACCTAATTAGTCTACTAACACAAATGTATTCTCCTATTAACCAAAGAGAAGAATGGTGCAGGGTAGACTTGGAGGTGAGGGTATTTAAACACTAATGGATCCAAATTAATTTCCAACTGAGCAAGCTATGAAGTTATATTAGATCCTCCTAGCCATGCACATAACTAGGGATTAACTCATGGACTTGGATTAGGAAGTATATGGACATGTTGAGGAGAATAATCAGGAGAATCATAGGATCATCTTGCCAAACACAAGGAGGTGCCACAAGATGTGAGATCTTGAGTAAATACAAATCTGGCATAGGATATGAAAAAGGTCAATCCACCCAAATTTGATGGAACCATTTTAGGAGATGGTCTAAAGTGTGGCTAATAGATATGGAGAAGTATTTTGAGATTCAAAATTACTTATAAGTCACTAAGGTAATTTGGGGAGCATATAAACTTGCTGGAGAAGCAAAAAAATAGTGGGAAAATAAGAAGCTCAAGATGAACCTCAACTCTACAACCACCACTTAGGAGTAATTTGTGACATCATTTATGTCATAGTGTCTTCCTTGGCTATATTTTTATTATAATTTGATAGATTTTTAAAACCTTAAGCAAGGAGACCTTTTAATGAATGAATAATGGGAGTAATTCACTATGCTCCTTAAGTATATTCCTTAGTATTAGATAGATGAGAGATTTCACATCAAGAATTTCATTATGGGATTAAAACCCCTAATTGTTTGTGAGGTGGATGTGCATGGGCCATTTACCATGGATTAGGTCTTTGAAAAGGCAGTTAAGCAAGATCAAAAAATAAAATCTCTTGGTTAGGTTAGATATAAATTTAAGAATAATTTTAGAGTTCATAAAATGATTTTCAAAAGGACGAATTGGAAGAGGAGTGGAGACTCAAAGAATCAATTTAATAATTGGAATGCTAATTTCAATAGTAATTCAAGAAACAAGAAACTTGGAAATGGTTTCAAGGGAAACCAACAATTAGATAGGAGAGGACCACCTAGAGGATGCTTCATTTGTGAAACTGGTCATTATGCTAAAGAGTGAATTAAAGGTAAATTATATGGTATGAACAAGGTTTTTTCCTTGAAACAAGGAACTTTTCAAAAGAGGATTCATGTAACTATTAAAAATCATTAGGCTAAGTTCCAAGCTTCTCATATTAAACTATCAGGTATTTTGTTTGAACATCAAATTTCAATTTTGATTGACACTAGGGATACTGAATGTTTTATTACTCATTGAATTCTTAATAAGTTGTCTAGAAAATATTGGATTATGGAAAATGTATGGTCAGTATAGTATGCAAATGAATCAAAGGTTAAGGTTGATAAGGGTCTAGTGAAATCTGAGAACATGTTACCTAAATTCACTACAATAGTGGATCTATATACTACACCTCTAAGGTTATGTGATGTGATCCTAGGAGTAAATTGGCTTGCTAGGCATAAAGCTAAGGTTGATTGATATCTCAATAAGGTATAATGTTAGGATGATTTTGGAAATTAGACATAACTTTAGGTTGAGAAAAGAGAGTTAAAGCTTAGACAAATTTATACAAGTCAACTCAAGAAGGATCATAGGAAAGGATGCCAGGAATTTATTATTAAAATAAATGAGATGGAGGAATATAATAAAACATCCATTGGAAATTATCCTTTTCTTAGGAACTTTCAGGATGTGTTTCTAGAGGAATTGCCTGGATTACGACCCAAATGAGAGTTTAATTTCTTGATTGACATAATACTTGGATATGAACTACAATCCAAGGCTTTAATGTCCACATTTTTGAAATTAAAATAATATTATTGTTAAAATAAAAGTATTTTTAAATACTTAAATATAAATTAATAATATTAATCTAATTTGAGTTCCACTTAAGTTGGGGCCCTTTTGAGGGTCATGGGCACTTATGGGTAAAGTGGAGAATTATAAACAATATCCTTTTAAAGTTTTGAGAGGGAGAGTTATCTTATGAAAGGGATATAAAAAGAAACTAAGTTTTCATTTAGAAGGTATATTGAATATTGACTTGGAATCTTTGATCAAGTATGTCAATCTTGATTACCACATCTTGAGGATGAAAACCTTTAAGAAGTGTTAAGGGTTTGGGGATGAAAACCTCCATTCCTATTACTTGGAAGATCTATTAAAGGGTTGTAGTTGAGCTTCAAAATTGCATGTTTACATGCAATTAGATCTACAAGGGTGCTTTTAGAAACCACCTATATTGAGGAATGTTGTAAACTCTATCTAAAGTTGGTTTTTGGAGAAATTGTAGGTCTTGAAGAGTGTCAATTTAAATTGGGAGCTTGTTCATAGAGTTTAGAGTAATTTCCTTGGGTGGTGACTTGTTTGGGTGGAATAAAAGACCCCACTTGAGAGGGTTATGCTACACAAAGGCCCTTGAGGGTTTGAAGGATTAATTGGAAAATTTATTCTACTTGGGTGACTTGTTTAGGGCATCACAAAAGGCTATTTTGGTGGTTAATTAGTGGATAATATATTCATAAATATTTTATATTTATTTTTGAGGTGGGGTGAACTAGTTTGAGGAGATAGAGAACCTTTTGGAGGGATTTTAGACTCCAATTTGGTAAGGTAAATTTATTTTTTTATTTCTAATTTATTTGATAATAAAACTTAGTGGTTTGAAGTATTTTTGGAGGGTTAAATCAAGGGTTTAATTCTATTTTTTTCCATTAATTTCTGATTTTGGAAATTCACTAGGAGGAAGTGTGTCAAGGGTTTTGGGACCTTGATTGGATTTTAAAAATTGGGTAATTATTATTGAAAATATTAGTGGAATTTATAACCTATTTTTAGAAAGTTTGGTAGGGTTACAAGTATAATTTTATAAATTAGTTAATATTAAATATTCTTTATTTTGGAAACTTGGTTTGGAGAGGGTTTTAGCATGTTTGAGGTCCTAACTTGGGATAATTTATATATGATATTCATGATAGAATTTATTTTAATTTTATCTTTAGTTATGGAGGAGTTTTAAGTAGGATTTGGTGATGAAAAGAAGGTTTAAAATTTTATCTTGGTGGCATTGAGGGTTTGGGAGTGAAAAACATAGCACTTTAGCTCTTTTCTTCATATGGTGTGAGCCACGTATTGGTTAAACTTCACAAAGTAATTTTATATTTATTTTTTGAGTGATTGGAGGTCTAATAATTATAGTTTGGTGGTGAAAATACAACCCTAGGGTTGGTTGGTTTTATTTTTAGAATTTAGATTTTATTTCAAATTTGTTTAAGGGTTTGTTGGAAAACCCTCTTTTGTATTATTGTCCCAAATTATGGACATTATATTGGTGTCAGGGCCAATTTCTTGGCCAATGATGGAATGCAAAGGTATTTTTCAAACAATGATGGGGATAGGGATAGATTGGAATGGATCACTCAGTCCTGAGATCAGTTGATGGGAGCTATGGCTACATTGCTTCAAATGATGAAAGATATGAAAGGGGATCAACCCATTAAAATGGAGGACTAGCCTTTGGTTTTTTTGGATCTAATATAATATTATGATGAATATTTGACACTTGAACCATAATAAAAAAGGGAAGGAAATTCTAGGAATGGCTATTTTTTAAGACAAGGAAAAGGGATATATGGGCACATAGTTATATATGATGACTTGGGGAAGACCATTCTTCCTAACTTTCATGGATATCCAATTAATTTAGTTAGAGTATGGGTAAACAAGGTTATTGATTACCTTGAATTAAGATCTAGAGGTAAGAATCAAGCTCTATAATTCATCATACAACACTTGGAAGGATTTGCACATGATTGGTGGTATCTAATATGGAATTCAAAAAGGAATGGCCTCATTAAAAATCATGAGGAACTTGGTGAAGGGCTCATAAAAAAAAATTAAAAGGTAAACAATTAGACCTTTAGGGCCAAAAAAGAGAGCTACAAATGGGAGACATCAATGAAGAAATGTCAAACATTTAGGGTAGCCACATGTAAAAATTTCTAAGCCTAAAAATTTAGGAGTTCAAGGGAAACCAATAGTGCTACAAATTGATGATAAGCATGAAAAGGAACCAAATGGGGTACCCACTTAGATCAAGGGAATAGGTAAGCTTCAAGAGAGAAGCTTGGGAAGTGATAAAGAAACCATGATGAAAAGGTATATCATGAAAGAAAAGTTATGCATGATCTCTAATCATAGATCACTTTCTTTTCATAATTTTAGATTATAGGTTGGAGACAAAAATATGGATGAATCAAGAGATATGAAATATAAATACACCATGGAGGAAGGATTAAGTGGGGAAGTCACTTGTAATGAGAAAAAATTCATGAGGAAAGAAAAAATATTAAACCAAGGAAAATAAAATTATGTCCTTATGTCAAGGATACAAGCAAGGTATGATGATTGGATGAGGAGGGAAAAGCAAGCAAAGATGACAGTCTTCCAATCTAGGCAACACCTATGGAAGTTTAAGGAGGAAGGTGAGTCCCTTAAACACCTACATAATCATGCCCAAGATAAAGGGAAATCAATATTGCACATTGATGAAGGGAAACCAATGAAAAAGGTCCAGACCATAAAGGCTAATGATACTATCAACTTGCTATAATTTCCAAAACAATAGATAAAGGTAAACCATTTAATTATTTTTATTACAAGTCATCATTGCACAAACTTCCTACTATGATCCTACATCACTTTTGAGGATATTAGGATCATGCCAAGGGTGAAAACAAGGTAAAGGCATGCCAAAAATCATGCAAACACATCATGAAATTGATAATCATCACCATTCATTTGATACATTTCATATGCTACATATAATTGTTGTGTTTAGAAGGAAAATGCAAGAAGAGCGTATCCAACCAATGAAAAGTATTGAGGTATGTATTATTATTGATAAATAAACTACAATAATTAAAATTAAGTTTTTAGGTGAAAGGATTCAATACATAATAAATAATGCATTATCCTATGTTAGAATGGTAAAATCTTGCTATGTGGGATCACAAGTTTTAAATGATGCAAAGTGTGCATTATATTTTGGAGGGAAAAGGCTATCAATTAACGGATGTTAAATTCCTTGTACAACCCTTGTCTATGATGTTTTAAGTGGATATGCTATGGGAATATTTTGGCTAGACATGAGAATGGTAAGTGGTGACAAGTGTTATAACCCATGGGTCATTTCAAGAGCTATTGATAATCATTTGACAATTGTGTTTTGAATTTCCAGCTTATCTCATTCATTAATTTTATTTCACATGTTATGAAAGAGTCTTAAGGAGGTGAGTGTCACACCTTCCAACATTAAGAGTGTGGCTCAAAGGTTCATAAATAAATTCTAAGCCACCATAGGGGAACAAAAAATAAAAGAGGGAGTTTCTATAATCATATAAAAAGAAATAAGAAAATACCTCTTGGTTTTCAAGTAAGAAATATTTACAAGGGAGGACCCATGTAACAAATAAGGATGTTTAATTAGATAAAAATGATGTTATGAAACACCAATTAATTCCCTAACTTTCTTTTTTCATGTGTAGGTTTATTTTGGAGATACCTTGCAAAAGGAAATGCAAGGAATAAGTTGACTTCCATACATGGGAAACTAATTGGAGGGAATGATTTAGAGAACATGGGAGAAGATTTAAGATCCATAATAGATTTGACAAAGGCTTAAATCATGAGAAATAGTTGGTAAAGTAAATTGGTGAAGAAAATTTTTATTTTACTTTCCAAAATTTTCATAAAATTGTTGGAAAACATCTTGGCCATTGACCTGTAAAAAAGGGCATAATGTTTGTACATGGTAGAAAACTAAGGGACCTAAAATTGTTTTTAGAAGATATGAAATTTTTATTCTAAAATTTATAAGTTATGTCATTTACTAAAGCCACCTATCACATTTATAAAATTTAATTTTTTGATCTTGGTACCCTTCAAACCAAGAGGAATTAGTGTACTATTTAATTCAGATTTTTTTAAAATAAGAAAACTTAGTTTTTTTGACATTACCACAGCCCCCTTATGGGATCTATATGGCTTATTTCATTTCATATTTCTAGATACTCATAAGTTCTAAGAGTGACATATTTTAATATCATGGTTTCAACAAGGAAATGATAAAAAATGTAGGTAAAGAATAGTAGTGTATTTGGTTGCATCTTGAGCATTCCCTTGATGGCCACTTGATCACTTACTTGCACGTAAGCCATGAGAAAGAGGAGACTTGGGTGGACTTCACTTTTCACATAAAGAGGACTCTTCACAAAGGGTTGCATATGGATTTGAGACATTTGTAAGGTATTTTGTGCATAGTGATTCATTTTGTTAATTATTTGTAAGATTGGAAGGTTACCTCATGGCCTAACAGAACTAGTAAGGTAATTGGTGGCCTTAACCTTACTTGTTTACTTTATCTAAGGATAGTACAAGTAAATTTATACATAGATGGAAATAAGAAGTCACTTATTGGATGAAATAATTGGCTTGGTATGGATATGGAATCCATTATGCACCACTCAGTATTAAAATAATTGTTGGCATGGGGACATGGGAAGTCATTAGATGACTATTTTGACACTTAGAACACTTGGGGGCAGCTCCCAAAACCTAGGTTTAGATTTTATTTCATAGGTTATCTTCAATGGGAGAGGATTATAGGATTACATTGCATAATAAGGCATATGGGGACACCACTTTGGATATTTCAATTGCTTGAGGATAAAAGATTCTAGGTAGGGAGGATTGTAATGTCCCCATTTTTTAAATTAAAATAATATTATTACTAAAATATAAGTATATTTAAATACTTAAATATAAATTAATAATATTAATATAATTTGATTTCCACTTAATTTGGGGCCCTTTTGAGGGTCATGGGCACTTACGGGTCATGTGGAGAATTATAAAGAATATACTTTTAAAGTTTTGAGAGAATCATAAAGAATATCCTTTTAAAGTTTTGAGAAGGAGAGTTATCTTCTAAAAGGGATATGAAAAGAAAGTAATTTTTCATTTTAAAGGTATGTTGAATATTGATTTTGAATATTTGAAAAGTATGCCAACCTTGATTACCACATCTTGAGGATGAAAACCTTCAAGAAGTGTCATGGGTGTGGGGTTGAAAAACTCCATTCCCTTTACTTGGGAAACTATATTCAAGGGTTGTAGTTGAGCTTCAAAATTACATGTTTACATGCAAGTGAATATAAAGGGTTTTTTTTGACACCACTTACATTGATAAAATTTTCAAACTCTATCGAAAGATAGTTTTTATAGAAATTACAGGTCTTAAATAGTGGTGATTTATATTGAGAGCTTGTTCATGGAGTTTAGAGCCATTTAATTAGGTGGAAAGTTTTTTGGGTGGATTAGAAGACCCATCTTGAGAGGGATGCACTACACAAAGGCCCTTGAGGGTTTGAAGGATCAATTGGTTAATTTATTGTACTCGGGAAACTTGCCCAGGGAATCATAAAAGCCTATTTTAGTGGTACATTGGTAGATAAAATATTCACAAATATTATATATTAATTAATAAGATGGAGTGAACCAATTTGAGGAGATAGTTAACCTAGAGGGATTTTAGGCTCCAATTAAGTAAGATAAATTTATATTATTATTTCTAATTTATTTGATAATAAATCATAGGGGTTTGAAGGATTTTTGAATGGTTAAAGCAAAGGTTTAGTTATAAAATTATTGCCATTAATTTTTGAGTTGGTAAATTCACTTGTAAGAAGTGTGGAAAGGGTTTTGGGAACTTGATTATCTCTAAAAAAATGGGAAATTATTTTTGAAAATATTGATGGAATTTATAACCTATTTTTAGCAAGTTTGGCTAGGTTGCAAGTCTAATTTTTTGAATTATTTAATATTAATTATTCCTAATTTTGGTGACTTGGTTTGGATAGGGTTTGATCATGTTTGAGGTCCTAACTTGGGTTAATTTATATATTATATTCATTCTATAATTTATCTAAATTTTATCTTCAGTTGTGGAGGAATTTTGAGTAGGATTTGGTGATGGAAAAAAGGCTTAAAAAATCATATTGGTGGCATTGAGGATTTGGAATTGAAAAACATACCAATTTAGCTCTTTTATTCATACAGTGTGAATAAAGGATTAGATAAACTTAAAAAAGTAATTTTATTTTTATTTTTTAAGTGATTGGAGGTGTAATAATTCTAGTTTGGTGGTATAAATACAACCCTAGGGTTGGCTAGTTTTATTTTTAAAATTTAGATTTTATTTCAAATTTGTTTAGGGGTTTGTTGGAAAACCATCTTTTTCATTATTGTCCTAAATAAGGGATATTAAAAAGGTACCTTATAGGATGACCAATACATATTTGGTTGAGTTGAAAGGTTAACTATAGGGGGTTTTATCTAAAGGGTTTTTTTGATTAAGTGTTTCAACATGGGGTGCACCAATCATTTTCATCAAGAAGAAGGATGTGATGGAAATGTTGTCATTGATGTCAAATGTATAGAATTATTAGTGATAAAGGCCCCATTACATTTAATGATGTTTTTAATATTAATATCTTGGCTAATGTGTGTTAATATTTATTTAATATTAATAAATATATTTTTGGTTACATAAAGTTAAAAGAAGGGCCCATGAAGAAGTCAAAGAGTCATAGGGTAAAGACAAAAGAAGAATGGGATGCATTTTTCCATGAAGAGTCATCTTGAGGAATTCCAAGAGTCACCAAGTGAAGACAAAAGAGGAAGGGCACAATTTCTCATGAATGAACACTTTGAGGAATACGAAAAGTCACCAAGATAAAGAAAAAAGAGGAAAGGATGCTTTTGCTTATAAAGGGTCACCATATGACTTTTCAAATGCAAGGATACAAAGGGTCATGAAAGTTTGGCACCATTTTACATGAGGATTAAAGGGTCACAAAGGGTGAATGTCAAAGGTCATTTTGAAAGCTATAAATAGAGGCTTGAGAAGCCATTTGTAATATGGAAGATAGAATATGATTTGTAATTGTTATATCTAGCTTAGAAGAGTAGAGGAAAGAGATATTGTAATGTGCTATCATTTTTTGAGAAAGAAACATTAAGAGATAGTTGTGTGGTACACACACAATGGGTTGGTTCTCCTATGGGTTGGTGCTCATGAATAGTTTTGTTAGTGCTCAACAAAGGGGTTGGTGCTCTTGTGGGTTGGTGCTCATGAATAGTTGTTGTGTTGGTGCTCAGCAAAGGGGTTGGTGTTCCTACAAGTTTGTGCTTGTGAATATTTTAGTTTGATTTGTTGCTCATTCATATACTTGAGATTGTTCTATGTGGTTTTTCCCACATTATGTTTCCACGTTAAATTTGGTGTCTCTCTCTATCTTGTGTGGTGTTTATTATTTCAGTTTTATTTCATATCTTGAATGTATGGTTAAGTGGAATTTTATGAAGTGAGAGTTTATAAGATTTATGATATACTGATTCATGCCCCCCTCTTAGTATATCCCATTCTTAATAATTAGTATTAGAGCGGGTTCTTTTTGAAAAAGTTTTATAGCTTGAAGGTAGATCAAGAAAGCATGATGGCTGGATCACATGAAGGATTTTCTACAAATAGGGCACCTTTGTTTGATGGGATGAATTATATTTTTTGGAGCATAAGAATGAAGACTTATTTGATGGCCCTTGGATTTGACATATGGCAAGTAGTGGTGGAGGAATATGAATATCCACATACACTTGTAATTACTCCATCAGAAAAGAAGGAAAGTGAAAATAATGCTAAAGCTTTAAATGCTATTTTATATGGTTTATGTGAATTTAATTTTGTTAAAGTTATGTAATGTAAATCTTCTCATGAAACTTGGGTAAAACTTGAGAATATTTATAAAGGTGATGGAAAGGTTTAACAAGCTAAGCTTCAAACTTTTAAAAGATAGTTTGAGAGTTTGAAGATGGAAGAAGAAGAAGATATAGCAAATTATCTCTTACGAGTTGATCAGATAGTAAATCAAATTCAAGGTCTTTGAGAAAATTTATAAGAGTCAATAGTGGAACAAAAGGTTTTGAGAACTCTACCAATGAGATATGATGAAAAGGTTTTGGAAATCGAGGAGATGAAGAATTGAGCCAAGCTAAAGATGGATGAGCTTCATGGTATTCTCACAGCATATGAGATACAAACTAAACAAGATAAACCCTCAAAGAGAGAAGTGACTTTCAAGACATCAAAGAAAGAGAAATATAAGATTCAAGAATCAAGTGATAGATCTAGTGATGTTGAAGATGATAATGAAGCTCTTTTCATTCACAAGCCAAAAAAGGGCACAGGTAAATATCAAGGAAAATTACCTTTTAAATGTTTTAATTATGGAAATATTGGAAATTTTTGAGCTAAATTCCCAAATAAGGGTAATGATGATGATGAAGAAGGAAAGTATACATATAAGAAGAATTTAAAAGGTAAATTTAAGAAGGGATTTGAGAAGAAGAGTTTTTATTATAAAGATCCTAGCTCACTCGAAGATAGTGGAGTCAGTGATTTAGAAGAAGAATATATTTTATTCATGGCCATAAATGAAGATGCCTCTACAAGAAAAAGTAAAGATGATCAAGAAGAAGAATAAGATGAAGCCAAAGTGAATCTGAAAGGAGAAATCATCTGTGCCTTAGAAGAGTTAGAAGTTGTTGAGAAGAAAAATCAAAGATTAAAGTGCCAGATCAATAAAAATGAAAAGGAGTCAAAGGAAATAATTGATGATTTAAAAACACACTTTAAAGAATCTAAAAGGAATGAAAAATATCTAACAACATAGTTTCAAAAATTAATAAAAGAATGTGAAAGGTATGTTATTGAAATTGCCTCTTTAAAAGAAGATATTGAGAAAGAAGTCAATGATAAAGTAGTTAGTGATTCAAAATTTGAGGATAACACTAACATGTTGAATAAGATATTATAAATCCAAAATGAAATATTATATAAGACATGTATTGGATTTGAAAAGAAAAAGATCTATGTTGAAGCTCTTACAAAAGAGGAAACAAAAAGGGAAGAAGTGAAGAATACAAAAGACATCTCAAACAAAGAAGGCTAGAGGGAACAAAGCTACAGAAGGCAATTAGGTTAGAGATACACAAATAGGTCCTATTTTTATGATTACTATTTTTATTTTAATGGATATGGTCATAAGAAATTAGAATGTCGGAAAAGAGCTAACAGTTTCAGAAATAAGAAGGAAAGTCATGTAGAGTCAAGCAAAAGCTACAAATCTTTTGCTCCTATATCAAGCTTTGATGAAGAGGCCATAATATGTTACAAGTGAAATAATTCTAGACACATAGCCTTGTATTGTAGAAGCATGTTTGATTCAATCAAGAAGGACCAAAGTTTCAAGGTTCCATTCATCAAGAAGAAGGTTCAAACATGTTCATGGCAAAAGAAACAACCTAAAGATTCTATGTTGGTTTAGACAACTTTGCATGTAAAAAATTAAGATCAACCATAGTTCATCGATAATAGATGTTCAAGGCACATGATAGGAGACAAGATTAAGTTCATAACTCTAAATAAGATCAATGGTGGCATAGTGAAATTTGGAGATAAACCCACTGCCAGGATAGATGGAAAAGGTACTTTGAGTTTGGATAATGGTAGAACCAAGACTAAAAATGTATTATATGTAAAAGGTCTTAAACATAATCTATTGAGTGTAAGTCAAATATGTGATTAGGGATACACAATAAAGCTTTATGTAGAAGGATGTGAGATTATAAGAAAAAATTCAAATGAGTTGATTGCAAATGCTCAAAGGATAAGAAATAATTTATATGTATTATCAGATATCGTCTCAAAGGCACAATCAAAAGAACACATTCAAGGATCTACAAGAGGAGTTGGGAGTATTTTATTTTACTTCCTGCCATTGAGGTTTAGCATCAGTTAAGGGAGAGCTAAGTGTTAGCTCTAAGTAGGCCCTTTGCAATTGATTTTAAAGGGGGAGAATAATAGGTACAAATACAAGTTGTAACAGTAAGGGGGAGTCACTGTATGTTTTTTAGATGATAGTATGTGTAGGTTTCAGGATGTAGCAATTTCAATTTAAGGTTGCCATCAATGACAAAGGGAGAGATTGTTGAAAATATTGTCATTGATGTCAAAGGTCTAGCATTATTGGTGATAAAGGCCCCATTGCATTTAATGATCTTTTTAATAGTAATATCCTAGCTAATGTGTGTTAATATTTATTTAATATTAACGAATATTTTTTTGGTTGCATAAAGTCAAAAGAAGGGCCCATGAAGAAGTCAAAGAGTCATAGGGTAAAGACAAGAATAATGGGATGAATTTTCCCATGAAGATTCATTTTGAGGAATTCCAAGAGTCACCAAGTGAAGACAAAAGAGGAAGGGTACAACTTCTCATGAAAGGACACTTTGAGGAATATGAAAAGTCACCAAGATAAAGACAAAAGAGGAAAGGATGATTTTTCTTATGAAGGGTCACCATATGAATTTTCAAATGCAAGGATATGAAGGGTCATGTAAGTTTGGTGCCATTTTCCATGAGGATTGAAAGGTCACAAAGGGTGAATGCCAAAGGTCATTTGGAAAGCTATAAATAAAGGCTTGAGAAGCCATTTGTAATATGAAAGATAGAGTATGATTTGTAATTGTTATATCTATCTTAGAAGAGTAGAGGAGAGAGAGGAAAGAGATATTATAATGTGCTATCATTTGTTGAGAAAGAAACATTGAGAGATAGTTGTGTGGTGAACACAAAATGGATTGGTGTCCCTGTGGGTTGGTGCTTCTATGGTTTGGTGCTCACAAATAGTTGTTGTGTTGGTGCTCAACAAAGGGGTTGGTGCTCTCACAAGTTGGTGCTTATGAATATTGTAGTTTGATTTGGTTCTCATTCATATACTTGAGATTTTTCTCCATGGTTTTTCCCACATTAAGTTTCCACGTTAAATCTAGTGTCTCTCTCTATCTTGTGTGGGGTTTATTAATTTAATTTATTGCATATCTTGAATGTATGGTTAAGTGTAATCTGATTAAGTGAAATTTTATAAGATTTATGATATACTGATTCACACCCCCCTTCTCAGTATATCCTATACTTAATAGGATGGTACTTTTTGATCATTTTTATTGCATGCGAAAATGGGTCAACCCCCTACAGTCAAAATCTTGTGTAGATGCTTTTTTTTAAATGTCATAGGGTATGCTACAACTCATTTGATGTTATTTCATATTCCATTATAATATTTGGCCATAGTATAGCTTAGTCTTTGTATCATTTGGTGTCTTATGGGTCATTTTAGAGTCATACATGTAAGATGTAGGTTTTCATGGTGATGAGTAGTTACAAGAACAAGTCTAGAAAATCCTAAGTCTACACTTGGGAAATATTTCAAATTTTGGCTAAGTGTTAGAGGGAATTATTTTTCTTTTAGAGAAATTATTCCATACATTGTCTGTAATATAAATTTGAAGTCATTATGTTTCTTTTAGTGAAACTGTCCACAACAAAAGTTTTGACAAAAGTGTAAGGTGAATTATTTCAATAAAAATGTTTCTAAAATTTGGCTAAGGCATGTATTTATTTTAGGAAAAATTTTCCATGACAATTTTCCCAAAGACCAAATTCTCTCAAACATTTTATCTATAGAAAAAGATTAAGTACACAAATCTTTCAGGAAAATTATCCAAGATAATTACCTCGAGGACATTTATTTTAGAGAAAGTGTCTGAGATAATATTTCCAAAAGAGTCATTTCTTTTAGATAGTTTGTTTGATGCACAAATCTCAAATACTATTTCTTTTGAAGAAAATATCCAAAGAAAAAGGTCCTTGTAAATAGCCTGAATTCATTTCTTTCAAACATTTTTTCTAAGACAAAATATCCACAATAATATGTTTGATACAAATCTCCAATGAAATTGAATGGTTTTAGAGAAATTATTTTTCCAAAACTTCAAAATTGGTCCAAGTAAGATCTCATAGTGTTCAATCTAACAAGAAAATGGACCAGGTTGACAAAATCTTGGAAAATCACTAGGACCTTGAAGGATTGAATCAAAATGACTCATGCAAGTCTAATGAACTAGACCATCATTAGGACATCATAAAGAACTAGACATGACAACATGTTTATGCATTTTATAAATGAGCTTAGGAAGCCTTGCATGACCATAAGACCATGAAAGATCAATGTCCTTAGTGTAAAGATCATTATTTACAAGTTTCTTATCTTGATGAGTCTTCTATCTTGAGATATAATCCTTCAAAGTTTAGCTTGATGAGTCTAAGGGGCCAGGTCATCCTGCACATCATATGGAAATGAGTAGACAAGATTGTTTGAGAATTTTTCATCTTTACTTAGAAAGCCATGTGAGCCAAAATATTATAGTGTCATGAACCTCTTCATGCCTAGATCATATCCTAAAAATTTCAAGTCTGCATGAGCTTCCTAGCTCAAGTTATGAGCATTCAAAGTTGGACCTATAGAGCAAGACATTCATGCAAGTGTCAAATTTAAGCCTCATCAAGTAGCCATTTAGATTCAAATTATCAGTGACAGGCACATGGATGTCATGTAAGACACACAAGTTAGCTTACTTTAATATTTTGTAAATGCACTTTAAAATCTCTCAGAGCCAACAAATCAAGTGGGCATAATCTTTTTAACATCAATAATATCTCCTGTAATTTTGGTGCCTCCATGACTTTTTCACTTCTAGGTCCAAGTTTTCAAAATTAGTTAAATAATGTAAGACATTCATGCTAACATCAAGTTTGATCTCCATAAAGTAACCATTTGGGTTCAAAAAGTCTTTGAAAGGTTTAAAGTTGATCAAAATATAATGGCCCATGTGAGCTCACATACTAACACATGAGATATAATGGTTCACACTAGAGTCAGACAAGTCAAAAGGTCCTTAGGTTTAAGTCCTTTAAAGAGATACAAGTTGGACAAGATTTGACAGTGTAGATCAATCAAATAGAAATCTAATGGCGCAAGCTTGACTAGAAGGAGAGTGGGCCCAATGAGATCTATGGTTCACATTGCTTCATATATCTTGATCTAATAGAGTGAGAGGAGTCAAAAGGTTAAGGATATCAAGAGGTCACCATGTGGCATAAGTACATAAAGTAGTAGCCTAATAATAAATCTTGATATCAATGCATGATTGACAAGTGGCATGAGCATGTTCCATTTGGTAGAGGATCTATAGATTTAATTCATTCACATTATGTAGATCAATGGTGTGAGATGGGTTATAAAGTTAAGATCTAATAGCGAAGATCTATAAGACCAATGAAAATAGAGACAACTAGGCATAATTTTATTGGTCTAAGAGGGATTTTTGATGGACAAAGTTGAGCCAAGGAGTGGTTTTCAACCAAAGTAAATAGGTCTTTTAGGGTCATCATTATGCCATTAAATCTCAATTGAATGCCATGAAAAAGACACAGCGATGCAGTCAGGTATAAAGAACATAAAGGACCACCATCAAAGCTTAGTATGGATCTTTAATTCAAAGATTTAAGGGTTGGAGTGTCATTTTATGATTGTGTTCACTTTTTTTAAAGAAGGGTCCATGCATATATGAATTATTAGTTCTAGTATAGATAGAATGGGTCTATTTTAGACCTAATATAATTTAGAAAAGGGACTATGTAGTCTATAGATGAGCATCGATATAATGAATATAGGAAAACCAATAGTCTAAGATTGGTTTTTGATCTATGTGGAACTATGAATATGAGGGCAAGTTCAAGCATGGTCTAGTTTGGACCCAAGATATCATTTCAAATGATACCATGAAGGTGGACATGTAGACACCAATGGTGTCATCTGTAGGACCAGCTGCATGAAAGGGACCCTTCTCTCCACTTTTACACACTATGACAAACCAGTTAGGAGAAGTTAATAAGAAGAAAAAGTTATAACATATGGATCCGATTGTTGTAACTGCATTGATGCTAAAACTTAGCTTAGAATAACTTAATCCCACCATTTTATCCATTAGTGAGCATTAAAAAGGGAATAATGTAAATGTGCAACCACTTGACGTGACTCAAATCAATAAAAAGGTTTGAATGAACATAATTTATAGAGGTAGTTATAAATATGGTTCAAAGGGAGTTGTGCTCATTTGATTCCTTTTCAACACCAAAATCCCTCTCTATTTCTCTCTTTTTCTATAAATATATCCTTCAAGCTATTTTTAAGTATTCCTCAAGATAGTATGACTATATTTTACCAAAATTTATATTTTGTACCTCTTAGAGTAATGAATAGAGTAATTTTATAGTTGTTTACTAATATGTGCTTAGTGTGTGTATTTGTCTAATAAGTAAAAGTGGTTGTCATCTTCCCTTTACATGTCTAGATTCAACCTAAGTGCTAATAAAATTTCTTGTAACTCATCTAGAGTGTCTTAAGGTTAATGTCTTAAGTGTATATTGAATAGTTGACTATAAGTACTTTCAATAAAGCATTACCCTCATCACCCTCTAGCCTAAGTCTATCAAACTAACCTCTAGGTGAAACATTAATGTTTGGAAATAATTGTAAACATTGCATTAGTTTTATTCATAGTGTGTTAAGGAGTTCAATATTGAGAGTGGATCTTTGAACAATTGGTATATCACCTCCTTTAGAGTATGTTTTATTCATGCATTATCTAACTCTTTTCCCCATAATTAATCAATTGGTATAGATAAGAACATTTCAAGATACATTCAGGGAGTTATCCCTTAAATCTAAAGGCTCATTTCTAATATAAGTACACACATATACTTGGAAATGTTTTTATTTTGCCCAAATCTATAAGAGACTTAAACGCCCTCTTCTAGGGTGAAAGATTTGGTGATAACAATTTTGGCATGCTTGATGGGACCCCATTGTCTTCAAGATAAATTATCAAGGTGAATGTTGGTCTTAACAACATTAGCTATAAATTGGTGTGATACTTAGCATTTGGTGACTCCTTCAAGGTAAATCTAGTTCCAAGCCATTATTTTTTTATAAACTTACCTTCATAATTCATAGTCCTCACTAGGTCATCCTATTCTAGAACAATCAATCCCATTAACTCACTCAATTAACCTAAAATCCCTCTTGAAATTTAATATCCATAGCCTAATTTGCCCTTTGAAGAATGAGTAGTTCTTGCTAGAGAGGAAGAGGTTGAAGAGCTTAAGGAAGTTGAAGATTTTAAATAACAAGACATGTCTATACCTCATGTTTTCCCTACCTTCAATACTGATAATCTAATTCAACTTATAATATATGATGTCATTTTCCCTAATGACATGAAAGGTGTGCCCACATTCAATGGTGAGAGTCATGTCACACATAGTGAGCACATTAGATATGTTTCTAACTTTTTAATTTCTAAAATATTATTCGAGAGAATAGTTACATTAGACTCCTTGCCATGCCCCTTAAAGGGAAGTCTCTTGATTGGTATAAGAATCTATAATGTGGATACATCACAACATGGTATGAGTTTGGAGTGTTGTTGACTTTTAGATTTGGAAATGGAAGTGACTATGCCTCTCTTATACATCAGATCAACATGATAAAAAGGGGATCCAAAGAAATAATGCATGATTTCATTGAAAGGTTCTAGAAGACTTGGCATAGATTGTTGATGGGTGTCATCATTCCCTTCATTTAATCAACTTTTTGTTGATGTCATATTCAACCAGGCCTGTGTCTAAATCTATATACAACAAGAAGAATCGTAGTGATATAGTAATTGATTGTAGGTATTTGTATTTTTTTCTTTTTGTTTTGGGGGATTTTTAATGTCTTGAGGAATTCTTGGTTAAAACCTTATTGGAATCAAACTATGCAAATTTGCCAGAAGTAGACACATGTCCCAGAAATGAAATAGATCACTAGAAATAAACACACTTTTGCAAAATAAAATAGATTGATGGAAATAAACACACTTTTTTAGAATAAAATAAATTGCTAGAAATAAACACACTTTTGTAGAATTAAATAGATTGTTGGAAATGAACACACTTTTGTAGAATGAAACAGATTGCTGGAAAATGATTGCAAAGAAATGAGAATTTGATCTAAAACACCTAAAGGAACAAATTTACAACAAATTTTAACTTTAAGGAGTTGGAAGCATTTATAAATTTAACAGAGTTACCTATTTGATTTTGTGAATAAAATATAAATACCGATGAAAAATGAAGATCCTAGTTCTTTGGAGGAGTGGGCCCTTGCTCCACCTAGAAACAGGATTGAATAATTTAATTTGCTTTCAAAAAAAATGGATATTTCATTGATAAAATGTTTTGTATTACAAAAATGTACTAATCTATCCTTTTCTCTCTATTCTTCAATGATTTTCTATTACTTCCTAAATTCCCAGGTTTGTATATATAGATGCTTTGATGGCTGTAACTATTTCATAGATACGATGGAAATGAATCATACCCATAATAGATGCTAAATCAAGATGTGGCTGGATGCCCAGCTATGTGATAAATGTCTTAGATCTACAAATACAAAAATCAAGAATTTTCTCCTAATTTAATGGGATCATTTACTTGATAGATCACCAGCCATTTTGAATAGATCCTTATCAGTTCCATATCTAGCCACAAAAGTTCCAGAGCTTATCTATAGGAGTATCAAAGCTAATTCAGATAATTTTGGAGCTTAAATATAGAGTTCTGGAGCTGAGTCTAAAAATGTGACAACTTGAAATAGTATGGTGGAGTTTCAAAACTAAGTTGAATTGATTCCAATGCTTCCAAAAACATGCAATCCACTTCATATTTGTTCTTTATCCTAATGATGACCTGTTTTATTGAAAATTTTGAATTTTCCAACACACTTGTTAGGAATTACAAGTTTTTATATGTTAGAATCATAATCAACAAAAGATGGATAATTACATCTTAACTCATCTCAGATAAAAATAAAAGTTACAAAATGCAATCAAACTTGATAGAAAGAGAGAGTAAGATGAGGTCATTTATTATACATTTATCAGGCATATCCTAGCCTCATCATTTCCCCCATACTTACTTCTTTGTAAGTCCCCTTACAAACTTCACTCTTCAAATTTGGGATTGTATATCATTCATTCCATTTGATTGCTCATATCAAATGGCTAGAACTGAATATCCCAATGATTTGATCCAGAGGTACTATACCCAGCTCCTACTTCTACTTTTCTTTTCATTCCACAAATTAAGTGGGATTTTGAAGTTCTCTATTTTTCCAAGGAGATATGGGAGTGAGAAGTAGAGGTTGCCTTGTCTGTATGCCTATCCATATGCACGGGGGAGTTTCATTGATCCAATGAATTATTGTGCATAAATATTTTGCCATTTTTAGACTCCAAGTCAAATTTGAAGGGGATATTACTTCCCTTCTTTTTAATGCCACCAGAAGAAATTCCCATCTTTTTAAACATGCATCATAGATATTATCAAAATTTGCCTTCTCATAAGAGGTGAAGACATCCATGCTTTACTGTAAATTTAAAATATAAGGTCCCCTGAATTTGTCATTAAATGTATGGGATTGTAAATGTGTAGCAAAGGTGAGTGGGTTACCATAATGAATTCTCATACAGAGACTAGATGAACTAGCCTTTGACCAATGCTCTGACTCCCTTTCCTACCATGCAATTTGATTTTGAAGAACAGAGACAAATGCATTAAGATGGCTTTCCCCTACATACAAATTGATCATAAAACTTGTATTTCTTTCTAGCATAAAATTGTAGAGGTAAAATTCACAAAGAAGATTTTTCTATTCTCTATTGGCTAAGGAGTAAGTCGCTGAGAAATCAGCTTCATCTTTTATTTCATGTGGAAGGCCACATGTTATCCTTGCTAACTGCCAGTGAATAAATTGTTCCTCTTAAAACATGATGTCAAGAGGAGAAGGTCTTCTACACACAATCAATTTCTCATCATACAAACTATTTGTATTTCCACAAGACATTTATACTTATCATTTCCTCCTTGTAAAATTTGTCTTCCCATTCCTTCCTTGATTTCTCTTCTTCTGCCAGTTTGCCTTTCAAGTCTATATTGGATGCCTTGATTACACTGAGTTCTCTACATGTATCATCCCATAACTACTAGAGTGGAAAATAAGTCAATTCAATCTATGCAAAGACTATTGACATGGAGGTCTATATTGTACATTTTTCCTCATTCTCTATCAGTTGCCTTTTAATTTCTACTAATTCCTCATTCTTGGCTGTGAACTGGTTTGTTAATTATTCAAGGAGCATTTCTTTCTATTCTAATTTGAGTTTGAGGAAGTTCAATTCCTCATCCTTTTCCTTGATAATGAGTTATACTCTAGATAAAAATAGAGCCTATTTAATCTACTAGTTTTGTTCTTTTTATAAAATTTCTTGGGGAGTTAAGCATTCTTCTTCCACCATAGGGGATTTCCCTTTCCTTCTCCAAGATGCCTATTCATCTTCTGCATGTGATCGTGCTGCTATCTCACCCATTTCTTGGAAAACTGGCTCCTCAAATCTTTCATCTCTTTTTTCCTTTTCTATTTGGCTTGGTCCAAGAGGAGTCATGGCCATGCTACCCAAAATACCAGCAGCTTCAGTTTCCATCCTTTCTTGTTCTTCCATCTCCTCTGAACTTTCTTTAGAATTTTTATGATGTTTTCTTTTTTAAAGAGCCTAAAAATGTGTATACATATGTTTCCTTTTATAAATTCTTTTGATGTTCACCTTTTGCTTAGGCCTAGGTGAACTGTCACTGTCGGAGACATGTATCAATTCTTCTATAGCTTCAGCAGAAGAATAAATTTATTGAGAAGGCACAATAGGGTCTGCAATTTTAAATTTTCTTCCTAATTTTCTTCTTTTTGGTATTTCCTCTTCCCCTAATCTTTTATTTTTCTCAGCAATGGTAGTAGTTTTCAAATGAACTAAAGGAGCAGGAGGAGTTGCTATTGTTCTTCTGGAAATACCAAGGTTTTTCCCAAATTTGCCAAGAAATTTGTCCCACATTTTTCCCCCATTTTTCTTTGAAAGGAAATGGTACTGGCATACTAAATGCACTAACCCATGATGTCTGATTGTTCGTACACCCCAAGAATACCTCTGGGCCATGGTATGGATGGAGTCAAAAAGAAACCCTGGAAGGTTTACTATATATTATATATTTTTAGTTCCATATCTAAGGTGTATAAGGATTTTTAGGACTTCTTTTCCTACTGTCCCAAATTATCCATCACAAGTTAAATATTTAACTATCCAAAATGCTACTCTGTCAAAGGGTTTGGGCAAGCTAGCCCTTTTGACTCCTTTGATTATTTTCTTTGTATTATAAATATATTAGGGTTTAGCTTCCCCTTCTTTCAACAAGGTTTTAGCTAGGTCTTTTAATGTCCCTTTAACAGGGTTTGGGACATGCACTATTGGTATCCCAGACATCTCACTTATTACTTTCAAATAAAAAGGAATAAAAACCTTCCAAATTTTTGTTCTTATTTGTTCTAAATTGATAACAAATTCTCTTACTAGTTCATCGTTATATTTGGGAAATTTCCTTCAAAACTCCAGCCATCCTACCTATTGAAAGATAGTTTCTACTTCTTCATCTGCAAGGAATTGGGTATCATTTTCTGATTCTGACTTCTTTTTTATTCCCATGATTCATTATTCTTGAATCTTACATAGGTTAACTAAATATTGATTCTTTTATCGATGGAACTAATGATTTTGGCTGTAGAACTAGTGGATTCAGTTGCTAATCTAGAAAATTTGGTAGCAAAATTACTATACTCAGCTATGGAACTTAGTGATTTTGACTGCAAAACTACTATATTCAGTTGCAAAACTGACAGAGGTAATTTTTTATATCTCTTTTGAAATTTTTTTGTAGCTAGCTTTTACTTTGTTGATGAAATAATAAGAATGATTCTTTATGACTATCCACCAACTCATTCCATCATCAATATCCTTCTCATGATTTTGCATATTTAACCATGATGTACAATAGATGACTCATCATACTAATATTTTAAATTAATTCTAATCACACATGCAAACTTTCAATCTAACCTTTAACAAGTTAAAAACATAATTATTGTCCTTGATGATGTAATCCCTCAATCATGATGACTCATCATTCCTGAAAAATGGTTAGAAAAAATAGCTAGAATAAAAAAAGTTTTATTTAAAATAGCCATTTATTTGAGAATATCAACTGCCATCACTGGTTTTTAATTGATCCTCTTCTTTTTATTTTTTTTTAAGAAGAGAATGTCATTTACTAGTTTTCATCCTCTTCCCTTTATTCTAGATCTTTTCATCTAATTATTTGATCATTCTGGAAGAACTAGGTTCTTCCATATGATCAAATTCTTTATTTGCTTCAAGAATTCATCCTCAGTAGGAGGCTTCCTATAAAGTTTTAGCCTGTGTCCATTGACCAAGAGCATTCTTCTACTACCATCAATGGGAAGTAACTAGATAGAACCATTGTCAAATATCTACTTGATCTGATAAGATCCCAACCATATAGTTCTTAATTTGCCTTTGAATTGTTGGTACTTAGAATCAAACAATAATGCCTAGTCTCCTACTTTTAATTATCTTTCCTTGATATGTGAATCATGCCATTACTTCCTTTGACCTTGGATTATCTCTATCTGGTGAAGTGCTTCCATTCTAAATTCATCCAATTCATTGAGTTAAAGGATTCACTCCTTTTGAGCTACATCTAATTCAATTCCCACCTTAGCTACTGTCCTTAATGTTTGTAGTTCAAACTCAATAGGCAACAAGGGCTTTTTCCCATAGACTAACTCATATGGTGAAAACCCTGTTATGGCTTTTCAAGTTGTATTGTAAGCCCAGATAGCTTTAGGTAGTCTTTTTACCTAATCTCTTCTTTCAGCTTCAACTATTTTAGTGAGGATGTTTTCTAATTCTCTATTTGTTACTTCAACTTGTCCATTTACTTGCGGGTGATAGGGAGATGACTTCTTATGATTGATCTGATAATACATTGTGAAGGCCTAGATCATATTAGACATAAATTATGGTCCCTGGTCTGAAACTAGCTTCTTGGTGCTCTAAACTTTACCATAATTCCATGCCAAAGGAAATCAGCAACTACTTCTTTAGTGGCATTTGTTAAAGCTTTCACTTCTACCCATTTTATTACATAATCAGTACACACAAGAATATGTTCTTTTTCCTATGAAGGAGGATTAAAGGGTCCAACCAAATCCAATCCCCATCTCTCAAATGGTTTAATCACTACTTGTGGTTGCAGAGGCATTTCATTGGTAATGGTTGGCTATCCAATCCTTTGACAAGGATCACACCGCCTGATATATCTCTTCACATCTTTATACAGAGATGACCAATAATAACCAGTGCCAATTATCTTGTGAGCTATTCTTTTCATTAAATAGTGTCCTCCATTTGGTTCATCATGACATGCTCGGAGGATGTCAAAGATTTCATCTTCTCTCACACACCTGCATAAAATGAAATCAATACCACATTTAAATAACATTCCTTTTAACCATTTGAACTGTGCACTGGTTTTGATTAATTTTTTTATTTGTTTTTTAGTGAAAGGAGGAAACTTCCCTATTGCAATATAATTTTCCATGTCAAAAAACTATGGTGTATTAGCTAAAATAACAAATAATTATTCATCTGGAAAGTTATCCTTGACTGGATTCTATTCCCCTGTAGTGGTCAATCTTGACAAGAAATCATCTACCACATTAGATTTGCCTTGATTGTCCACAATGGTGATATAAAATTCTTGTAGAAGTAATAACCATCTAATTATTCTACCTCCAACCACTGGTTTATTCATTAAATATTTAATTGCTGAGTGATCTGTATGTATAAATATTTTGTGCCCTGTAATGTAATGTCTAAATTTATTGAATGCATAGATCACAGCCATAAATTCTTTTTCAGTGGTAGTGTAATTTCTTTCAGTGGGAGTAAGATTTTTACTGAGATAGTAAATAGCATACATTATTCTTCATCTTTATGTCCCAAAACTGCACCAATTAAGGTATTTAAGGCATTAGTTTGGATGTGAAAAGGTTTTTCCCAATTAGGTCCTTGCAATATTGGGGCAGTTACTAATTTCTCTTTAATTTCTTCAAAAGCATGTTGACACTGTTCATCCCAAAGAAATTCATAGTCTTTGGTAAGAAATTTAAACATGGGGGAAGCAATTTTACTACAATCCTTGATAAAGTGCCTATAGTATCCAACATGTCCTAAAAATGATTTGATATCTATGGAAGTTTGAGGAATAGGCAAGTCTAAAATAATCTTGATTTTGTTTTGGTCAACCTGAATTCCTCTTTTTGAAATATGGTGCCCTAATATGATCCCTTCATCAACCATCATCAAACATTTCTCATGACTAAGAGACAAGTGATGTTGTTCACATCTTGTCAATACTCTATCCAAAAATTTTAAGGCATCATCAAATGTATCTCCATACATAGTAAAGTCATCCATGTATACCTCCACATAATCATTTGTTAGGTCTGAAAAATTTGCTAATACAACTCTTTGAAAGGTTACTCGAGCATTACATAGTCCAAATGACAATACCCTGTAAGCAAAGGTACCCCATGGACAAGTAAATGTAGTTTTGTCCTGATCCTTAGTAGAAACTCTAATTTGATTGTATCCACTAAATCCATAAAAGAAGAAAAAGTATTGTTTACTTGAAAGGTTGTCTAAGACTTGATTTATGAATGGTAAGGGAAAATAATCTCTTAGGGTGGCTTTGTTCAGTTCCCTATAGTCAACAAAAATTCTCCATTTTCCATTCTTTTTAGGGACAATTACAAGAGGAGACACCCACTGGCTATCTAAGATAGGATAGATAAAACCTACTTGTAATAGTTTTTCAATTTCTTGTTTGACTATATCCTTCTCTAAAGTTGCCTAACTGGTCTAATGTTTTCAGTATAAATATGATGGGTGTAAATACTTAGATGAATTCCCTTCATATCTCTATAGTCCTAAGAAAAAGCTTTAGTATGATCCTTCAGAACATCAAATAGTTTGACTTCTTCATTATTCTTTAACTAGCTATTAATATTCAAAAAAAATTCTTGGTTGAATCTCAACATGTTTGGTTCTAGGATATGATGAACTGATTTTTTGAAAGGGTTCCATTAAGGTATTTAGTGGATAGGCATGTAGTAACAACATATGATATGTAGCAACATCTTCAAAAGTTCCTAGAGGTAGAGTGCTAGACAAAGGACAATAGGAAGAGTTATGATACTTATCATGTTGTAGGTCAAACTCCTTATTACTGCTATTTTACAAAAATTCTTCATCATCTCCTGATATCTGTAAAGCTGAAGCTACAGACCCTTCCTCTCACCAAGAGAAATCATGTTCCTCTGGAGTGAAATTATCTTCATTTATAGAGAATTAGTGTGGTTCTAGAACTAACTGTGATGGTTCTAGAATAGATTCTACGTGTTCTAGAACTAATCCTAACTACTCCAATAATGATTGATATTTATTTAATGAAGGATTAACCATATCATCTATTTCCCATACATGATCCTGCAATGTTATCATATCCAAAGAAGATAGATTTTGCTCATTAATACCAAGATTATCAACCCATAATTTTGCTTGATTATCAATAAAAGGTCATGCAGAGGAATATAATGAAATTTGCTTAGAATTCTTACCATTTGAAATAGTCATATCATCTGACCTGCAATCAATTAAGGCAATAACTATAGCTAACCATGGTCTCCCCAAAATAATGGGATAACCAAGTGTTTTACCTTTTGGCTGTAAGATAAGGAAGTCAACTAGATATTCCCATGATTCCATCATTACTGCCACATCTTCAATAACTCCTAATTTTGATATAGACTGATCTACCATCTGCAATATGGTATTAGTAGGTTGTATGCCTATTAATGGTAATGTTTTCAAAGTGTCCACTGTCATTACATTGATATCTGCACCCAAATCAATCAAAATTTTATGTATATCCTTATTCCCTATAAAAATATAAATAACATGGCTTCCAGGATCTCCATATTTGGGTAGTAGGAGTTTTCCTACTAATAAATCAACAAGTTTCCCATCTACCTAAATAGTCCTAAGGTACTACTTCTTTCTTCCAGGTTTTTTAAAACATAATAGTTTGATTAACTTGTTTAACTTTAGAATATCCTTAATTCTTGTAACAATGGTATTTCAATATTCAATCTTCTTAGTTCCTAAACTATTTTAGATTCTTTAAGTTCTATGATTTCTTTAAGTCTTTCTAGAAATGGAATCTCAGTAGAATTTATTTCTGGTTCCTTATCTTTTTCTTTGTCATCTTCCTTAAGTGTAACTATGCTAGGGTTTTAGCTTCTTCTGTCATCTTAGTGATTATAACAGGTGGACTGCTAACTATTTTACTAGATCTAGTTTGAATGTTTTTACAATCCATTGTATTTAAATCAACTAATTTTGATGGTTCTATTTTGTATACAGTAGTTGTTTGTTTGTTTCTTAGGTTTTCTACTAGTTGTGCTAGAATTTGTGTTTGGACTATGTTCTCAACTTATGAATTTTGTGCTAGAGGTCCCATTATGGCTTATTGGTTCTGATTTGGATATGTCTTCCCTTGCACATAATTATTAGGTCCCCATCTAGGTTGTGGCCAAGCATAAGGATTTCCTTGACCAACCCAAGGTTGTTAATGTCCTTGAGTATACCAAGATTGACTTCCCCAATCCTAAGGATGCCATGTGGATTGAGGGGCCTAAGGTGGTTGTCCCCAAATTTTTGGTACTGTTTGAGCTAACCATGACATAATCTAGGGATTAGGAGCTAGTCTTGGCATAAACTATCCTTGATGAGGTTGTCTCTGAATAAAATTTAATTCTTCTGTGGTAGATAATGTATTGGTTTATTTGAGCTGATTTTGTATGAGTGGAATAAGAGATCAAGTGTGAGTATCATGTTCTTTAGCTTCACAGACAAGACATAATTCTATTTTATCTAAAGGACACTCCCTTAATGCATGCTTCTTCCTGCATCTAGGACAATACATGGCTAATGGTTCAAGTTGGGCATTTTATTTAGCTTGCAATCCATCCATGGTGGAAGTTAATTGAACTAGTATGTCTATTTTAAATTTTGCCAATTCATCCATCAATTTGTTCATATCTAGATTCAAGTTTTTAACCATTTTCCCCTTTCTAGGTCCAACCCTTGTCCTTGAATAGCTTCTACAAATTTCTATGATTTTGTCCATTCTTAATTGAGAAATGTTTCCTCTACCAATTAAATCAAGGGTTTCCCTAGACTCATCATGCAGATCTTTGAGAAAAATGGTTTTAATTAAATCTTCTTGAAGTATAAATCCACATCTTTTACTCACAAAGAGGAATCTATCCAAATAATCTTCCATATTTTCATCTTCCTTCCTATTTAATTTTGAAAAATTTTTCCTTTTGATTTCTTCCTCTATAATAATCTTGATATTTGTCTAGGAAGACAGTTTACATTTGTTCCCAATTGGTAATAGAATTAGATGTTAATCCCATAAACCTCCTCATTGTTGCATCCTTCAAAGTAGATGGAAACAACTTCAATTTTTTATTATCTATCTTATAATCATAAGTCTGACATAGTACTTTAAACTCAAAAAAAATTGGTCAAGATCCTCAGATGACATTCATCTAAATGTGGGCAAGTGTGCAGGTGAAATGTTTTTCATAGTGGTTTCATCATCCTTGATCTGAATGTGATAGGTAAAGGTTCTCTCAGGTTCTCTTCTAGCTTCTCATGCCATCTCTCTAGTATTTTCTAGTCCCTCTCCCAGTCAATGTGGTATGTGGTCTATTTTGGGGATGGTGAAAAGTCAAGAGTAGGAGGTTGACTACTCAATTGAGAATCAAAACTTTCCCTTAATGGATCATGAGAAATAATCCTCTTCCCTAAGGTTCTACTTGGTTCTGGTGACTGATCCAAAAATTCTAAAAATGGCAATTTTGCTTCTTGTCTTATAGGAGACAATGGTGCCTCCAATTCTTGCTCAACGTCTTTTTTTAAACTAGAGGATGATGGAATTTTTTTTCCAAATATTTTGGGGAGAAATCTACCCTTGGAGTCTCATGGTCTACTCATAAATTAGGGAAAATTTATTTAATTACTAAATGAATGATTGTTTCTCTTGTTGACATGTAATTAGAAAATTCCAATTAGTGAGTCCCTCGCAATGGTGCTAAAAATGATGGGTGTCATCATTCCCTTCATTTAATCAACTTTCTATTGATGTCATATTTAACCAGGGATATGTCTAAAGCTATATTCAACAAGAAGAATTGTAGTGATCTAGTAATTAATTGTAGGTATTTGTATTTTTTTCTTTTTATTTTGGGGTATTTTTAATGTCTTGAGGACCTCTTGGTTAAAACCTTATTAGAATCAAACTATGCAAATTTGCTAGAAGTAGACACACGTTGCAAAAATAAAATAGATCACTGGAAATAAACACACTTTTATAGAATGAAATATATTTTTGGAAATAAACACACTTTTGTAGAATAAAATAAATTGTTGGAAATAAACACACTTTTGTAGAATGAAATAGATTGCTGGAAATAAACACACTTTTATAGAATGAAATAGATTGCTAGAAAATGATTGCAAAGAAGTGAGAATTTAATCTAAAATACCTAAAAGAACAAATTTACAACAAATTTTAACTTTAAGGAGTTGGAAGCATTTATAAATTTAACAGAGTTACCTATTTGCTTTTTTGAATAAAATATAAATAGTGACCAAATATGAAGATCCTAGTTCTTTGGAGGAGTGGGCCCTTACTCCACCTAGAAATAGGATTGAATAATTTAATTTGATTTCAAAATAGAAATGGATATTTCATTGATAAAATGTTCTGTATTATAAAAATGTACTAATCTATCCTTTTCTCTCTATTCTTCAATGATTTTCTATTACTTCCTAAATTACTAGGTCTGTATATATAGATGCTTTGATGGTTGTAACTATTTCATAGATACAATGGAACTAAATCATACCCAGAATAGATGATAAATCAAGATGTGGTTGGATGTCCAGTTGTGTGATAAATGTCTTGGATCTACAAATATAGAAATTGGGAATTTGCTCCTGATTTAATGGGATCATTGACCTGACAGATTGTCAACCATTTGGAATAGATCCTTATCAGTTCCATATCTAGCCATGAAAGTTATGGAGTTTATCTATATGAGTACTAGAGCTAATTTAGATAATTTTTGAGCTTAAATATATATTTCTAGAGCTAAGTCTAAAAATGCGACAACTTGAAATAGTATGGTGGAGTTCTGGAACTAAGCTGAATTGATTCCAATGCTTCTAAAAACATGTAATCTACTTCATATTTATTATTTAGCCTGATGATGACCTTTTTTATTTCAAAACTTGAATTTTCCAACACACTTCTTAGTAATTACAAGTTTTTAAATGTTAAAATCATAATCAATAAAAGATGGATAATTACATCCTAACTCATCTTAGATCAAAATAAAAGTTACAAAATGTAATCAAACTTAATATAAAGAGAGAGTAAGATGATATCATTTATTATACATTTATCAAGCATATCCTAGCCTCATCAATTGCCTCCTCCCATGAGACCACCTACTAGCTTCATGTTGCCTATGTACTTGAAAGCCATTGGGATTGAGATTGCTATCATGCTTCAATCTATGGGAGGATCCACTCTTCTTGAAGCATCTAATCTTGTTATCAAATCTAAGAATAATCTCATCCAAGCTATAATATTACCTCCTAAGGTGTATATTCCTCCATTGTCTCATACTTCTTCTAATACCCTAGATATCTCCCAAGTTCTTGATGCCAATACTAAGACTAAGGTTTCTCCTAGGTAAGAAAAAAATAATGTTGATTAGAAAGCAAAGTTCCTAGCCTTAGAGGCTTAACATAGGCAAGCTAATATGCAATAATGTGCTATCATAATCCTTACCCCCATCAATAATAATATGGAAGAGTAATATGCCAATGGTAGCCTAATCCCAATGGGCCTATTAATATATATATATATATATATATATATATATATATATATATATATATATATATATATATATATATATATATATATATATATATATATATATATAAAATCCTAACTCTACCACTAATACAAGAGAGATGGTACTAGTTCATATAAATTTGGTGTAGGGAGAAGACTGGAAGCAAGAGTAATTCATATATTCCAATGAGAATAGAGATCAAGCTCTAGTGGCTCAAGGATTAGTTACTCCTCTCCTATCAAATGAGGATGAGGTGATGATGTAAGTTAATGATGATTGGAAACCTTAATGAGAGATCTTCATCAATTTTATAGTTAAAGACACTTTTATTCTAAATCATGGAGCTTTTATCACATAAAATACAAGGTCAAAGAGGAAGGCTCTAGGAGGTGGTAGTATCATGCCCATAGGCTCATCCAATCCTCTTATAAGGCAATAAGACATAGCTGTAAGTGTGATAGTTCCAAAAAATTCTACATTTATATCAAGCTAAAATATGGTAAGTTCTACTCTTATTTCTCAAGTTCCAAATAATTTTTAGCCTAAAATATCCCAAGAGAAAGTAGGTATAGCTTATTTAAACATTTTATATTATTTGAATAACACTAAACAATCCATTTCTCTTTGGGATGTTTTTCATATGCTTGGTCAAAAACAAATCTTAAAAAAATAGTTAGCTATTATCCCTGCTAGTATCTCACCCTCAAATCAAAGTCATGGCCATGTTTCTCTTAAAAATTATCCTAGCACCATTGTTGAACCATCCACTAGGGATGAGAAACCTCCACCATTTTACTTCACCCTCATTATAAGTGACATGTTGGTACATAATTGCATAGTCGATAGTGGAGCTTGTACTTCTATCATGCCCAAAGTTGTAGCTAATAAATTGGGCTTAAAATATGTGACACATAGCAAATGTGTCATTCAATTAGATGGTATACCTACCAATAAAATAGGACTAATAAAAATATTGAAGATTTTTTTGCATGATTGTCCTAATTTTCCTATTTTACAAGACATAGTTGTGGTTGATCTCTCAGCCCACTTTGTAATCACCTATCAAGGGAATTCATAGATCAGATAGGTGGCTTATCTCTCATCTAACTAGTCTTTCTTAGCCTTTAAAACAAGGTACAGATTCAAGGTTACAATTAGGACACAATCAATTGTAAGGTTTCATATTGAGCCTTACATTGAGACAAGTTCTAATATGAATTATGTGGCCTATGAAGAAAAGGACTCTATTTTAGATTGTGATACTTCTTCCAAGATTGAGGGTCCTTTATATTTGTTTCTTGGTGAATATGTCACTAATAATTATGAGTAGGATCACTATGATTTTTTGGAGTAAACTGATTTAGGAGTGTATTTTATACATGAAGAAAAAGTACCAACACCTCTACTTGCCAAGGAAAAGGGTGAAGATGATGAGCTATAGAAGATGTTTTTTTATGGTTCAAGGAGTAAATTTGGTGTAAGGTCTGGTGTTATGCTAGTCTTCCCATCATAAAAATATTATTATTCTTCATACATATTTAATTTTAGTTTTACTTGTAATGTGGTTGAGTATGAAGGTTTGATTCATGGCATTTAATAGGAAAGGAGAAAAGAAATCAAGAACTTGTAGGTATATAGAGATAGTAAATTAGTTGTGCATCATGTGAATAATGTTATATCTACCAATAAACATTTTTAAGTCATAAAGGCATAGGTTATGGTATTTTATCGAAGACCTCAATGCATTCAATATTTAATCAATCCCAAGGGAATAGAATAGTCATGATAATAGACTAGTTACCATAAGAGCTCAATTTGATATTCCAAATACCATAAAAGATGAGGGAAAATAGTCTCACATTAAGATCAATATTAGACCTTTTGTACCTTATAATGAATTTTTTTGGTAATTCTTTGATAGTGACAAACATATTTCATGCTTCTTGCAAAATGAGGTTGATTTTTCTTCAACGAATCAAAGGAGGCTCCAAGAACAATTGGGTGATCAGATTGTGAAACTAAGAACCAATAAGATACCTAAGTTTTTGGTGACCTTATAAATTATCTTTAATTTTAATGATAAAAATAATAAATAGAAAGTGGGTATGTCTACAAAAGAGGAGAATTATGAAAGACTCTTGATCTTCAAGGATAAACTCCTCAAACTAGGCAAGGTATGTTTTATATTAGAGAAGAAAGAATTCACTGAGATGTTTAGAGAGTTTCATGGAAATGTAAGGAAATAAAATGACTCAATCTTATCCTATCACACCATACCATTAATTTGGAACCTAGAGTTAAACTAGTTAGATAGAAGCAAAGATCCATCAACCCCAAGGTTAAGCAACTCATGAGGTTAGAGCTTACCAAAATCCTTGAACCTAAGATAATATTTCCCATCAATCATTAAACATTGGTATCTAACCTTTTTCCTATTATAAATAAGATTGGGAAGATAATATTTTATGTTGACTTTAGGTATCTTAAAAGAGTGTCACTCAAAGATCACTATCCTCTACCCTCAATGGAATAGATTTTGAAAATGCTTTTAGGTTCTCAATATTTTTCTCTTCTAGATGCATATCCAATCCATAATTATATTTTATTAAATTAATATGATTATTTTAAGAGAGCCTTCACTACTAAATGGGGGACTTCTACTTATAGGAAGATGTCCTTTGGTCTGTCCAATGTTGGTGTAACATTTCAAAGAGAAATGGGCATGGCCTTCAAAGGCTTGATCAATGAGATGTTATTGGTTTATCTAGATGATATAAAATCATTTTATAATTATTATAATGAACACATGCAACACTTGAGTCAAGTTTTTTAAATATGTAGGTAATATGGAGTATCTCTTAATCCAAAGAAGTGTATCTTTGTTATTCATGAAGGTAAGCTCTTAGGACATATTGTTTCCAAGGATGGTTTGATGATTGATACTAAAATAATAGAGGATATTATAATATTATCATGCATAATAAATGTCTTCAAAAAATTTAAGAAAGATAAATTTTTTAAGGAGGTTCATACCTGGTTTTCCATCTTTGGTGAAACCTATCATAACTATGCTTAGGAAGAACAAAGTCTTTTCTTGGACCAAAAAGGGTAAGAATAGTTTTGAAACCATAAAGAAATAAATTGTAGAATATCCTACTCTTGTTAATCCTAAGTTTACTAAAGAATTCATGTTGTATTCATTTTCTAATCTTGATACTATCTCAACCATGCTAATGTAATAGAATGATGAGGGTGTGGAGAAACCTATTACATTCTTTAGTCAAGATTTAGAAGATTATTAAGTCAAGTACGCCTTTGTAGAGAAATAAATCATTTATGTTTTAAGGTGACTAAATAATTATATATATATTGTTTCAAATAATAATATTCATGTTATGGTCTCTCATCTTAGCACCAAAGAGTTTCTTTTGAAAAAAGATCTTAGTGAAAAGAGGGTAGGGTGGATCACTAAGGTAATGGAATATGATGTTGATATCAAGGTGAAAAAATTTATAAGGGATAAAGGCCTTTATAAACATCTAAATTTAAATATTCATGAGTCAAAGGAAGAGTCTCTAGTCAATCATGATTGTTCCCACCCAGTTGGTTCATTACCTCCTCAAAGTTGGACACAAGATGTGATCATGTTTCTTCAAAATGATGAGTATCCTAATAATATGTGTAAATCACAATGGAGATATTTTATATTTTAATCTATTCCCTTTTATCTTTTGGATGGTTTGATTTTTAGGAGGGACATAAATGGTGTGCTATTGAGATGTATTGATAATGATTAGTTTGGATTGTTACTTAAGAAGCTTCATGATGGGACAATAAGAGGTAATTTCTCTCCAAAAACCATGGCTACCAAAGCATGAGGGCTGGATATTATTGGCCCATCCTTTTCAAATACTATCATGCTTTGGTGAGAAGGTGTGGATAATTCACTTTCTTTGTAATAAATTATAAGCTTGTAGCTCTTCCTTTGAAGCCTATCTAAGTTGTCAACCTTTCATGCAATGGGGTCTTGATTTCATTGGCATGATAAATCCAACATCAAGTGCTGGTCATAAATGGATACTCATATAAATTAAATATTTTACAATATGGGTTGAGGCAGTAGCATTCAAGGAAGCTAATGAGAATGTTATCTTGGAGTTCTACGAGAGCATCATATTAAGGTTCGGTACTCCCTCTACTATTATTTCAGATAATTATCTTAATTTTATGGTGTTGAGGGAAAAATACTCATATTATTGAAGATGAGGACCCTTGTGTCAAATTGTGTAATATTTACTTTAAAATTTCAAATCCATTTGATTAGAACATCATTACCATGTTTGTATATTATTTGTATTTGAAGATCATCCACACCATGTTCTAATTTGTCTGCTTATTCATGGCTCTAGTTTAACCTTGTCTAAAGTTTGTTAATTTTGGATCTTATTGTTTTAGGTTATAGATCTAAAAAATGTCTATTAAAGGTATTAAATATCTAGGTTTCATAATTTTAAATGATTTTATCTTAATCTAGCCTTTTACTAGCCTTTGGTTTGTTAAAATTCAAATTGAATCCATTTTTAAGCTTCCTAAAACCCATATTCAAAACCCTAACCTAGACCCCTCATTCAAATTCAAATTTGATGAGAATAAAATTATGTAGTAACTTTGCAATATGCTATGGACTTAGTTAAATTTTATATTTAGGCTTAGTTGTGTTTTTCAACATGACCAAACCTTAGTCTAAAAATTATATACTAGGTATCTTTTATATCCTAAGCCCTTTATCCCCTTTTATTTTAATATGGTCTAGCATTTTACATTTAGGTTCCTTTTAATATGTTATTAACTTAGATTAATGTCTTAATCCTAAGGCTCCATTCATGTCTATTAAAAAAAAAATACCTTAGTATTAATATTTTATCCTAAGTCTTATATGTCTCTAAGCCTTCACTTAAATAGTGTGTTTGTTTACAGAATCAATGACCCAAATTTAATAGAGTAAATTTGATTGAACATAGTGAATTGAGCCCAATATGCCTAAGACTTTAGCCCATGGTACCAATCCCACTCAGATCCTTGGATCAAGATCGATGATCTACATTCATGCAGATGCTAAATATCCAACAGAGTGAGATCATCATGGATCGAAATTGGTCCCTTTTTATTATAAGATAGACTTAGCCTAAGTTTTACCCTAATGTTTTTATTGTATTTATAAATACAATAAAACCTTAGGATAAAACTCATGTTCTAAACTTAATTATTTGAAGGGTTTTCATTTTATTATGTTTTAAGGACCTATGTTAAAAACTTATGTGACACTTTGGTATAGATTCTAAATGGTCTTAATTTCACTTAATCCCTTTATGACTATGGGAGGTAATAACATCCAACTACCCAAATCATAATCAATGACCTATGTTTTCTCAAAATAGATCAATTGAATTATGTATATTGATTCAAATTTCCTATAAGACCTACTATATTGCATGGGATTAAATTTGATGTGCTCATTCCCATCATTTGACATCCATGAGACCATCCAATTCTATCCCCTTTGGTTAATTTTTTGGGCTTAAATTTGACATTATTATTCCCATCATTTGACATTAGCAAGGTCATCATTTAAGTCTACAAGACCATCAAATTTAGTCCCCTTCATTTAATTCTATGAGTTTAATTTTGATGCTCATGTAAACATCAATTAACACCCATAAGGTTGTCAATTGACACTCGCAAGGCCATCATTGACGTCTGCAAGACTATCAAAATTCAAACTCATAAACCAATCTCACTTGGATGAATGAACATGTTTGTCTTCATATTATAGGATCAATGGAATCTCATTTGGAAGATAAACATGCTTAGGGTTTTGTACCTCAATACCAAAATTGATCTTTCATCAACCTTTGACCTATCATAAACTAAATAAAATTACATGGGAACAATTATGAACACCATATAATTATCTTAAATGTTATCCTAAGATTGATTTGTGTTTTTAAATATTTGACCACACCTTAGTCTAAAATATTATGCTTGGTCCCTATATATCCCATGATCTTTTGGTCTATTTTATTAGCTAAATATAACTAATGAAGGGTCCTATTATTAGAAGACTTGGTTTAGAGCTTTTACCCTAAATTTTTATTGTGTTTATTGATATGATAAAACCCTATGTTAAAAATATTACATTAAGTCCCTTTTATTATTCAAGGTCCCCCTATTTTACTATGATCCAAACCTAGCTTATATATTTTATCCTATTATTAATTTCATGTTTATTAAAATGAAACAAAACCATAGTCTAAAATTATTTAGGATAAGCTATTTATATATGTCCCAATTCTAAATTAAATATTGTGTATCTTTGTAGGATTTATGGCTCATATTCATGCGAATGAGATTGATCTAATGGAGTAAAGCCGAGTCAAGGTTTTAACGAAACCTTAGAGATGGTGAGAAGGTGACAAGTGTCATGGTCACAACTAAAGAACAACAAGCATCCAATGGCAGTCCATCCCATGGATCATAATTGATAGCCTACATCTAACTAGAAGAATTTCATTTAATGGAGTGAGATGAGGATAGGATTTTCAACAAAGCTCAGGAAACCCAAAGTAATGACACTTATCATAACCATGGAAAACATATTAAAGGTAGCCAATAACATCCAAATATCAGGATCAAGATCAACAAGTTGTGTTAATCCATGCAAGAAAATTTGATGGTACAAAATAAAAGGCAGATTTTAAATGGAAACAATCATGTTTTCAAACATTAATGAATAATCTACTATGAAAAGTGCCATGTAGATGCCACGGTGATGCCACATGATAGAAAACAACAAAACTAGAGATTTTTTGAGCTCAAAAAAGTACAGGTATAACTATCAAGGTCCAAATCAAATATAAGGCAAAAACTCACTCAAGTGCAAAAGTTATTGCCATTATAGCTCGAGAAAAACTTGTAAAAAAATCCTGATTATTTTTAAAATACATAATTCAATCCTAAATTAACCATAATCAATCTTGAGAGAATCCTATTGACATTAGACCAAGTGTAAATTGATCTAGAGGTAAACTATAGACCACTAGTGAGTAATTTGAATAAAATCACTATCATGGTGGCCCAAAAATAACATAAGGAAAATATAAAGCTTTATTTAACTACAGATGTAAAAGGGAGTGTTTTCAAAGATACTAAATTTGATGATGTAGCCTATAACACATAGGATTATAACTAGTCTAAGTTTTTCTATACCATTGAGGAGTTACCAACCATTATAAGAGATGATGAAAATATTACATTAGTCAACTAAAGATATAATGACCTACTTGCCATTCAAATGACAAGTATTTACTATGTGGAATTAAAGCTAGAGGTACTACATTATATCAATGTTATTTCTCTTGTTTTTAAGGATTGTAAATTTGATCAAGACATGATAGTATATGAGCATTATTTTAAAATAATTGTTTATATCTCCCCTATTTCCTTCAAGAATTATTACAATCTACCTAAGCCTCAAGTGGATTTACCCATAATAAGAGAATGGTCCAGTAAGAATGACCTAAAAATCATCTTTACCCCATGGTTATATTCAAGAACCCAATTAGTCTCTGACCTTAATAGTAGGATTCCAATCACCCAATTTAGGGCTAGTATTAGGATGATTATGACATTACTAAATAGATTGTCTAGAAACCCCTCCACCACCTATGTAAAAAAAAATTGGATCCCTTTTATGTATTTCATGGTTAATAAAGGACTTACTCCCCCTCTTATAAAAATGATCAATATTTTCTTGAAACAATAATTCTCTATAATAAAGAAGAAAACTAACAAGTATTTATATATGATGTCTTATCTTTTGGATGCCTTTCTAGCCACTACCAAAATCCTCAACATAAAATAATGGTCACCTAATGGGAGATTAAAAAAACCTCCCAATATAATTCCAAATTGCATATATTCAAGTATAGGGACCATATTCAATTCATATATGACTGCATATACCTAGCCTTAGTTTAAGCCATTATAAGGATCCCTATGATGAGGGTCATCCCTTTGATCATGAAGTATGTTGATCTCATTCAAGACATTTGGATATATTCATATTTCACTATAATCTATATATAAGGAACTATGAGCCAACCCCTTAGGTTACCAATCCATGTACCCATAAATTTGGTAGAGTAGGAGGTAACATACCAATTGTTCTATGGCATAGATAGTATGTGCAAAAGAAAAAGGAAAGGACTACTCCATTCCTTTCCCTTGACCATTATTAGGACTATGTTTCATAGTTGGGACCATGTAGAGACTATATCCAAGCATAGGACCTCCTTCAATCTACATATTAATGAAATGAGATAATGAGACCCCCATGAAAGGGTTATGAATCATTTGAAGGCCAAGTAGATCAACATGACTTATCAACATCACCCTAATGTCTATGATATAATTTACATCCAAGTTTCCTCATTCAAAAAAGTCTTGGCAAGATTAAAAAAGCATAAAATCAAACTTGAAGCTAGACTTCTAAGAGAGAAAAATCCAAGTGAGGATATATGGTAGATGAGGCCTAAGTAGTATCATTTATTACCAAGACCATCTTCTATACTTCCTCCCATATAGCCATAGGTAGAGACATAATAGCTTAAATCAAAAGTTGCATAAGGGCTAGATGAAAAGAGACCTAAGGAGAGGAGACCTGGTGAAGTGGAACCTTCTTCAACTCAACCTGAACCAGAGTCACCTATTAAATAAATTGACATAATTACATTAGATATTGAAGAGACAGTAGAGGATACCTTAAAATTACTATCTAGTGATTATAAATTAGATGAAGAAGTATAGATGAAAGAACCTTAGTCCAAAACTAAGGAGGAAGCAAAGGAATAAAAGGGAAAGGAAGTAGGTCTAGACTTATTTCTAATTGCAATCCAACACAAAAGGAAAGCTGAGCCATCTCTAGTCTAAATAGGGGGAAAGAAACCTAAGTTGAATTTCACTCTAGACATTCCAATTGATGGTCCTTCCATATTGAAATACTTCATATATGGCAAGTTTTAAAAGGCTCCAACCATGCACCACCATTGGGATATTACAAAGTCTATTAACATCCATGTGCATGATGAACTTAAGCCCTATATTGTGAAACTACAATAATAGGAAAAATAAAGATACATAACCCTTAGAGAGTCAAGTGGAACTCAGGTGAATGCTCTTGGAACTTCAAGTGGAGCACAAGTTAAGATCCCTACTCCTTAAGTGATAGAATCATCTGTGGGAGTTTGATTCAACACAGATAAAACCAACATGGAGAGAGTAATTGAGAATAAATCCATGGTTGAAGGAGAATAGTTCACCTTTCAAAAGATTAAACCTTTTTTTGGTCTAACTCCAATGGCAAGGTAGAAGCTAGGATAAGATAAGATATTTGAGTATAATATCCTTGAAGTTCCCTAGGCTCAAAGTGATCAATTGTAAATAATTATCAAGGGAATATTGTAAGAAAATAATAAATTTAAAGATTTTGTTGTATTATCAATCCATGAGAATAGATTCAAAATTTTTGAGGACACCATGGTTGACCTATTCATCTCTTTAAATGTATTCAATACCAAACAAAGAGAAATATAGAAGAAAATCTCTAAAGCAACATGCCAAGTTGGTCAATGGTAAGCTACAAGTCTTCAATTGAAAGACTTGATTAAGGTCATGTCTAAGAATCTAGTCCCAAATTTTAGAACTATCACCAAGGCACATTTGAATATGGCCATGGCCATATTGGTTGAAAATATTGAGGTCCAACACAACTGGTCCAAAAGAATGGAGGACCTTGTCAAAGACTTCAAATAACTAGAAGATGGATCATCTTATATCTTAGATAGCTTGATAAAGGATTCCACATTCCTCAGTTCACTAGGTACCATAACTAATGAAGAGTTAAAACACAAAACATTTCAATTCATGTAAGAAGTAATAAACTAGGGGCAAATCCAAACAATAGATGGCAACATGAAAGTCATGGGCTTACTCCTATCATCTGGGAGATACCAAGTACATTAAATGAGATATGAACAATATTTAAAAAAAATTAAAGACCTAGAAGATCATGGAAAGGAGATTTACCTAAATATAATGGTGGATATTCAGTTTATTAGCAAGTAACATTGTAGGGTAGGAAACAACAATAGGGGACTTCATTAGCACAAAGACCCCAGAGTAAAAGTTAACTAGGAATATTTTATTTGTAGTAACTTTAATTTTTTTTGAAATAGAGTACTCTTTTGTGAAGATATGTGAAAATTATAAGCACATTGCCTATAGGTCAGTCCACTTGGAAAGCTTTAGTGTATTCTAGAAACTTTTGTAGAAAGGACATCTATCCTTACACGTGTATACTTGTAATTTGATATGACTGATCGACATACTCTCTTGAAATATATAAAATAAGTATTGTCATTTGTAAAGAGTAGGAAGTTTTTGAGATGAAAACTAGTGTAAACTGTGGGAAACTAATGCAAGAAGAGAATTCTAAAAGGATTGTCTCATTTTGTTTGTGTGAATTATTATATGGCTTCTCTCTCAATTATCTATTTTGAATATCAGATTTTAATTGTTCTTGTGAATTCTTGGTGTGTAATTTTCAATGCAAAATTCGTAAATTATGTTAATACTAGGTTAATTGAGGGTTCATTAGTTTGATTCATTTTATTTACTCTACATTTGTAGATGTGCATCAACTATCTGCTTAAAGGAGTAAATATTTAAAATAATATTAGTTCTTATTTACATTGTTTATTATCTTCCTTAGAAGTTTTATTGATATATGTTATGATTTATGCTTAGTTTTTTTTAATTCATATATTGGTTTTAATTGAATACCTAGGAAACACTTGAACTTTGTCATGATGTCTAAGATAAAGATCAGTCACATGTTTCTTCTCTGCCCTACCCTTCCTTTTTTTTATTTTTAACCAAGTCACTTTAGATTAAATATTCATTGTATATGTCTATCTTAGATTAGATTTATACTTATATTTGAGCATATTTCACCTTAATTATCATAGATCATATTCTTATTTACAAATATATAGGTCAAGATGGCTCCCAACTACCAACTAATATAATTTTTTGTGAAACAATCATTTGTTCTACCTCTATTCCACCATAGATAATAAGATTATCACAAAATAGAATTCATGCTATAAATTATTTGAATTATAAAATAACAAGTTTTTATTAAACACTCTAGGCACCTATGGTACACATTTAGTTATCAATGGGTAGGCTTTGCTAGCACTAGAAGGAGGGCCAATTTCTTTGTAGATTTGTAGTATCTTTGTTAGTTTTATGAATTCTATTTTAAGATTACTCTACTCTTCACATATTTTTGTTTGTTTTAGAATAATAATGTAAAGTTTGGTGATCTTCATGGTTTTATACAAGTCTTTGTGCTCATTTAGACAAAGATTGATAGTCTTTGTAGACATATGTTGAATTGTGGTAAAGATAGCTTTAGAATTATGAAAAAAATAGTTATGAGATTAGTAATAGATATTTCAATCAAATACTCATGAATAACTTGAAATTTTTATTTTATTTAGACTTGAACAACAAAGATCATTCATTCTTACATATTTGGACACTTCTTTGAGCTAATTTAGTTAAGTATTTCTATCCTTTATTGTTACTTACATGAATCTTTACAATCTTTGATTAATGTGCAAGTCTAATCACTATTATTTGTAAAGATTGATTTGATGCATCATATATCAAATAGGATTTGAAATTATCAATCTAGAACTACCATTAATCATAACAAGATCTCATTCAAAGACTAGGGAACCTCTGCTTGAATTAGAAGTCCATAAAAGAGCTAGGCAGGACAAAGGTAACTGAGGCTTTCAAATTCTTTTCCAACTTCACCAATTTAGGGTGTTCATGTACAATCAAGGTATAGATTGGCTAGGTGGCTCTTATATCAACATGTCAGGTGTGATACATGACCTTCCCTATAACCCTAACAAATATTTTCCAATATTTAGTCCTAATAGTATTGTAACTATTGAGGAGCATATTAAATCATTTTAAGCTGCATTAAGGTTGTTAAATGTAGTCCATGAAGATGTAACATATAGACTATTTCCTTTCACTTTTAAACATGTTGCATATGATTGGTTTTTAAATTTATGTACGAATTACATTAATAGTTGGAATCTCTTTAAAAATATCTTCATTGACTGATTTGGCAGATTATTAGCCCTTGTATCTTGTACCAATAATTTAACATAGTAAAAAGGGATACAAATGAACCTATTTAGGATTTCAATGGTAGGATCTAAAATATTTTTAGTTAGACTATAGCTCCTTATATACCTGATGAGGTTTTAGCCTTGGAAATCTATAAGGATGCCTTAGATCCTATGACCTTTTTTTTCATCAAGAGAGTTTTTAGACCTATGAATACTCTAGCCTTAGCCTATTCTAAAGTAGTGATCATCAATGATAAAATTCATCCCCAAGGTTAGATGGATTACTCTATTCCCAATGTCAACCCATATTTGGCCACTCTAAATGTCTTCCATAATAACAATCATAATATACTAGCTTTAAATTAGCTCCTAACTTTGAATCAATTACCCTTAAGTCATGCTACTCCTAACTAGAACTTTGTATTTTTGAACTGTACTTCAACTAGATTTAATCCAAATGATCATAAATATTTAGTTCCAACCAATAGTCTTCACAATAATTAGGTTCATAATTCAAAAACTCCCAAGAGTGAGAATGATTATTTATTGAAGATGACACAAAAGCTAAGCAGTGATTTCCTTTATACAAAAGCATGTTAGCCATACTGGAGAAATATTAGGTGAGAAATTCTTGTTTCAAAGATTCAATAGACCTAATAATAGGTTTTATAATGATAGTTTATATAGTAATAATAATAATGAATCATCTAATAATAAGAAAACAATGGATATAAATATTATTGATATTGCTTTACCTTATTATTGTAGAGTACAATGCACTTATAAACATGGTGAAATAGATTGCATTAAATTATGTAAAGCTTTTGAGGCCTTTCAAGAAGAATTGGATATGTTTGAATTGGTTCCTAATAAATATAATGGTGTAGGTACATTAAGATCTAAATTTGCATACTAAGCCTTCATGATAGATATGTTTGACTTCCCTTTCTAATAAGACAATGAACCTGATCACATTCCTGAAGAAGTCCATGCTTTTTAGCAGTTCCTAAAGAAGACCTATCCTCTAAAGGAATAGAGAGTATAATTAGACCATAAATACTTCAACACCTCCAAATAGCTTCAATACTCCTCTTTATACCACTTCAGATAATAACCTAGATCCTCTAAATGGAAGTACATCTAAACATTATATGAATATATCTAATTCTTTCGATAGGATTGGGTATAATATTCTGGAAGACATGATGAAAATTAAGGATAACATTATATTACATAAATTGATGCAAATAACTAAGAAGAGAGACTTTTTATTATAGTCCTTATCTAAAAATCATGGTAAGCCACCTAAAATTGACATTGTTGATGTTGTTATGTATAAAGCTAAAATAGAATCCCCACCTTTTTTGATTACTATCGAAATGTTTGGTAAGAAGTAACATAACTATTTATTAGATTTTGGTACATTCACAAACATCATGATAGTATGTATTTCTAAACAACTTGGCTTAACTCCTATTAAATCTAATAGAATTGTTACTCAATTAGATAAATCTAGGGTTAAATTAATTGGGGAATTATTAAACATTCATATGTAACTTGCCTCTGAGCCTAGAGTCCAATAATTTATTGACATCTAGGTGTTGGAAAGTTTTAATGCTAATGGGTTACTATTAATTAGAGAATGGACAAAGGCCTTGAATGGATATATGTCCACTAATTGTCTATATTTGTGGCTGCCATGGAATGGATTCCCACATCTAGATTAGAGTGGAAAGAGAACCTCAGATAAAGCAAATGATCATAGAATATAATGTTGTGAATGAAATGGTTCATATGTTAGACTCTAATGAGATCAAAAAGATGGATTATAAATTAGGAGTGTATACTCTCAAGTCTTATAAGGTATGTATTTCTAAGACTTCACATGCTTTGCCTAAAATTTGGCAATTACATTTTGAGGTGCTAGGTGTAAGTCTAGAATTGGAGTAGGAGTTGTTATTACCAATCCTATTGGGAAAGAACTAAAATATGCTTATAGACTTAAGTTTTCTTGTACCAATAATATTGTATAGTATAAATATTTGATTCTAAGATTTCAATTTTCCATTAGACATAAGGTTAAAGAGATCTTAATTCATGGTGATTAAGAGATTGTAATCAATCAAGTGAGGAGTAAATATCAGTGTAAATTATCATATCTCTAGAGATATAAGTTTAGAATCTAGTATTTGCTAGAATATTTTGATGTATTCAACATTGTTTCAATCCATATGGAGGATAACAAGGCTACTAATGAGCTTACCTTAGATATAAAGAATCTTTTGCCAAACCTTGACTCTCAAAAATTCAACATTGAGTTGGTTCTATGACCTTCAATCCTAGATAACCTAAACCATCTATAGGTTTTTAATGATAACCAAAAAATCCTAGATTTCATGACCAAATCAAGACTATTTTAGGCCCATTTCATAGATGAGGCCAATGTGAATAATCTTGAATAAAATAGCATATTTGATATCAAATCCATTCAAATAAATGACAAAAAAAACCCAAAAGGCATGATTGCCTTGGAAAGTTTATTTTATTAGGACAAACTACCTGAGAACACTAGAATACCCAAAGAAAGTGGAGAGGATTATAAGTCAATTGATCTTGGACCTCAAAATCAACCTCAACTAGTGAATATTGGGAAAACACACACGCACATTGAAAATGAAAAGTCTAAATACTTGATGATAAACTATAAGGACATAATAGCATGGTCATATGATAACTTGAATATATTTGATCCAAAATTCATCACCCATACCATACCCTTGAAATAAAACTACAAACCTTTTAGACAAAAATAGAGGCCTACTAACCCTATTTTAGAACCTATGATTTTTAGAGATGTCAAAAATTTATTATATGCCAATATTGTATTTCCCATTAGGCACTCTACTTGGGTCACAAATTTGGTGCCAGTTAGGAAAAATAATGGTGAAATAAGATTGTGCATTGATTTTAGGAATCTAAATAAATAATCTAAAAAAGATAATTATCCTTTGCCTTCTCTAGACTAGGTTATATAAAGCATTTATAGTTCTACTATGATGTCCTTTCTTGATGGATTTTTAGGTTATAACTAGGTATTGGTGAATCAAGAAGATAGCATGAAGATTGCTTTTACTACCAAGTGGGGCATGTTTGCTTACAAAATAATGCTATTTGGGATAATCAATGTAGGGGTAACATTTCAAAGAGCCATGGATTATGATTTCCAAGGTTTGGTAGGTAAATTCATTATTATATACATAGATGATCTAATTATCTTTTCCAAGAATAGGGAGGACCACATCATGCATCTAAATCATGTATTTAAAAGGTGCAAAAGGTATGGTATTTCCCTCAACCCAAATAAGATTATTTTTTGTGTTACTAAGGGAAAGTTATTAGGCCATCTAATTACTAAGGAGGGACTATATATATATCCTGAAAGAGTAGAAGCTGTATCAAAGATAGAGACTCCTAATACTAGGAAAGAACTAAAATCGTTCTTTGGAAAAATTAATTTTGTAAGAAAGTTTATTTTTGGCTTTACAAAAATTATCAAGCCATTAAATGATATGCTGAAGAAGGATGTCAAAATCACTTGGAATGAAGATACTAAAAGGGATTTTAAGGATATCAAAGAGGCAATTGGATAAGACTCAATCTCGGTAAGTCCATATTTCTCCAAGGACTTTTACCTCTATTCCTTTGCTTTTAATAATAATATTGATGCAATTTTAACTCATAAAATTGATGGATGTGATCATCCAATTGATTTCATGATCACAAAATTTTTAATAATGTCAATTTGAATTATTCTTTGATTGATAAGAAAACATGTGCATTATTTAAAGTAGTAAATAAATTTAGGCACTACATTTTAAGGAATAAAGTGCATGTCATTCTACTTGAGCCTACTACAAAGATCATGATGATCCAAAATGAATCAGGAGAAAGGAAAGGTAAGTAGATGTCTATTATTTTACAGTATGACATTGAGATGAAGAATACAAAAGTGGTAAGATGCCAAGATTTGATTTATATGATTATCAATGCTAACCCCAAGTTAAATGTCATGTATGTTTAATAAGAAAGTTTTTAGTTCAATGATTGGTATGATCCTATTATCCATCTACTAATATATATAACTTGTCTTATAGGGTTGACTAGGGAGTAATGAAGATATCTAAGACTCAAATCTTCCCATTTACTTATTAAATATGGAGTGTTATATCAAAAAATCTTTGAAGGCATTTACTTGAGGTATGTATCCAAAGAAGAAGCAATTGAGATCATGAGCACTTTTCATGAGAATTTAGGAAGTGGACATCCATTTGGAAGGAAAATAGCTAAAAAAATCCTTATATCTAGTTACTATTGGCCCACAATCTTCAAGGATACCCTTAAAAATGTAATATAATTCCTTTAATGCCAAGTATTTAGCACAAAAGAACTAAGGCAGACATGCCACTACATCTAGTTATGGTAGACAAACCTTTTTCTTAGTGGGGATTAGATTTCATCAGGATAATCAACCCCATTTCATCATAAGGTCACAAGTATATTTTGATAAATACTAAATATTTCACTATATGGACTGAAGTAATAACCACTAAGCAGTGTAGAACTGAAGAAGTGATCACTTTTTTAGAAGAAAACATATGCACTAGATTTAGAACTCCGATCTCTCTAATATGTGATAATGGATCTAATTTCATATCTATTAAAATGATAGAATGGGGATATGATAAAAATATTATTCTCAAGTTATCATCCAACCGTTACCCTCAAAGTAATGGAGTATCTAAATCAACCAACAAGAACTTGATGAAAGAATTTAAAGAAGTCTATAGTAGACAATCCTAGAATGTGGCACAAGATTCTCAAATATGCCTTATGAGTAGATAAAACAAGGGTCAAGTAGGCTTTCAAAGCATCAACTTTCAAAAATCCATAATCCCCATTACACTCAAGTTGATAACATACTAATTTATGTAAGAGTACATGGAGAATGATAATGAATTAGCAAATTCAAGGCTACTAGACATTGTTCAGATGGAAGATTATAGAGAAGAGGCTTTTGCTAACTTTAGTAGACACCAAACCATGATGAAAAAGGTGGTTTGATAAGCAATCAAAGATAAATATGTTCAATTAAATAGACTTAGTTATTATTTGGGATAAGGCATCTAAACCCAAGAGTAAACATGGAAAGTTCACAGCTTTATGGATAGGCCCCTATCAAATTATTGAGACACTTGAAAACAACACCTTCAAGCTGAAAGACCTACAAGGTGAAAAATTCACATTGTCCACCAATGGGAAGTACCTCAAGCATTAATTTTCTATTGCTCCACCTAGGGTCTTCATGGAGTAAAATATAAGAATAGTTAGTTAGTATAGGTAGGCTAGATTTAGTTACTTTATGTTCTTTTTTTCCTATCCCTTGTTTGTACCTAGTTTGTATATATTTGTTTATTTATTTACTTTATATTCTTTTGATCTCTATTTGTGTTCTACTTTCTCTACTTTGTTCCTTGATCTTAATAAGTCCTTTTGGGCATCCCTCAACTTAGAGTTCATTCTAATTACTCAAGAACTCCACATTTCATGAATACGGGTATGAATCTTAAGCAAATGTTGATCATGGATCTAAAATATGAGATTAATGATATAATTTAAAGAAACTAGTAAGGACCAATAGATAAGTTAACTGTTAAATAAGATATTAAACATTATTTTGATCTAAAATTAGTTTTAAGAATAATTGCACATGTGGGATGAAAACTTGAATTATTAAGGCATAGTCATGTTTGTACTTAACAAATATCCTTGCCTAGGACAAAGGTTGCAACTATAGGTGATTGACTGAATATAAAACATTTGGCCAAATACCTAAACCTAGATAAATTGGTTCCCATTCTTTGCTAGAGAGCCTAAAAGATATAAAAATATAAAAAATAAGATATTATTAAAAAATTAAAAGCTTTCAAAGAAAAGGTGATTCTGGTAATCTCCACCAGGGCTATGGATGCATGGCTAGTAGTGGAGTAAGGCCTTTAGTGGAGCCAAAGACATATCTATTATGGATATGGATGCTTAGATGGTAGTAAAGCAATGTTTAAGCCCTCCCTGAGCTAAAGCATGGTTGTTAATGAATATCCAAACATGTTTTAAGTTAATATTAATGATTGAGGACATGAAACTTGGAAGTTGTCACCTAAATTCCATGGCAAATAGTATGTGGAATCAAAGCACACACATAACATTGCTAGGTTTTGATGTTTGATTCTAATTCTATAGATGCAAGGTTTGTTTTAACCATGAATTGATGTTGATAATTAAATTAATCAAATGGAATAGGTAGTTTAGTTATTTTTTGAACCGGATTAGAGTCTTTGAATTCTAACATATTGTTATGTTTCCATCAGAAGTCTCTATTTTTTGAGGGAAACATACCCCCATTTTTAAACATGAGGACCCTTATGTCAAATTATGCAATTTGTACTTTAAAATTAAAAATCCATTTGATTAGAACATCATTACCATGTTTTCACATTATTCATATTTGAAGATCTTCCACACCATCTTCTAGTTGGTCTACTTATTCATGGCTCTAGTTTAGCCTTGTGTAAAGTTTGCTAACTTTGGATCTTTTTATTTTAGGTTACAAGTCTAATAGATGTCTATTAGAGGTATATAATGTTTGGGTTTCATAATTTTAAATGATTTTATCTTAATCTAACCTTTTACTAGCCTTTAGTCTATTAAAATTCAAATTGAATCCATGTTCAAGCTTCTTGAAACCCTCATTTAGAAACCCTAGCCTAGACCCCTCATCCAAATTCAAATCTAGCAAGAATAAAATTATTTGGGAACTTTTTAATATGCCATGGAATTAGTTAAATTTTTATACTAAGACTTAATCATGTTTTTCAACATGACCAAACCTTAGTCTAAAAATTATATACTAGGTCTCTTTTATATCCCTAGCCCTTTGCCCCCTTTTATTTTAATATGGTCTAACCTTTTATACATAGGGTCCTTTTCATATGTTATTAACTTAGATTAATTTATTGATCCTAAGACCTATTTGTGTCTATTAACACAAACAAGACCTTAGTCTTAATACTTTATCCTAAGTCCTATATGTCTTTGAGCCCTAACTTAAACTATGTGCTTGTTTACAGGATCAATGACCCACATTTAATCAGGTGAAGTTGATCAAACGAAGTAAATTGAGCCTGATATGCCTAAGATTTTAGCTTATGAGACCAATCTTTCTTAACTCCATGGATTAATATCAATGATCTACATTCATGTGGATGCTAAATATATAATGGAACAAGATCATCATTGATCGAAATGGGTCCCTTTTTATTATAACGTAGACTTAGCCTATGTTTTACCCTGAGGTTTTTATTGTATTTATAAATAAAATAAAACCTTAGGATAAAAATTATGTTATGACCTTAATTATTTTAAGGGTCTTCATTTTATTATATTTTAAGGACCTATGTTAAAAAATTATGTTATAATTTACTCTAAATTCTAAATTGTCCCGAGCTCACTTAATCCCTTCATGACTGTAAGAGCTAATGACGCCTAACTACCTAGATAATAATTAATGACCCATATTTACTTAAGTGAGATCAATATAATGATGCATATTGATTCAAAGTTCTTATGAGACCTACTATATTTCATGGGATTAAATTTGGTGTTATTATGCCCATCATTTGATGTCCATGAGGTTTTCAAATTCTATCCCCTTTGGTTAATTATGTGGGATTAAATTTAACATTCTCATACCCATCATTTAAATATATGAAGTCATCATTAACATTTGTGAGACCATCAAATTTAATCCCCTTTGGTTTATTTAACTATTTTAATTTTTATGCTCACATGAACATCAATTGACACTTGTGAGGTTGTCATTGATGTCCATGAGACCGTCAAAATTCAAAATCAAAATCCAATCTCACTTGAATGAATGAACATGTTTATCTTCATATTTTAGGATCGATGGAATCTCATTTAAAAAATAAACATGCTTAGTGTTTTATACCTCAATACCAAAATAAATCTTTCATCAACCTTTGACCTATCATAAACTAAGTAAAATTACGTGGGAATAATTATAAACACCATAGACTTAGCTTAAATTTTATCCTAATATTGAGTCATATTTTTAAACATTTGACCAAACCTTAGTCTAAAATATTATGATTGGTCCCTATATATCCCATGATCTTTTGGTCTATTTTATTGGCTCAATATAACTAATATAGGGTCTTATTGTTATAAGACTTAACCTCAAGATTTTACCCTAAATTTTTATCATGTTTATTAATAAGATAAAACCTTAGGCTAAAAAAATTACATTAATACCTTTTATTATTTGGGGTCCCCCTTTTTACTATGATCCAAACCTAGCTTAAATATTTTATCCTGTGGTTCATTTTGTGTCTATTAACATAAAATCAAACCATAGTCTAAAAGTATTTAGGCTAATTTCTCTATATATGTCTCAATAATAACTTAAACATTGTGCATTCTTGTAGGATATATGTCTCATGTTCAAAAAAATGAGATTAATTCAATAGAGCAAGGCTGAGCCAAGGTATCAACAGAACCTCTGTGATGGTGAAAAGGTGACAAGTGTCATAATTATGACCAAAAAATAACAAGCAACTAATGGTGGTCCATCCCATAGATCATAATTGATAACCCACATCTAATTAGATGAAGTTAATCGAATGGAAACAATAATGTTTTAAAACATTGATGAATAATCTATCATGAAAAGTGCCATGTATATTCCATGATGATGCCACATGGTAAAAAGAAACAAAAATAGAGATTTTGTGAGATCAGAATAGTAAAGGTATAAATACCAAGGTCCAAATCAAATCTAAGGCACAAACTCACTCAAGTGTAAAATTTGTCACCATTAAAGTTCAGGAAAAACTTACAAAAAATCTCTAGTATCTTCAAAAGCCCTAATTTAATCCCATATTAACCATAATCAAGCCTGAGAGAGTCCAATTACCATCAAACCAAACACAAACTGATCTAGAGGCAAAATATATGCCACTAATGAGTAATTTAAATAAACTCATAGTCATGGTGGCTTCAAAACAACATAGGGAAGATACAAAGCTCTATTTGAGTATAGATGTAGAAGAGAGAGTCTTCAAAGATATAAAATTTGATGGTGTAGCCTTGAAAATAGGAGATAATAATTGGTCCAAGATTTTTTGGACCATTAAGGAGCTATCAATCATTACAAGAGAGGATGAAAATATTACATCAGTTAGTCAGAGATATGATGACTTTCTCACCATTCAAATGACATGTATTCACTATGTGGTAGCAAAGCCAAAGGTACTACATTACAATGATGTTATTCCTCCTATTTTTAAGGATTGTAAAATTGATTAAGACATGATAGTATATGAGAATAATTTTAAAATAATTACTTATATATTCACCATTTCCTTCAAGAATTAATACAAGCTACCTAAGCCTCAGGTGGATTTACCCACAATCAGAGAATGGTCTAGTAAGAATGACCTAAAAACCATTCTTACCCCATGGTTATATTCAGGAACCCAAGTAATTTTTGACCTCAATAGAAGGATCCCAATCAAAAATTTAGGGCTTATACTAGGATGATTATTAAATTTCTAAACAAATTATCTGGAAACCCCTCCACCACCTATGCCAAAAAAATCTAGGTCCCTTTTGTGTGTCATGGTTGATAAATGACTTACTACCCCTCTTGGAGAAATGATCAATATTTGATTAAAACAATAATTTCCTACAATAAAGAAGAAACTAGAAATCATTTATATATGATGTCTTATATTTTGGATGACTTTATATCCACTACCAAAATCCCCAACATAAAAGAATGGTCACCTGATGGGAGACAAATAGTCTCCCATTATTATTCCAAATTGCATATATTCAAGTATAGGAACCATATTTAATTCATATGTGAATGTGTATACCCAAAATTATTTGAATACATCATAGGGATCCCTATGATGAGGGTTATCTCTTTGATCAATAAGTATGTTGATCTCATTCGGGATATCTAGCTATATATAGATTGCACTATAATCTGGATAGAAGGAACTATGAGCCAAACCTTTAGGTTACCAGTCTATATACCCAAAAATTTGGTTAAACAAGAGGTAGAATACCAATTATTCCATGGCATGGATAATATGTTCAAAATCAAAAGGTAAGGACTACATTCCTTTCCCTTGACCATTAATAGGACTATGTTTCAAAATTGGGACCATGCAGAGACTATCTCCAAGTACAGGACCTCCTTCAATTTGTAGATTGATGAAATTAGATAATGGGACCCCCATGGAATGGTTGTGAAACATTTTAAGGACAAGAAGATCAAAATGAATTATCAACATTACTTGGTTCCCATTATATAATGTACATCTGAGTTTCCTCATTCATAGAAGTCTTGAAAAGATTAAAAAAGCATAACATCAAGATCAAAGCTAGACTGCTAAGAGATCAAACTCCAAGTGAGGATATATGGTAGATGGAGCCTAAGTAGTATAATTTGTTACTATGACCATCTTCTAGACGTCCTCCTATATAGCCATAGGTAGAGACACAATAGACCAAAGCATAAGTTGCATAAGCACCAAATGAAAATAGACATGAGTAGAGAAGACCTAGTGAAGTGAAATATTCTTTAGCTAAACTTAAACTAGAGTCACCTATTGAATAAATTGACATAATTGCATTAGATCTTGAAGAGACAATAGTGAATGCCTTAAAATAACTATTTAGTGCTTATGAATTAAATGAAGAAGTACATATAAAAGAACCTCAGTCCTAAATTAAGGAGGAAGAAAGGAAGAAAAGGGAAAGGAATTAGCTCTAGACTTGATCTCGATTTTGATCCAAATCAAAAGGAAAGATGAGTTGCCTCTATTCCAGATAGGTTGAAAAAAACCTAGGCTTAATTTCAGTCATCCTTGGAGTGAAATCAACTTTTTCAGTGAAGATAATCCAATTTATGGCTCTTCCATCTTGAAATAATTCATATATGGAAAGTTGTAAAAGGTTCTAAGCATGATCCACCATAGAGATACTATAAATTTTGTTAACATCTATGTGTATAATGAACTTAAACCCTAGATTGTGACACTGTAATAATAGGAAAAATTAAGACATATGGATACCCTTGGAGAGTTAAGTGGAACTTAGGTGAATTCTCTTAGAACTTCAAGTGGAACATAAGTTGAGATCCCTACTCTTTAACTGATATAATCATCAGTAGGAGTTTAGTTCAACCCATAGATGACTAACATAGAGAAATTAATTATGAGGAAAGCCATGGTTTAAGGTGAATAGTTAACCTTTAACAAGATTGAAACTTTTTTTGGTCGAACTCTAGTGGTAGGGCATAAGTTAGGACAAGATAAGATGTTTGAGGAGAAGATCCTTGAAGTGGTATAGGCTCAAAGTGATTAGTTGTATATAATGATCAAGGGAATATTAAAAAAAACAAAAACTTGAAAGATTCTACTATCTTATCAATTCATGAGGATAGAGTCAAAAATATTGAGGACACCATGGATGACCTATTTATCTCTTTGTTGGTTAGGGTAAGTTAAAGAGAAATAAAGAGGAAAATCTCTAAAGTAGTAGGCCAAGTTGGAAAATGGCAAGATACAAGTCTTCAAGTGAAAGACTTGATTAAGTCCTTGTCCAAGAATCTAGTCCCAAATTTTAGAACTATCAGCAAGGCACATTTTAATATGGCCATGGCCATATTGGTTGACAATATTGAGGCCCTAGAAAGTTGGTCCAAAAGAATGTAAGACCTTGGCAAAGACTTGAAATAGCTGGAAGATGGAGAATCTCATATCTTACATAGATTGATAAAGGATCCCACAACCCTCATCTCATTGGGTATCATAACTAATAAAGAGTTCAAACATATGACCTTTTAGTTTATGCAAGAATTAAGAAACCAATGATAAAACTAGATAGCAGATGGAAACATGAAAGTCATGGGCTTACTCCTATCATCCATGGAGAAAATGGGAGATGCTAGGGGCATAAAATGAGATATGGAGAATATTTAAAATAAAATTAAATACCTGTAAGATCATGGAAATTAACTTTCCCTAAATCTAGTGTTGGACCTTTAGTTTATTAGTGAGCAACATTGGAGGCTAAAAATCCTATAGGGTAAGCAACAACAATAGGGGACTTCATCAACATAAGGACCCTAGATCACAATTTCATTAATAATATTTTATTTGTAATAAATTTTTAATTTTTTTAAATACAATATTCTTTTATAAATGCATATGAAAATTATAATCACATTACCTATAGGTCAGTCCACTTGGAAAGGTTTAGTGTATTCTAAAAACTTTTGTAGAAAAGTCATATGTCCTTACACATGTACACTTGTAATTTGATATGACTGACTAACATACTTCCTTTAAATATATAAAATGAGTATTTTCATTTGTAAATAAGAGGGATTTTTTGAGCTAAAAACTAGTGTAAACTTTGAGCAACTAATGCAAGTAGAGAATTCTAAAACTATTGTCTCATTTTGTTTGTGTGAATTGATATATGGCCTATCTCTCAATTGTTTATTTTGAATTTCAAATTTGAATTATTTTTGTGAATTATTAGTTTTTACCTTTGGATTAAAAATTATTAATTGTGCTAATGCTAGGTTAATTCAAGGTTCCTTAGTTTGATTCTTCTATTTTCTCTACATTTGTAGCTGTGCATTAGCTATTTGCTTAAAGGAGTAAATATTTAAAGTAAGTTTAGTTATTATTTACATTTTTTATTATCTTCTTTAGAAGTTCATATAATATACATTTTGATTTGATCTTAAGATATTTTAATTCATATATTGGTTATAATTTCATACCTAGGAAACACTTAAACTTTGTCATGATGTCTGAGATAAAGATCAGTCACATCTTTCTTCTCTACCCTACCCTTCCTTTTTCTTCTTTCTTAGTTAAATCACTTTAGATTAAAGCTTAATTATATTTGTCCCTATTATCTTATATTTATACTTATATTTGAGCATAATTCACCTTAATTATCATAGATCATATTATTATTTACAAATATATAGGCTAAGGTGGCTTTTAAGCATCAACTAATATAAATATTATGAAATAGTCATTTATTTTGCCTCTATTCCACCATAGATAATAAGATTATCACAAACTACAACTCATGCTCTAAATTTTTTGAATTCTAAAACGTGAAGTGTTTCTTAAACACTCTGGTCACCTGTGGTACACATTTAGGCATCAATATATGGGTGTTAAGATAGGTGATTGGGTAAATAGTAATGGCATATTCTTGAGAACTTCATCTAACTATTACCCTCAAGGTAATGGGTTGACTAAATCTAGTAATAAGAATTTAATCGTAATCATCAAGAGAAACTTGGAGTATAAACAAAGAGCTTGGCACATGAAATTCAAGACAACCTTATGCACTGATAGGATAACTCCCAAGAGGTCAACATAGAATTATCATTTTATGCTTATCTATGGAAGGGAAGATAGGTTGTGTATCTCTCAATAGTTTCTTTCCTTAGAGTTAGCAGATCAACTATATTTTCTTGAGAACACTCCAATGGAGGTGATATTTACATAATTAAAGGAGTTATAAAAGACTAGAGATATATCTCATCAAGCTATGGAGCATCACCAAATAATAATGAAGAGCTCTTTTGAAAATAAGGTAACTCCAAGATCATTTCAAGAAGGTGACATAGTATTTAAATGGGATGTAGATAGAGCAAAGATAGGGAGATAAACCATATTTGATACCCTATGGAGTGGATCATATGTCATCATCAAGTTAAGTAAAGCAAAAAAAATTAGTTATGAAGGATGAATGGAGAAGAGCTACCTATCTTTGTGAATGGGATACATTTGAAACCCTAGTATTGAGATCTTAGGTCTAGCTTTGTAAATATTAGATTAGGTGTGTGTTACCTTTCTTGTTGTGTTGTGTTTCAATAAGTGCTCTTGAAGCACATGTGTGTTTCTTTCCTTGTGTTTTGTTCCTATTATTTTATGTTATTTGGTACATGCAAAGGTAGTTTTTATGTCAATATTGTATACTTATGACTCCATAGCCCAATAGATAGGAATAGGCAACTAGTCATGGCATATCAAACATGCCACCCTTAGGAAATCACCAAATATGTTGACCATTTTTACCATAGGCCAAAATAGGTCAACCCCCTATAGTTAGAATCTTGTATAGGGGCTTTTTAAAAAATGTCATGGGGTATGTTGTAGCTCATTTGATGTCATTTCATATGCCATCATAAGATTTGGTCATACTATAGCTTAATATTTGTATCATTTAGTGTCTTAGGGGTTATTTTAGATCATATATGCAAGTAGAAGGTTTTCATGGTGCTAATATATTTCAAGAACAAGTCTAGAAAAGCCTAAGTTTACACTTAGGAAATATTTCAGCTTTTGGGTAAGTGTTAGAGGGCATTATTTTTCTTTCAAAGAAATTGTTCCACACATTGTTCATAACAAAAGTTGGAAGGCATTATGTTTATTTCAGATAAATTATCCATAGGAAACATTTTCACAAAAGTACAAGGTGAATTATTTTGAGAAAAATGTTTCCAAAATTTGGTTAAGGCAAGGATTTCTTTTAGGGAAAATGTTCTGTGACAATTTTTTTGAAGACTAAATTCTCTCAGACATTTTATCTATGGAAAAAGACTAAGTACACAAATACTTCATTTAAATTTTTTAAGACAATTTCCCCAAGGACATATTTCTTTTAGAGAAAGTGTTTGAGGAAATATTTCTAAAAGAGTCATTTCTTTTGCACATATTATTCGCTACACAAATCTTGAAGACTATTTATTTTTGAGAAAATGTCTGAATCAAAAGGTCCTTATCAAAATCCCTAAGTCATTTCTTTAGAAAATTTTGTTTGAGATAAAATTTCTATAAAAATATGTCTGATACAAAGCTCTAATGAAATCAAATGGTTTCAGAGAAATTATTTGTCCAAACCTTCAAAATTGGTCCTAGTAGGATCTCACAGTGTTCATAAGTTGATAGGGAAGTGGACTAGATTAACAAAATCTTAGAAACTCACCTGGACCTTGAAGGATTGCATCAAAATGACTTAGGAAATTATAATGAACCAAACCATCATTAGGATGTCATGAAGAACCAAATTGGATAGTGTGTTTATGTATTTTATAAATGAGCTCAATAAGCCTCACATGATCATAAGACCATGCATGATCAATGTAATTAGTGTTAAGATCATTATTTAAAAGTTTCATATCTTGATGAGTCTTCTATCTCAGGATTTAAGCCTTTAAATTTTAGCTTATAGAGTCTAAGGGGCTAGGCCATCCTGTACATCACATGGAAATGAGTAGACCAACTTGTTTAAGCATTTTTCATCTTCACTAAAAAATTTGTACAAGTTAAAGTATTACATTTATATAGATATATTCATACCTAGATCATATCCTAAAAGTTTTAAGTTCACGTGAGCTTCTTAGCTCAAGCTATGAGCATTTAAAGTTGGAGTTGAAGAGCAAAATGTTCATGAAATTATCAAATTCAAGCCTCATCAAGTAGATGGTTAGATTCAAATGATCAATGATAGGTACATGAACATCATGTAAGACACATAGGTTATCTCACTTGAAAATTTTATAAACACACTTAAAAATATCCTAGAGCTAATAGATCAAGTGGGCACAATCCTTTTAGAATCAAGAACATCTCCTATAAATTTGGTGCCCCATGACTTTTTTGCTTCCAGATCCAAGATTTCAAATTTGATAAACTAATGTAAGACATTCATGCCAACATCAAGTTTGAGCTCCATAAAGTAATCATTTGGGTTCAAAATGTCTGTAAAAGGTTCAAATTTGTTTAATATCTAATGGCCTATGTGAGCTCACATATTGATACATGAGATCTAATAATTCATGTTGGAGTCAAACAAGTCAAAAGATCCTTAGGTTTAAGTCCTTTAAAGAGATACAAGTTGGATAATATATTATGGTGTGAATAAATCAAGTAAAAATCCAACTACATGAGCTCTAATAGTAAGAGAGTGGGCCCAATGAGATCTATGGTTTGCATTGCTTTGTATATCTTGATCTAACAGAGTGAGAGGAGTAAAAAGGTCAAAGAGCTTGAGAGGCCACCATGTGGCATAAGCACATAAAGTAGCAGGATGACAATAAGATCTTGAGATCAACACATGATTGACAAGTGTCATAGGCATGTTCTAGCTAGTAGAGGATCTATGGATTGTTTTTATTCACATTAGGTATATCAATGGTGCAAGATGGGTTAGACGGTCAAGATACGATAATGAGGATCCATGGGACTAATGAAAATAGAGATAGTTGGGCATAATTTTATTAGTTTGAGAGGGATTTTTGATATACAAATTCAAGCCAAGGAGTGGTTTTTGACCAAAGCAAATAAGTCCTATAGGGTCATCATTCTATCATTGAAGCTTGATTGAATGCCATGAAAAAGACATAGTGATGCAAGAAGGTATGAAGAACATAAAAGACCACCATTAAAGCTTAGTATGGACATTTGGTTCAAAGATTTGAGGGTTGTAATGCCATTTTATGATTGTGTTCACTTTATTTAAATAAGGGTTCGTGCATATATGAATTATCAGTTCTAATAGAGATAGAATGGGTCTATTTTAGACATAATATAATCTAGAAAAGGGACCATGTGGTATATAGATGAGCATCAATATAATGACTATAGGTAAAACAATAATCTAAGATTTGTTTTTTATCTATAGTGAACCTATGAACATGAAGATAAGTTCAAGCATGGTCCAGTTTAGACCCGAGCTAACATTTCAAAGGATGCCATGAAGGTAGACACATTTACCCCAATGGTTTCATCTCCAAGACCAGCTGCATGAAGGGACCCTTCTTTCCAATTTTTCATGCCATAACAAACTAGTTAAGAGAATTTAACAACAATAAAAAGTTCTAATAGATGGATCCAATTATTATAACTAAATTGATGCTATATATTATCCTATAACAACTTGATCCTTCCATTACAACCATTAGGCAACATCAATAATAGAATAATGTAACTTTTAAATCACTTGAAGTGACCCAGATAAATCAAAAGGTTTGAATGATCATATTTTTTAGAAGTAGTTGTAACTATGGTTCAAAGGGAGTTGTGCCCATTTGATTCCATTTTCAATGCCAAAATCCCTCTCTCTTGCTCTCCTTTTCTACAAATATAGCCTTTGAGATATATTAAGTATCCCTCATGCTAGTATGACTAGACTCTACTATAATTTGCATTCTACACATCTTAGAGTAATAAATAGAGTAATTTTGTAGTTTCTCACTAATCTATTCTTAGTGTGTATATTTATTTGATATGAAAAAGTGGTTGTCATCTTCCCTTTTCAGGTCCATGTTTAACCTAAGTGCTACTAAAGTTTCTTGTAGGTCATCTAGAGTGTCTTAAGGTTGATGTCTCAAGTGTAGAGTAGATAGTTGACTATAGGTTATTTCAATCAAGCCTTACTCTCATCTCCTTATAGCCTAAGTCTATCAAATTGACCTCTAGGTGAAAGACTATTGCTTAGAAATCATTATAGACATTACATTATTCTACTCATAGTTTATTAGTGTGCTAAGGAATTCAATATTGACAGGGGATCCTTGAACATTCTATACATCACCTCTTTTAAAATAGGTTATATTCATGCATTCTCTAACTCTTTTCCCCATTAGTAATTAGTTGGTATAGATAAGATCATTTCAAGATACATACAAGGAGTTATCCCTTAAAATTAGAGGCTCATTTCCAATATAGGTACACCCACATGTACAGTGGATTAAAAAGAAATTTAGTCAAACATTTGTCAAGAAATCATGAAAAATTCATTAAAAACATAACAAAACCTAGCCTATTTATTCATACAGGGTTTGCTAATGAAAATGAAATACATATGAAAGAAATCAAGAAACCTATACCTTCCCAAGTGAATCCATCATCTAGTAGTGACTCATAACCATGTTCTCCCCTTGATCAAGAGCTCTTGTCTTTGCCAACAATGGTGGCCAAATTCCTCTAATTCCTCAAGAATTCTCTGCATAACCTAGGCTCAAAGTAGATGAAATCTCTAATCTAACCTATCAAATGAAGCTTGCTAATGAAACATAATGATCAACACAAATGGTTGTGGGGAAAATTTAAAATTATAAAATTTCACAAATAAATCTTAAAAATTATGTTTGTGACTCTTTTATTTATATATTTTCAAAATGGTTTAGGATCAACCATGACCGTCCATCTCAAGATTGAGATGTGTGGTCATGGATTGATCTAATATTTGGAATTAAATCCATAAATATCCTCATAATGATTTGGGATAAAGAGGAATTAAAGAGGCATGGGAGGTATTAAAGAGGCATGGGAGACTCATAATCCTAATATTTTATGCATTTATGGCTTATGGATGCCACCCCATAGATGATGTCACTAGGTGATGAAAATATTAAGAATCAATTTCCAATATTGAGATATTCAATAAGTTCCATGGAATTCTTACTTAATATCTTAATTTGGATTAATTATATTAAACAAGGTTAATCAAGTTTAGTATAATTCTTTGGAAATTGGATCTTAATTAATCAAAATGGTTAGAAATTCATATTACTGGGTCATAATTTGACTCAAGAAGAATTAGAAGGTGATGTTAGATGAATTGAAATCATATTCCCATTTAGGATGTTTGCAACACAAAATAAAAATGGTACATGATGTGTACTAATGAATTAAAAGAAAAGAGTGATCTAGAGCACAAAAAGGTAAAATCATCATTTTAACTTGAAATGAATTGATCAAAGTTAGGTATCTCATAAAATGCATTGACTCATTTAGGGATACTTTGACCTAAATTAGCACTTATAAATGACTAGTTTGAACCATTTAGGGCATTTTAATGATTTTGACCTAAAATGTGCATTTGAGTGAAATTCAAGTAAGATTGACAATTTCAACATAAGTGGTGTTATGAATTGGATGTCTACACCACATAAATGGAAATGTTCCCATGTTTCCCAATTTTAAAAGAGGTTTGAAGCTCTTCTAGGGTGCAATATTTGTTGACAATAATACTATTTTCCTCTATATTAATTATAGGATGTTAAAAAAGGTGACAATCTAGAATAGGTATCCATTACCTTGCACTGGTGACCTTTTTGATTAGATTTGAGTGGCAACAATTTTCTCTAAGATTGACCTTTGAGTAGGGTATCATCAACTGAGAATATGTGATGAGGATATTCCCAAAATAATGTTTAGAACCTGGCATGGGCACTATGAACTTATAGTATTGCCTTTCAAGTTAACAAATGCTCTAGAAGCATTTATGAATATCATGAATAGTGTGTTTAGGGATCATTTAGACCACTTTACATCAGTTTTTAGTGATGATATCCTCATTTATTCTAAGAATAAGGAAGAACATCTACATCATCTAGAACTAATTTTTTAGTGGTTACAAAAGCATAAATTGTATGGTAAGTTATCCAAATGTGTATTTTTATAGAGGAAAGTACAATATTTGGGACACATTATCTTTGTATATGGAATTTTAGTTGATCTAATAAAGATAAGAACCATAATGGAATGACCAACAACTAAAAATGTGCATGAGGTGAGAAGTTTTATTAGATTAATAGGTTATTATAGGAAGTTTTTTATAAATTTCTCAAAAATAGCTAACCCATGTACCTATATTTAGTAGAAAAATCATAATTTTTGGGGTTATACACGTGAAAAAAAGCCTTTTAGGAGCTAAAAAGGAGTCTTACTTCTACACCTATGCTAAGATTTCTTGATCTAAATGGTTAGTTCTTAGTAATCACTAATTCATCTAGGGATGGTCTTAGAGGATTTATTATGTAATATGGTTCAATTATGGAACACAAATATAGAAATATTAATCCTTATGAGGTAAATTATGCCCGTCATGATCTCAAAATTTTTGCAATAGTGCATGCTTAACAAGTTTGGAGGCATTATTTGTTGGTGAAAATGTTTGAATTTAAGATTAATAACATAGGGATAAAATATATATTAACCCAACCAAACTTGAATGATCATTAAAGACATTGGTTAGAGTTCTTATCTAACTATGATTTTTAAATTAACTACATCAAGGGCAAAGAAAACATAGTTACTAATGCCCTAAGACATAAAAGGTAAATAAAAACTATGGATACTATCAAGAGTACTTTTCATTATTAAGTTATTAAATAATCCCCTAGAAATGAATTATATGAGTAAGTTAAGAAAGCCTTGTCAAATTAAGCTCAAAACCCAAGGTTTAAAGGATTAAAGGTAGAGAATGATGGTCTTTTGAGGTACAATGGTAGAATATATGTTAATGATAGAGATAATTTTAGGAACATAGTGATAAAATAAGCATATAATTCCCCTTTTTTAGGTCCCCATAGAGTGACTAAGATCATGGATAAGCTAAGATCTCTTTATTTCTAGAAAAGCATTAAAAGGGATGTAACAAATTTTATGTCTCATTGTTTGGAGTACCAACATGTGAGGTTGAACATGTGCACTCGACAAGATTATTGTATACTCATGATTTAATAGAATGGAAGTGGTAGGCAATTAGTATGTACTTTGTCCAAGGTTTGATGTTATCACAAAACCAACATGACATGATCTTTGTTGTAATTGACAAACTAACCAAGGTAGTTTACTTCATACCAGGTAATATGACTGATGATGTACCAATGCATGTGAAAAGATTCATGAAAGAGGTGTACTAATTACATGGGTTTCTAGAGATGATCATTTATGATCAAGATCTGAAAATGAAATCTAGGTTTTGGTTGACTCTAAATTTAGCTTTGGCTACACAGTTGAATTTTAGTACTGTATATCATCTAGAAATGGATGGACAAATAGAGAAAGTAAACCAAGCTCTATAAAATGTTTTTCAAATATATAGTATAGATTATCAATACAAGTGGGAAGAATATCTTCCACTGGTAGATTTTTCTTATAATTACTCTTACCAATTAGCTTTAAATATGGATCCATTTGAAGCATTGTATAGAAGGAGGTTTTGAACACTAATAAATTAGGACAAGTTTGAGGACAAAGTAGTCTTTGGTCCTGAAATGCTTATAAAAATTGAGGAGTAGGTCAAGCTAATCAGATAAAGGATAGTTAAAACCAATGATAGATAGAAAAGATATGTTGATCTAAAAAGGACAACAAGATAGTTTTCTATTGGTGATAAAGTATTTATATGGGATATACCTAAAAAAAGATCGATTAAATTTGGTAAATCAGCACAATTTTCACCAAGATATGTGAGAACCTTTGAGATCTTGGAAGTGATCAATCTTGTTCCATATAGGCTTTCCTTGCTACCAGTTCTAGCTCTCTTACATAATTTTTTCCATGTGTCATATCTTAAAAAGTATGTAGCTAATCCTTCTCATGTATTGGATTGGAATGATTTATAGGTTCTAGATCCTAGGGTGATCAAAATAGAACCAATCAGAATAATTGACACTCACAAATTTAGTTTGCATAATAGGGAAGTGTCAAAGTGTAAGGTCCATTGGAACCAATATTCAAAGGATAGTGCCACTTGGGAGGACTATGATGAGTTATATAGGTTATTTCCATTGTTAATTATTTGAAGAATTTACTATTATGATTTGATTTTCTACTATGGCTATTTGATTTCAGAACTTTTGTTTGAAAGAAGTGTCATCAGGATGATGACCACTTTTAGGTGGGAAGGATGTTACATTCTGATTTCCTCACTAGACTTGTTAATTCATTAAATTGTTATTGGTGTGATTAGTTTACTATTATAGAGAACTGATTTTATTTATATGTTAATGTATGGATAGTCATATAATGTTATTTACATGATTTTTAGCTTATTAGTTAGATGTACATGAGTTGAATTATGTCTAATGATCATGCTTATTTAATTTTATTATGTTTTAGTAGTAGATTATGGGTTAATTATGATGCAAGCTAACTACTATTATTTTAATGAGGTGGATGCATGAGATAGTTCACCCTCCATATTGATATAGAGGGAGAGTATCATTGAAGAGGGTGTGATGGATGACTATGTTGGGGGTTGAGAGAACTGATGATGGATTTTGCACATACCACATAGTATATTTAGATGCACATTTTCTTTATATCTTGATAATTTTATGATTTCACTTATCTAGTATGTATTTAATCTATTTATGTTTTTATGCTTGGTAATGATGATTTAATCTTGATCCATTATTAGTTACTAGTATAAGCATACTTGTATTTATGAGAGTGTTTTTGGTTGTGATGTGGTGTTCAATTTTTGAATTAAAGAATTTAACAATTATGCTTGTCTCCTTTGTTAACCATTATGAGTGACTTGTGGATTGTTTTTTGACTCTTTTATAATAAACCTTCTATACCTTGTTGAGTACCTAATAAAAAATTATTAAAAACATTTTTATCATTCAAGGCTAATAAAATAGGCTTTGGTAATTTTTGAATGAAGTGGTAACATTATTGAGACTTCGAATGACTAATAGGGTAGATGGATATTAAAATAGTTAACATTATGATTGCCAAATTATTAATCATTGTTTTATATAGTTTTAATTATTTATAAATTATTATTTAATTTTGAAAATTTTAATTTCAACCCTAATTAGGGAAAAACTATCATTATGTTAATTTTGGCATTGTCAAGCCATGCAAAAAGAGAACTAGGGTTCGGCTAGGGAGATTTGGGTGTTGTTTCAGGTGCATGATTAATTATGTTAATGAGGCCTTTGAGACATCGACCATGCCAAGAATTTTTGTATTTTGGTGAGGGATTTTTTAGTTAAACATTAATGATTGAGGACATATCACTAGGATGATAGGGTTTTGGTGGCACAAAAATGGTGGAGAGGAAAAATAGAGGTAAATTGGTTATAGGCATAATTATTCATCTTCATCAGTTAAGAAGAAGCTAAATTTGAGGTAGGGTTTGTATTTTGGGTCTTTTTATTAATTTCCATGAGTAAATAAGGGTTTATGTTTGTTTGGGGTTTGAAATGAAAGTATCAAGGAGTTTATTTTATGTGTTCATAGATTTGACCCTGTGGAATGAATTAGTCCCTCCATAGGACCAAATCAATGAAATGGTGCTCCTAGAAAGCCATCCAAAACCCATCCCATAATTATTTTTGGAAATAATAATTAATAATTCTACTATAGACTACAATCTGACCCTTTTTTAATTTTATGGTAGCCTTAAATAATAAAGTAAGGGTTGTAGCATTTAATTGACAAAGTTGTGTTTTATATTCTTCTATAACGACTCAATGATGTTTATTACATGCATTTGTAAAATAATTTAAAAGTTCTATAGGTGTTGCTTTATATTTGATTGTGTAAAACTATTTAGGGTTAGGTGTAGCTTAAAATTCATTTTTGGATGATTTTTTAGATCTTTTTACAACTGAGTAATTGCATACGATAGTTTTCAATAATTAGAAATGGTTGAATATATTGATTTTAGGGATAATTATTATGTTGAACCTTGTTGTAAATTTATATTTATGTTTGGGACTATGGTGTATATTCAGTTATAAGTATTTTTTAAATCCATGTTGATCATTTATAGTCCATAAAGGTTGTCAATTTATTTATATCCTATTGCGTATAACATTTATGGGTCTACTTTGTGCTTTAAACTGAATCCCTTACAATTTATTGGGTGATTTTTACTTCCATGATAATATAAGAATGCCTAATTTTATTTATAGCTAAAAATTATGTGTTATTAGGGAATATTCTAGTGTATTTCATATTAATATATATTTATTTATGTATTAATAGTAACCATGTGTTTATGGTTTGGATACTCTTAGTGTATACATTATTGGTGTACAATAGTAATATTTACATTTATATGTGGGTAAAGTGTTTGTATATTTGATAAGGGAGGCTATTTTTTGTTAGGTGTGGTGAGGACCTTTTTTAAAAAAAAAAAACTAGCAACCTTCTCTCCCCTTAGATCGCGTTGAGTTAAATCATAGTAAGTAGGATCTAAATCAAGATATAAATTAATGAATTTAGTTTCAATGGATTTGCCTAAAATCTTATGAATAATCATTGAATAACTAGTTTACATGGTGTATTGTTGAGTTATTGGTGTGTATAAATAAGTTGTAGCTATGCATATACATATATATCTTATTTTTCAAGTACATATACTATCTATGCATACATTTTGGTTTATTAGTCCTCATGGGCAAAACTAAGTATAAGTGTTATGATAAAATAATGATGTTTGGTTTTTTTAATACATATGTTCATCTGTATGTAAGTATATTATTTAATGTATATGGGATTGTTGTAATAAACCTATGGTAGATATATAATTTATTAAAAATGAATTAACATGTGTGTGTGTGTGTGTGTGTGTGTGTGTGTGTGTGTGTGTGTGTGTGTGTGTGTGTGTGTGTGTGTGTGTGTGTGTGTGTGTGTGTGTGTGTGTGTGTGTGTGTGTGTGTGTGTGTGTGTATTATGGTATTGATGTAGTATGATTATTTTATGCATCACACTTATAATAAATACTAGATGTATTAGATGTATAGAAAGGCATTCAACTATAACATTAGTATCTAAATGAGACATATTTGAAACATGGGAAGAAAATAAGGAATGGTAATATGTTGATTTGGTTATAAGCATAAAATTAAACTTAGAATATGTGTAAATATATTTTCTAAGTTTAATTATTTTAGTTCCTCATATGATGGGAAAAGTTAGCTATTGGATAAATAACATGAGCTTAGAATTAAATGAAGTGTTCATCATTGGGTTGTTATGTGAATAAATATTAAATATGAATTTACACCATTTATTTTAATATCTTAAGTGTTATCTATGAATATATTTTTAAGAAGAAAACTCTTATTATAATGTGGGTTATTTATACTATCATAGTAGTACATATAATATGATCAATTAGTTAATTTCTATATTTATTGAGTTAGTGTTTGAAAAATAATTATTAACTAATTCTAGTTAAGCCCAAAGGGTTTGTTAAAATACCTAAGTATCCTTAGTTGGGGGATTGAATACTAGGTACACCTTACTTTTTTAGCTTCTCTTCTTAATAACTTCAAAGACCTTTTGTAAATAGGAACTTAATAGGTATAAACTCATATGATCCAAATTTTAGATCCAATATGTTAGCTATGTCAAATAACTACTTTTAGTATTATATAATATTTAAATATTCCACTTCGACTACTTATAACAACTATTTCCCATAAATACAAAAATAAGTGTTTTATTGGTTTGTTATAAAAAAAATTTAGATTGGTTCCATTGTGTGTGGTTTATTTTATGTGACTTTTTATAGTTTTATGCTTGTCACCTTAGAAACTAGTTCTAGTGGAGAATATAACTTAGTAATTTTGAAATAAGATATTTCCACAGGGAAGTAGAATAAGGAATTCAGAGGCATGCCCCCATTTTGATTAATAATTATAGTTTACACTTGAGTAATGGTTCCATATTTTATAAGAGTATGTTTTCCACATATCTCTTTCCATGGGAAAGCTTGATAAGTCAAATTCCATTATGAGGGCTCTCATGGAAAAACTAGTCATTTTTATAGAAGCTCAAAAGGTAGGTGATGAGTTGAAAGCTATCTATCATGATGATAATACCCATACCATCCAATCTCTAACTCCATTCAAGCTTTAATAAAATATTAGAATTATAATGTATGAAGGAAAGTTGAATGTGGATAAACTATAAAATTAGCTAGTGGAACTTGGCATATACTTTAGTTTACATCTATTTAGTGAGAGTTAATGGATTTATTTTGTAAGGTTAAAATTATCCAACCATACTTCAACTTGGTTTTAAATTTATGTTCATTACTTATTTGTTAATAATACCACCAATTAGTAAATGGAATGAATTTAAGGTTTTGATAAAAGGTCATTTTTATCCTACTTGCTATCAAGAGGAAAGGTTTATTATTTGGAAATATTTAAGACAACAAAAGGACAAAGTGTGTAGGAATATGCTAAAAATTTTCAAAATATGGTGGTTCAAATGGGTGAAGATACATTTAATCTAGATGTCTTAATGAATCATGTTGGTGTTTTACCCTCATTTGAATTAATATGGAAGATTAACCTAAGTAATATAGAACTTTGAAATAGAATTCAAATTATAAGATATGGCATTCAAGCATACATATGGATGTAAATGATTGATAATTGATTCTTATAATTTTATAAAGGAATATTATAAATATGGAAAGTACCAAAGATATAAAGATAATTAGATTTTTTATTTGACTACCTAACTATTAAAGTGTTATGAAAGTGAAAATCAGGGATAAACACACCTACGGTTCATTAGGTTTAGGAATTGATATGATACCTATGTTGGGTTGGTTCCAAAATATTGTTCAATATTATTGGTTGATATTAACTTTATGGTCAGAATTTACTTGTGTGAAAGTGTATATTAGTGAGTATGTGGTCACCTACAACTATTTTTTCTCATTTTGTGTTTGTGATCTTAAACCCTGATGACACATGAAGATTAAGAAATTAGCTTCATTTTCTTTGAAATCTTAGATGTGCTTGTGAGTGATATAAACCTAAAAACTGGGATAATTTTATTGATATAATATGACTCTAGTCAATCCTATATGATGATTTATTATTGTCTATGAATCCAATACTCCAAGGAGGGTAATCAAGACACATTCTCCCACCTAGTGTGATTGTCCAATTATGCTCATTTTCTATGTGAATGTAGATAATGATTGGATTTTGTACTTGAGATTGTACTTGATTTGAAAAAAAAAATTAGTTATTTAAACTTGTATTATTAATTATCCTAGTGATATATATGAAAAGTGTGAAGATTAGGGAATATTTTATTAGTGTGTATTAGTGTATAGATGTATCATAGATAATTTCTAGATCCCTTTTGAATTAGACTTTAGTTATTTATATAAGGATTCATTTGAATAATTCCTTATTCCAACAAAATTTTAGGCTTATAGGCCAAACATAAGGATGGGATTGATATTATAAAATATCCATTATTGGGAGTAAGATGGTTTCGACTAGTGAGTGTCATTATCAGCTAGTGATAATGATGATAACTAACAAAAATGACTTGTGTATAGGTGGACTACTTTGAGAGTTTAAAGATTTATATGTATTATTTTAACAAGTTTAAAATAGAAAATGAGGTTTATTTAGGTGTATAACAACAACAAAATAAGGGTTGACTCATATGATATAATACAAGTATGAGAGGATGACAATTTAGGAATTTGTTTTGGTGATTAATTCATGCATGGTAAATGTGTGTTAGGTTTGTCATTGTCAATTATTGAAGACCATAATTTATTATCTAAAAATTCCCCCATTTTATTATAGTAATGGAATTCTTAGAGTAAAAGGATAAAATATATGTGAGTGTGTGCAACACACTTTACATTTTGGGAGATGGCTCCAAATGTGTAGTTTCACTCTATATAAACCAAAAAATAGAATTAAGTAGTCAAAGTTTATATGTGAAATATAAAATTTAAAAATTGAAATATTAAGGGTTAGAATACACTTGTGTGTTGGTGAAAACCATGTTCCATTCATAGATTATTGGAGATGATGTTTCCTCATTAAAGCATTGGAGAGTTAGGGATGATCATTCCCAAAAATTATGTAACTATGCAACATCCTGAGTTGGAAAGGAAATATAAAAAAACCCTCATGAATTTTGATAAAATTACATAATTTAACAACCCAAATAACTATGCAATAAAAATATAGAGAGAACTATGTGGCTAGCTTCAACCCAAAATAATAAAAATATGCTGGTAAATGAGAAAACTAATTAGGCATGGTTCTATCAAAATGAAGCAACCACTAAAAATGGATTATATATTCAAATATAAATTTTCAATATATTTTGATAAAGTTTGATCCATGTTAAACAATAAATCATAGTCATAAAGGAATGAAAAATATTCATACCCCCATCATATACATAGGTTTTAATAAGTGTGAAGTGGAATGATAACTAGTTTCCATTTAATTATAACTATATTATATATGTGCATGAGTTGGTATCATTCCCCTTGAATCTGTATGCTAAATTTGAGAACATGTATCTCAAATGTATGTGTATGTGAAAACCTATAATTCATTTCTTATAAACTATTGTACATATGACCATGTACTTTGTATCAATGTGACAATGTTTATCATGTATTTTAAATAATTTGATATTTAAACCATTTAAATCTCTAAAATTTATTAAACCTATAATTTGACTTGATTTTATAATCATGAAATATTATGTCTCTAATACCATCCCACTTTAATTCCCCCTTTTGAGATGATGGATGTACCCTTTAAGTCACTCATCTAAAAATAAAGAATAAATTGCATCATCTCATGTATAAATATAAAATCATGTAATATCATTTGATCATGTGGATAGCATGTCATCATAGTGTTGTATGTAACAATGAAGCCATGTATGTAACAAAGAAAATACAGGGAACATAAGTGTCATCTCTAGATAAGTTCATCCATGAAACATACAATATAAGTATCTCTAAATAAAATTATGTAGTACAAGTGCATGATATCATGGCACCTCTTAATGTCAGTAAGCTCAACAAGCACAAGTGTTAGTTGTCATACATAGGTCAAATATACTATATACAAGGGACATAAGATGTCATAACAATCAAGGCTAAATCCCACATGTAGGAGGACATTAAAAATGTTGAAAATATGGGACATCAAGGATGTCACATTATGTAAGGCCAAGGGCCACACATAATAATTATACGAGAAGTAATCTATCATATAAAAGAGTGATAAAATCAATGAAGCATAAAATAAGGAACTAGTCTAAACAAGTAAAATAAAATTTCATGTGTCATTGTCTAATAAATGAGTAAATAAAAGGAATGCACAATTAATATAGGTGGTCAAAATGGTACAAAGGTTATGGAAATATATAACTTGTAATAATGAAACTTATAGAACTTAATGCCCCTAGTGTGGCCACTAGGTAGAGGAAAAACCACCATCTATATGTCCATGTGTAACCTATATGTCTTGTATAACACTCAAATACCTTTAAATGCATGGCGTATTTAAAGAATATGCCATATACCAAACATGTGATGATCAACATATGTGCAAAGGTAATCTATCAATCATGTCAAGATCAAGTCCTAATTTTGAATTTTTGAATGTTTTTACGTATTCTAATTATTTGATTTTTTTTGGAATTTTAAAAATTAATTCAGGTAAGGATAATAAGCTATGGTTTTGAAAATAATAGAGTGGTAGGGATCCTAATAATCTAATAGATGTGTCACTACATATTTTTTATTATATGTGGTAATCTAGCTATGTGGAGAAAATGAAATCACTCAATATGCCCCTATGTATATGTGAACACAATTTTATAGATTGAGAGTGTATGTGGATATAAGGATCATCATTACCCCAATGATAAATAATTAATGAATGATCATGTAATATTTTTATATAGATGTATATGATCATGTAATATCAAAGGAGGCCATAAAATATGTGCATTAGAATCTTTGTGGGATAAGTGATATGGAAATCTGGATCATGGTAACAATCAAAGAGTAAGGGTCAAGTGAAAATTAAGCTAAGGAATATAAGAATGTCTAATTAAAGAGAATATGAGTGCATGTGTGTGAAAATATAAGAGTATAATGGATGAGAAATTAGGAAAGCATTAAAAGAATATGTAATATAGGCTATATGTGGTGAACTAATCAAAGGAATCACTCCAACACTTTGGAAGTAAGAAATGTCCACAATATGGTTCCTTGTTCAAGAAACTAAATTATGATCTTGCACCTATAATATTGTGTTATTAGGAACACTCACAATAACATGATTTTAACTAGAGTAGAAAGTTTTTATAGATTAAATAATGTTTAAGTTTTTTGATCAACATTTTGGTTCACACTCCATGAACCATCATTAGGGTAAGATAATGAAAAATGTAAAATAATATACTAAGCTCTTCCTTTATAGATATAATAGTGAAGCCCAATGATGTCTAGGTGAGTCAAAGAGATGGGGCCCTCAAAGGGGAAAGGTGGTATCTTTCATAGAAATTTTATAAATAACGATTATTAATTGTATAATCCTTTGAATAAATACTAATAATTTGTTTTCTTTCTCTTAAGAAACTTCCTCTCATGAAATGGTAATAGTCACACACTCATGCTCAAATGTAGCATAGTAATGATATTTACCCGATGTTTCCTTTATTGCTCTTAACCATGATCTTCCTAGATTTATGTTGTATTTATCTAAGGTAGGGTTAATATAAAATATTATAGAACATTTTTTGAGCCCAAATGAAACTATAAACTCAATAGATCTAATGCAACACTGAGGCCCAATAATATTAACCAAATGTTGGTTGTGATACCCAATATATTGGAGAAGTATCATGGTACATATATTGACTTAAAAAAAATATATATATAGATATTGGTACATTTATTTCCATTTATATGAGGACTACAAATCATAGGCTTTAGTTATGAGTAAATTTTTTTAGTTTTCTCCTATGGAACCACACTTGTGACATTAGCATTTCTAATGTATCTTGATTTTGATTTTCCTTCATGAAAAACCCTTTATCCTTAATTTTATCTTGAAACTTCTCTTTTAGCAAATTCTCTTTTTCGATTTGTTACCTTTTTAACCTTTATTTTCTAATTAGTCCTTTTGTAACCTTTATTGTTCTAATTTTTCCTTTTACAGCCTTTCTTGCTTTAATTTTTCTTTTTGCAACCTTTCTTTCTCTAATTTTGCCTTTTATAATATTTCTTTCTCTAATTTTGCATTTTGTAACATTTCTTCCTATAATTTCTTATTTTATAACCTTTCTTGCTCTAATTGTTCTTTTTGTTATTTTTGCACATGTTCCTTAGGAGATGAAATCAAATTTTGAGTAGGTTACTTGATTTTAGAAGTGGTTATTGATCTAGGTGGTAGTTTGATTGATTTATCTAGTATAAGATCACCACTATCAATTATACTTTGTATTTTATTCTTCAAAATCCAATAATTGTCCATATGATATCCATACATTCTATGATATGAAAAATATTATTTTTAATTATATGATGAAATTGTTTAGAATAGTTTCCATTAGAATATCTTTTGAACTCTTAGTATCCTTATTTACACTTTTTAAATCATTGGTTGTATATATATCATGTTTTGGATTATAATATTTGGATAGATATATAGATATATGATTGAGACTGACATGGTTTGTATTATTTATATATGTGATATTAATTGAAAGTGATGTGATACCTAAGTAATATATATATATTTATTGTGTACCTCCTCTATATATGTTTTTGTAGTGACTATTTATTCTTGAAGGGATTCATAAACACAAAGCTTAGGTACTTATCATTGAATATATATAAATATATAAAAGACATAACTAGGGTTTGTAGGAGTGGAAGGGGATGAGGAGGAATATTCCATTAACCTATTCTTTTACCATAGGAGGGGCCAACTTAAATCATGGGATAATGAAAAAATGGACCTCTTTAGAAGGAAAGTGGCTATCAACACCTTGAGGGAAAGTGGAAGGAAGAATAAAAGATTACATAATAGGTCATTAAGAACTGGCCATTTCAAGAAAACATTGAGTTATTTTTAAAATAAAAAAGAGGTTTTTGATAAAAGTTAGTGGATAGAATAAACCAAGAAATTAATTTGAAAATTGGTACACCATCTATCTTCTAGACCAAATTTATTAAAAATAGTGATTTGTAAATTTTGAAAAATATGTAGAATACTTTGGTGAACAATTTTTTTTTTCATCCACTCAATAAGACTAGAAAAAGGTTAAATATTTTTAAAAATAGATATATTTACATTCAATTATCAATCTATTTTAACCTTTTAGGACTTAACAAATGCCAATCCTATGTTTGTTAAAGAACTGAGTATAGTAAATCAGGGTAGGAATATGCAATAAATACAAACACTAATCTATTGCAAAATTAACCTAATTTGACCTTTCTAAAAATAGAAATAAATAATATAAATGATAATTAGATATAAAATGACTAAGATAGATGATATGGAGGCTAAAAAATGAGGAAAAGACTAGTCTAAGTATTGAAAACAAGATCTAAGTGTCAAAACCCCTCTTAGACAATAATGCCATATGGTGCTAGTGTTATGAGCTTCTAGGTACACCTGTGTTTAGATATATAAGGTCTATTATTACGTGCATGAGTTTTAAAACACTATATATAGCATGTTTTGATTGAATTTATGATAAAAACCTTGATCATCCCTATTGTTAGGGCATCTAATTGATACAAGTTGAAAAGTATGTTTGTTAGTGGGGTAGGCTAGACATCCTCAACACCCCACTATGATGAGAGTTTCCTGCATGCTAATACTTTGAGGAGGGATCAAGCTTGATGTAGTTCTACCCACCTAAGTGCTAGTGAAAGTGTAAATGAAACTAGTATGATAGTTGACTTGAGTGATTTGAATGTGCTTGAGACTAAAAATCTAAGTAATTTAAGTTTAAGAATGTTGTATATGGTAGTATGTGAAAGTAGGGCATAATATGGATTGATAAACTTAATTATGCATAAATTATTCTAAGTTTGTATATGTAATTTTCACCTGATTTCCATCTAGTGGTTTTAAGGCTAAGAGTCATGTATTTATGCTATTTTGGTGCTTGTGCGGGTAATAAAAATGGTCTAGTCTAGTCCTAATAGGTATAACATTTGAAAAGATATTCATTTGTGAAAAGAGGATGTCTGATTAGTTAGGATCCAAAGTATTTTCTTATGTTGTGGTGTATTAGTAATTAATGTGATTTGGTTCATGGGAATTAGTTTTGTAACTACTAGTAAAGTTTTATAATATTTTACACTCCTTATAAGTAATCTAACCCAAAATAATACAATATAATATTCTATGTGGAAAAGTATTCACAATTTAATTTATTTGATTAGTATGAAATTTACTGGGGCCATCAGTGGTATTAGAGCCCAAAAAAAATTTAAGAGGAGCTCAAAATATTGGTAGTAAAATTGAAGAGAAGTTTGAAATATTGATGCACTAGAGAAGTTAAAAATTTATGGATAGCGTATTTGTTATTCATTAGTTTTGGATGAAATTTGGTGACTTTATATATATATATATATATATATATATATATATATATATATATATATATATATATATATATATATATATATATATCAAATCCATACTAAAATGATTCATCTTTCATGACAATCTAATGTCAAATGACATAGAATCAAAAGAGGATAGAACTTTTGAAATTCTTGGTTACAAACCTAGCAAGCTCAAGAGAAGTGAAAAGATTTGAAGAGTTGTTTTAATTTTAAAAGCATCTGATTGGAACTTTTAATATAATCAAACATTCATTGGTTATAAAGAGTATGCTTTAACACCTGGTATGCCAATGGTTCAAAATCTTCATGAATAAAATCTTAGTGGTAGATTTGAGTTTGGCACGAAAGCTCCAAAGGCCTGTATAATATAAAACTATGTAATATATATGTAAGTTATATGGTATTTATCATTTATATCAAAAAAAATTTATCCTCACAATAATTTTTGAATAAAAAATGGTGCAATAAGGTTTTCATTTTGTGGGCTCCATAAGTAACAATGAAATTTCTTTTTTAGATAAGATAAAAACCAAAGTTACATTTTTACATGCGAGTGAAATTTAGATTTAGGTTTATTTTTCCAATTAGTGAAAATTATCCCCTTGGAATTTGGGTAAGTTGGTTTAAGATAAATATTTAAGAAATTATAAAATTAATGTGTCATAGATTCAGTTCTCATACATGTACAACACTTAGGATTTGCCTATAAGATGATTTAAAGCTAAAGTATTTTAGATTAAAATGTAATTTGATTCATAGTGTAATTAAGAACCATTAATTTTGAAAGGCTTTCTCAAAACTAGAGGTCAAGAGTTCATATTTCGTTTTGGTCATAATTTTTGTCATTTTCAACATTTGAGTAGTTTGTATTGCAACATTTTTTTTACGTGTCAATATTTCATGCAAAGGTGGCCATGTGCCTAGTTGATTCATAGGTTTTTGAATATTATGGACATAGTGGAATAGTTTATTTTATGATTTGATACTTTTATATATGAGTTTTATGATAAATATATTAAAATGATGTATAAAAGTACATTCTTAGTGGAAACCAACACCTTCAACATGAAATTTTTCATAATGTCATCTCATGCTTATTTTATTAGAGACAATATTTTCTTTTATAGGTCCATCAAGATCCTTATGATTGATAAAGTATAAGTACCATACTAGAGGTTGGAGGTTTTGTTAGAGGATAAAGGATTATTACCCTTCTCTAGTTAGTTATTTGTTCAGTGTTTGTGTTCAATGCTTGAATGACAATTTTTGTAGAAATAGTTTACTTAATTTAGTTTTAGTTTTGGCTTTATATCCATGATATTCATGATATGGTGAAGACATGATTATTTAATTTTATTTCTCTCATTTCATAACTTCTCACCTCTCTCTTGATAGGGGGAGAAGATATATCATTAATAGGTCTTTTATCAATCATTAATGATAATATGAGTTGATAGGGGTTGCTAATAACAAGAGTGTTGATCAAGGGTAGTCAACATTTTCTAGACATCAAGGATATGTGCCATACATAGTACATGTTGGTAAATTTTATGGGATTTTATGTGGATCCTTATATGGATCAATGTAGTTAGACATGACTTGATCATGTTATACTATAGTATAGTATGATAATCATAGGGGCTGATAGGCCTTCATCATGTTCATCATACTTTTATAAAACAAATTGTAGGATAGGATTTTGTATGAAGCAACATCAATTTGGGTCAATACTAGGATGTACAATAAACTATTTATAGTTGCTTTAGAATTTCTTTGATGAATTTAAAGTCATTACTCTTGTTATTTCATCTTCCATACCTATTTAGATCAAGAGGGAGTTTGTTTTATTAGTTATAATCCAAAGTATTTTCTTATCTTTTGGTATATTAGTAATTAGTGTGAGTTGGTTCACAAGAATCAGTTAGATCCTTTAACCACCAGTAAAAAATTTATAAGCTTTTATATTCCTTGTAAATAATCTAACCCAAAATAATATGATATAATATTTTGTGTTGAAAAGTATTCAAAATTTAATTTATTTGATTAGTCCATCATTGACTAGGATCATTAGAGGATGAAAAGGACAATAATGACATTATGGGGACACTAAAATCATGTGGCACTACTATCCCTATTATGGTGCTAGTGTCCAAGTAGTATAACACTAGGTAGGAAGGGCCAAGATGCAAGAATGAGGGTATAAGACTAATTTAGGGATGATTAGGGATGATTTTGTCCTACATAAAGGATGGATAAGTGTGAAAATAGGCTTTAGGATAGGTCTAGAGATAAGCTAGGGATAGGTGGTCTCAAGTAACACTCTTAGCACTCAAGTGTAACTTTTAGGTGATTACATTTTCTCTCCATTTATTATATAGAAATGTAACAAAGCAAAATGACTAGGATAAAGGAAAAATAAGCATACCTAGACTTACCTAAGAGGTGAAGCCCATAAACTTGGGTTTGATATCCTGCAAGTGAAACATGCATAAATCAATCCTTACTTAAGAGATATAAAAATAAAAGATAAAACTAAGTAAATAAGTAACTAAGTAAAATTAATTAAAAACTAAGTAAATGGATAAGAGAGGAAAAAATGAATACACCTCACTAGGTATGTGAACCAATGTATAAACCCAGTGATAACTTATGTGTATGCATGCATATAGTGATCAATTAGTGAATGAATTAGACTGAGATAATGGCTTTCTCAATCCTCATGTGTGGGTGGCTCAAGAATTTAATCCAATTTTAACTCCATCATTTCCCACCCCTACTTGGTGGATCATGACAAGTGAATATCTTGGATTAGACTGATGGTGTGTCCAACCATCTCATGTAGGTGGATTAGGAACTCAACTAAACTATGACTCCATCATTGCTTACCCATTTTTAGTAGATTAATCTAGAACTGATGTAGCTTGAAATGTCTAATTGGGAATGTTGGCTCTGTAGACACTCAGGTATATTAGGTAGCTTTGGGCCACTCAATAATGTCAACCACTATAGGTAGAGTAAGGCAAAAAAATAGTGTTTAACTTAAAATATGATGTTGGGTGTATAAAACATAGATATTAATATGGAATTTGTCATTCCATTTGATCAATTAGTGTGTAAGTAAGCATATGAAAATAATGTGTCATGCACATCCCCCAAATATGATATCTAAGCATATAAATTTTGGACTAAGTTTTAATAATTTGTATACAAGTATTTAAACTAAAAATAGGAATGGTCATGCCACACAAGATGCCCCCAATATGAGAAAAATGTTATGAATTTGAGCTAACTTAGCAAAACTTGTAAATTTGTATCTAAACCTATGCAAATTTGGATTGTACGTACTGTACTTTCTTCCCTAATATTTTTTTTTGAAACTAAGGCCATTGGATAGTAGTGTCATATCTTGGATAATAGCACCATGTGGTGCTAGTGTCATAATTTTGGTGCTAATATTTATTCTTTGATTTTTATGCAATTATACTAATCTATGTGTCACTATTTTCCTGTCATGTTTACCTAAGTATGAATTATGTAATCTCAACTTGTGTGCTAAAAAATGTATTTTGAGTGTATTATAGGATCCTGATCTTTGTGACAAACCCTTGTGAATTCCCCCACTTTTGAGGGGAACTTTTTAACCTATGCTAAAACTATTCTTAAAATAAAAATCTATGTAAGGTGTGTGTTGGCCAGATCATATATGATATCTACATAATAATCCAATATAATGTGCATACATAACATCAAAATGTAATATAATATGAGAATATTTTTTTAATGTGCAATGTATGTTATGTCTATAATTTATAAGGCTATCATGATAGATATAACAATGTATGTAACAATAAGTCTGAGTAACAACTAAGTACCTACCTAGAGGGATAGGACATGATATACATCATGACACCCAAGTAAGAAGGGGATGTGTATGAGGTCCCTCATGGAATATAAAAATAGAATGTGTAAAAATAAAGAGATAAGTGTCATGGCCATGATGTATACAAAAAAACATACATATAACACATATGAGAAACACAAAGTAGGCCAAGGGGACACAATATAAGGGACATGGGCACATGTCACTAAATCTGAGAAAATAAGACATACAAGGACATGTTCAAATGTACACATTTTGAATAAATAAGAAAGTTGGATTAGAGCCACATAGAAGTACATGTTTAAATGTCCACATACACAATCAAGAAGGCACACATAAGGACATGAGCACATGTCCAAAGCATGCATATTGTGAAAATAAGTGGTGTAGATCCAAAGAGCAATAGCATATTTAAAAGCCCTCAAATAGAAGAAGCATATAGATACCATCAAGTCTAAAATAGGAAAGTTATAAATGAAAGTATGCATGAACATTTAATACAAATATATGTAAGAGCTAGGATGCACACATTTTGAGTCTAAAGTAGTAATAGCCGATTAAAAAACTTGAGTATGTGTAGCATGATAAATATCAAGATATAACAATGCTAAAGTTGTAATGTAGAGTATATAAATATATAACTTGGTAATTAAAACTATGTATAGGGTACCACCAAATGGGTAAATGTGTTTAATGAATAACTAGTGTATCTGTGTATATGCCCCTAGTGGGTAGATAATAAAAAATCTAGATCGATGTAGTAGACCTGAGTCCTGTAAGCAATATGAAAGAACTTGGCCAAAATAAGTGAAACATGTATGTATGATAAAAATGACTATATTAAGATAGCTAACATATGTAGTGTCTAGAAAATACAAGTGTAAACATAGAAATACATACAATCCATACTTTTTGTATTTTTTGAGTAAATATTTGAATGTTTTTATGTTTTTTACATATTGGATTGCTTTTGTATTTTATGGATATAAGCTATGTACAAGTAACATAAAAATGAAATGATATACAATGATAAAGAAAGAATGAATCTATGTATAAGAAGGGAGGGACATACTAATCAATGAGTCTCATAGGAGACTCACTATCAATATGGACCGTGTCAACAATAGGAATGGCAATCTCTAGTGTAGTGTGATTACTATGCTGGAGTTGAATAGTCTTGTAGTATAAATTTGGGCGTTTTTCATCATCAAAATCATAATAACCTAGAATACTAAAGGGAATTGCCTCATACTATGGAGTTGACCTTTCTAAATTGTGCTTTAGAATATTGATTGTGTTTTTCCCCTTTAAAATTATGCTTATTATAGGCATATGGTGCTTTGGAGGCTCTTTTGATAGAAAACCTTGTTGAAAATGTTTGTTGGCTTAATCTCATCTTGAATTTAAAACTTAATTTCTTTTTATTTTTATAACATTTCCTATTTATCTAGACTTTTTGCCTTGAAAAAATGTATTTATGAATGATTTGACTTAGGATGTTCAGTAAATCAAAAACTTTGTTGACCAACATTATCAAATGATATAATAAGAGTAGTGATGCCTTGGGAATGCTTTCCCAACTCTTGATTTTGATAATCAAATTGTTGTAGATATTTTTTACCAAACCCATACTAATTTTAATGTTGAGCCTCATCTTGGAGAGGTATATTTGCATCTATTACTTACTTTATCTATGCTTATTGTACTATTTCTTGATTTGATTGTGATTTGTGAGCCCTTTTTTGTTCTAAATAATGCTTTGGTAACCACTTTTATACTATTTCTAAATTTGACCCTTTTTAATTTGTAGATGTGCCATTGTATATTTTTTGCATGATGTGTCACCATTTGAGTCATGTGTATTCATTATCTATTGAATTTTATTTTTTAATTATAAAAATGAATCAGTGTGGTGTCCATGCATTTTATGATATGCAAAATAATATCTATATCTCCTAATTGGGTGGAGAGGAGGTAGGTTGATCGACTTAGATTTAATCATTTCCCTTAGTATCTCATTTGAAATCTTATTGGACCCTTGTAATATTTTTGAATCACTTATAATAATGGCATTGTGTTGTAATTTATGATTTGGATATGAAAGAGTGTTAGTCACAACTTTGCTAGGTGTAGATGCATATACATGGTTTACACTAGCTTATTCTAAAGATTGTGTAGAAGTAATGTGATTTACCAATAATGTGACCTTTTAACTTAATAACTAATTTTCATTTTGTAATTATGAAATTATCTTGATCATACTAATAATTTGATCCCTTAAATTCTCATGAGTGAAAACCCTATTTGATTTTGATTAGACATGTAGGAACATATCCTATAGGGGAGAGGTGTAGATATGTTGAGTACAGGAATTAATAACAATAGTATAGGATGATTTATCATATGGAGGAGTGATAGTATGGACCTGGTTAGAGGGAAAGTAGATATCACCCTCATGGATATGAGGAGGAGAAGGATATTATTTCTTGTACATAAGATATGACATTGAAACTTAGAACATATTTGTTAGATTATGTAATATATCCTATATGTATGTAAGGGTTTATTTCTTAATTTATTTCCACATAAGATAATAATAACATGATAGAGATAGAATTAAATATGATATACATTAAAGTTGATATAAAACATCATCTATACAAGTTTTTACGTCTTTTTTGAGTTCATTTTGAATTAGAGGAAATAAACATGTAAATGAAAGTATTAAAATTTGAAACAAAAATTGATAAACTTATTCTGTCATGATTATCATGATTATATCAAATAAAAATTAGAAGATATATGGTTATGAAATATGAGTGTGGGTCTTAGAAGGTTGGAAACATAAACTCTAGGGTTATCTAGGGTTAGAGTTTATGAAATATTTGAAGTAAGTTTTGTTCACCAAATGTTTTAACCTTTTAGGAATTAGAGTATGTAAATCCTATGCTTGTTAAAGAACTAAGTATAGTAGATTAGGGTAGTACCATGAAATAAATACAACCACTACTCTATTATAAAATTGACCTAATTTTACCTTTTAAAAAATAACAATAAATAATGTAAATGAGAACTTAGCTAGAAAATGACTGAGACGGATGGTCTAAAGGCTATAAACTAAGGCAAATACTAGTCTGAGTACCATAAACAAGATTCAAGTGTCAAAATCCCTCATAGATAGTATAAACCTAATTGGATAGTAACACCATATGGTTCTAGTGTCCCTATTTTGGTAGTAAAGTCCTATATGAAGGACTATCCTAAGATTTTGGGTGTACCTATGTCTATATCTGTAAGTTATATTCCTACATCCAAAAGTTCTAAAACCCTATATATGGATTATTTTAATTGAATTTTAGAGTAAAACCCTATCTTCCCTATTTCTATGGCATCCAATTGATATAACATAACAAGTGTGTTTGTTAGTGTGGTAGGCTAGACATCCTCAAGACCCCGTTGTGATGAGAGTTGCCTACATACCAATAATATGAGGAGAAATCAAGCCCAATATAGTTATCTCCACTTAAGTGTTGGTGCAAGTGTAAGTGAATCTATTATGATAGTTGAATTGAGTGATTTGAATGTGCTTAAGATTTAAAATTTGAATAATTTGAGCTTAGGAATATTGTAGATGGTAATATATAGAAGTAGGGCAAAATAAGGATTGATAACCTTAAATGTGCACAACTTGTTCTATGTTTTCATATGTAATTTGCATTTTATTTACATATAGTGGTTATAGGGATAAAATTTATGTATTTATATTACTTTTTTATTTTTTAGGTGTTAAAAGTGGTCTATGTCGACCCTAGGAGGTCTAATATTTGAAAGGATATTTATTTGTAAAAAGAAGAGGGAAAAGATAGTAGTGTCATTATTAGGACACTAGCACCATATGGTGCTACTATCCCCATTATGGCACTAATGTCTAAGTGAAAAAATACTATGAAAAAGGTCCAAAATGAAATAATGAGGGTTTGGGATTATTTTAGGGATGATTAGGGATGCTTGTGTCCTGCATGAAGGCTAGATAAGTGTGAAAATAGGCTATAAGATAGGTATATGGATTAGCTAGGGATATTCAATCTCAATTATTACTCTTAGTAATCAAGTGTCACTTTTAATTGATTACATAATCAATCAAAGAAAAACCCTAGTATGATAATGAATGTTAAACCCTAGGGTAAAAGATAAAATTTTCTAATTTACATAAAGTGAAAGGGGAAATCATAAATCATGTTTGAAAATAAAAACCTAAGGCTTAAATTTAAAACCCTATAAGGATGAAAACCTAAGGGAAAATCTAGTGTTTCACATAATTTTATATGTGTATGGTTTAACCAATATGTTTTAACATAATTTATATTAATGGATGTGATTAATCTAATTAAGGTATAAATTTGACATAGAATTTAGATTATAGGATACATAATTCAATCATACATGTGAATGTAAATGATTGATAATTGATTCCTTTGATTTTATAAAGGCATTTAATAAATATGTAAATTACTTAAGAGATCATGATACTTATCTTTTATAGTTTATTATCTATTTATGACTATGTTCTAAAAATGGAAATTAGGTATAAGTAAGCATGTGGTTGATTCAATTAAAGAAATAATCTACTACCTACGTTTGGTCAGTTCTATGTGACTTAGGTAATATCCCATTTTTATACTAACCTTTTTGGAAGCAAATCTTAGTGGATATATGATAATATAATATTTTCTTTATTTTCTCTATGTTTGTAATCCAAACTGAGATGACACATGTAGATCCATATATTATCCTCATTTGCATTGAAAACCTAAATATGTTTGTGAGGGATAGAAACCTATAAAATTAGAGAGTGTAAGGTGTTGATATGACCCAAATCACCCTTATATAATTATTTTTTTGCCTATGTATTCAATAATTCAAGGAGGGAAATAAATCCACACAGTTATTCCACCTAGTGTGATTGTGAAATCATGATCCTTTGTTATGTGAATGTAGAAAATGATTACCTTTGGTACTTGAAAATGTTTTATTTGATCTATATTTTGAGTGCTTCAAACTTGTCTTATGATTATTCATATTTATAAGTATAAAATTTGGGAAGAATAAGGAAAAGTAGCTTAGTATGCAATAGTGTATAGATGTATCAAAAATAAGTATCAGATCCCTTTTGAATGAGACCTTGATTTGTTTATAAAAGGATTAATTTGAATAATTTATCATGACATAGACACATAGGATTATGGTTTGACCCTAATGATGAGTTTGATTTTATAAAATAATCATTTTTGGAGTAGGATGGTTCCAACAATTATGTTTTATTTTCAACTAGTGATAATGATTATAATTGTTGAAACTAACTTGTGTACAAGTAGACTACTTTGAGAGTCTAGAGATGCATGTATAGGATATTTAACAAGTTTTAAATATAAAATTAGGTTTATGTAGGCATATAACATCAGAACAAAAGGATTAAATCATAGGATAACATGGAAGTGTGAGAAGATGGTGAATAAGGACCTTGTTTGGGTTTTGAAGTAATGCATGGTAAATGTTTGTCAATCTTGTCATTGTCAAGTATTAAAGAATAAATTTTAGTATCTATAGTTGGAGGCTTTCATAATCAATTAAGGAGGTCTATGTTAATTTACAAGACCAAATATAGAGATGAGTTTTGATCCTAATATCACTTGTGTTAGATGGACAAAGGTGAGGTTATGTCTTTCCCTTCAATTGTTCTAAAAATAAAGGCTATTTGAGTGTTGTATACACATAATATTTTTCAATTTTTAATTCACTTATGCTTTATATTTTAGGGTTTGTCAATGCATCAATCTCCCTTAGTACATACATGAAAGGATGCATTAAGAATGGGGTGGGAATGGATCATGGTGATTTATGAGAGATGTTATCATTTTATATTAATTACATCATTGATACTATTGGTTTAATTCTTCTAACTATATATCTACTTATCTCTTTTTACCTTTTATCCATATGTTTTGGTTTCCCTATATCCTAAGGTATTGACATAATTTTTACTATATATTTTGTGCCTTAACCTTTCCTCTACTATATCAGCCAACACAATGTAGTTTTGAGTGTTTTTTTGACATTTTTACTATATTAGCCTAGTTGATACCAACTATAACTAGTTTAGAGTCTAGGGTTGATTTTGGGTGTTATAACATTACATATATGATTCATATTTAATTCATATCAGATTATATACCATTTATTCACTTTTATTTTGCTTGCACATCTTCCCTATGTGCCATTTGAGAGAGTTAGTGGATTATAAAATTATTTTGAGGTGTCTTGTCTTATGGTGTATTTTAAGCTCAATAGGAGGATTCATTGAGATTTCCTAGCTAAGAATATATTAAGTATTCACATAAACATTTTAGGTGTTCAAACTAAAACATCTCTTCTAAATATCCACTTGAGCCAAGGGGGAGATTGAATCTTCGATAGGTCCACCTCAAGGCAAGTATTTCTATCCTTAAACTCTTTCCTTTATTTACTTAGTAGAGAGATATTGATTTATTTATTACATGTTGAATGAATGTATGTGTATCCTTTTTTAGAATTTATATATAATGAAAAAACTAGTATATCCATAGGATTGATTACACTTTTAATAAATCACTATAGTTTTTTTAGACCCCCATTTGGTTGACCATGACACCTTACCCAATTATAATCATTATAACTCAACCTTAGTTTAGTCATTTGATTTTCAACCATAATATATCTTTATTAATGTATAGTGAGATCTATATCTTGGTGTCGTAGGCTTAGGATTTTGAACTATTTTCCTCTTGAAATTCACATTGTAGTTAACCCTTTTCTATATCTATGAAATTCATTTGTTTCTTACCCAATCATCTAAGTATTTTAGGTTCCATTTGGTTTAACTCATTCAAGTCCTAGTATATTGAGATAAATATGATAGTTGTGAGTTATCCTAGCTCATGCATACATTTTGGTGAACTCGATGTGAATCCTATCCTACCCCTAGTTGGATTATCATAAAATTTCCATTTTAATATTTATATATTTGAATGGTATTTTATAACATGATACTATTAAATGTATAACCCAATACAATTTTATGTGTTTTCAAACCATATCAACCAACCCAATACAAATCTATATATCTTTCCAACAACATTGGCCAAGTGGATATAATTAATTTTATCCATCTATAGTATCACCATATTTTTACTATACTATATTGGTCAGATCAATACCAAATATTTTTCAAGATAAATGTATTGGCTAGGTCAATACAATCTATTTTTCTAGAATTGGTAACCAAATGTATTGACCAACCCAAAATCATCTATTTTCTTTGATCAACATTTTTTTAATTTCTTTAGTCTTATTCATCATGATGGTGATCACCTCTTATGATATTTATTTTAGGACTTAATCAATTATTATTTTACATGTTTCACTCCTTCCTACATTCTATTACCATCATTGAAGATAATTCATCATGGTGAAACTATACTACTCCTTTTATCATGACTAAGGATCCTATTGTCACTCAAACTATGCACCTGCTTAATTAGAATAATTAGTTTAGTAAAACAATGGGAACATCCCAAAGGTTTTGGGACCATTTCAATCTTTGGGATGGACCTAAAAAAAGGTTGAATTATTTCTAATCTAAATACACATGATTTAAGATCAACATGTAGGCATAAAAGAGGTAAAATGAAATCAACAACTAATCCTAAGTTTAAAATATGTTTGGGGAAAAGGGAGGAGGAATGCTAAAAGTGAAATATTGGTTATGCACTAATACTAGATAGAGAAACTTTATAGGCCTTGAATAATACACTACAGGTCTCATAGGATGAGACAATATCACATAGACTCTAAAATGAACACTTCAATTGCATAAGTATTTACATAGAAGTGTAAGACATAATACAACAGTAAGAAAGATGATAAATGGTTCACATGTATATCCTGTATAGATCTATGTACACAAAAAATACAACATATAAAAGTGAGTCAAGTTATACATAGAGGTGAAAAAGAATAGACAATAATGAGAGAGATGAAGATTATTCACAAACAAAAATCAACAAACCAAAAAAATACACATAGAATGCAAGAAAATGAAGGGAGGAAAAATCAATTATAATAAAAATATAAGGATTAGGTAGTAAATAGGCTCCTAGAGGGTAGATTTTGGTAGAATTTTTATGCCTATAAATGCTGACCATTTTACAATAAATCACCCAAGATTTTATAGGCAATGAGAGGCCCATGGGTCATTAATTATAATCTCACCCACTATTGGGGGGTTATAAATTTGATGATGATAAAAATAAGTGGTTAATAAGGTGGATTTAAGCCTCTAATAGATTAAAGGAATGCCCATGATTCATACAATTAGACCATGCTTCAATTGAATTATGGTAGCTAAAGGCAATTAGTATTACATCAAGATTACCCAATACCATGTCCTATGCAACTAGATCCATGCTTTTAAGGTTGATTTTTTCTTTTATGCACTATGCTTGATCCTAATACACACACCATGTTTGGTTAATTTTCACTAATTATATTTGAATTGAATTATACCACTTTTTTGATTGTTTATAGGTGAGAAATTTATCTTCACTTGATTCTATGAATCAAATCAGATATCCAATCCAATCTCAATCTTTGATGGTTTTTATGGCCAGACAAGCTATCATATTTAAGCCCATGACTTTTTGGATATGTATCCAACATGTCCTAAACTATAATGAAGTCCATACCACATGGTTTCTCCTCACTCTTACTTTCCTTGGTGACCCTGCTATCTATTGACTTGGTCACCACTTTCCCTACTTGTTTTCTATGGCTTGTAAACTCGAGGCCACCCACCTTTATGTAGTAGACCATCATTAGTGATTAAATTACTCAAGGTCTAATAGTGGGGTCAAATCCTATGGGATATTCATTAGTTGGATACCTCCTAGTGTTAGTTTACACTTGTCAACCTAGGGGGAACCAAGGTTGATAGGTGTCCATATGGTGTTTTATAATTTGACCATAGGTCTAGCACTTCTAATGCCCATAAGTTTGACAATAGATTTATCATCTAAAAGACTGGGAGGGCATGCTTGGTTTTGACCTCTGACACCTCCATGTGGTACTCATTGATTGGATTAGAGCCCTATTATGACTTCTTATATTATGGTACAGTAGGACTATGCAATGTGGTGTCATCTTACTAATTCACTTACACTAGCCATTATGAGGCTATGAAGTAATGGGATTTCTCCATGTGGCATCATTATACTAATCCACTTATCTAGGGGATTTGATATTATATGGATATCTATAGGATGTTGGGTTATCAATATTATGACATGTGGCACCATCTTGATAACTCCTTAATTTGATAGATCTTCAACTACATGGGTTGATCTGGGGTTCTAGGTCATCAAGATTCCACCACATGGTGCCATCTTACTAATATACTTTGGCATTTTGATGATGTTATTTTACCTTGGGAAAATTTGAAAAAAAGCTAAGTCGCTAAGGAATTTCAAATAGGCCTAAGGTTATGAAATGCTGACACGTGGCTCTAAGTAAGACTGAATAATCAAGTAAGGCATGAAATATTTATAAATAGGCATGGGACTATTAGGAGAGTGATGTGTGGCATCAAAAAGAATTTTGAAGAATTGGCTAAGTGTTGAGATGATTTAAAAAAGGGATAAACTCATTAGGATCTTTGCATTATTATTTCATGATGATATGAGGCTTAGACTAGAGACCTAACACACTAAAAACCTATTAACCCATCAAGACATTTCACTAAGGCCATCAAATTTAACATAATGCCCCCTCAAAACCATCACTAGGAAAAAAGTTCAAAATTGACTAAGTATTTTTTTGTTAAACTCCTATAGGCTATGAGAGTGCTATGTGTTCCTTATCAAGGTGAATAATAAGGATAATAATATTATAAGAAGGCTAGGAACACCCTAAAAATGCTTAAGTGATGAAACTTTCATGGGCCTAACATCATACTCATTTGATTTCAACCTAAATCAATTAAGTTTTTTTAATCCCTCCTTAACTTTGAAAAATTTGTGCCTAATATTTGGAACTTGTATTGGTTAATGAAGTGGTGCATATTTTAGATCATATTCTATGTAACATGAGAGCACATAAGTAGAATTATGTAATCTAACATTGAACTTCAATGTTTGAGTATGAGGATGTCCTTGAATAATAGAGTGTAAGAGAAATAGGAATTTTGAGTGTGTTCTTCATGATTTGTAAATAATCCCCATGCACTTCTCTCTTCACTTCTTGAAAAATGGGAAACTGACATTCCCATACCTACATAATATTCCATCACTTGGTTGTACTCCATTCAAATGGTTCACATTGAAGGCTGCATAGTAGGACCAAAATTTATAGTTCTTTAATAGAGTTAAAAATTAACACTTTGGCATGCAAGACTTTTACTAAGATAAAATTCAAGAGGAATGAATATTTACACTTTGTGTGCCTACTTTTAGAGTTTATGCTTAGGCGTTGGTCTCAATCTTCACAAGTTTTATCTTTAGCATTTTTTATTAGCACGAGCTTTCACAATCAAACTCTGATGCATGAAAATGGTCTCCAAAAAGTTTGTTTAAAACACAAGTTCAAAAAATCTTTTTATCACAAGATCCAACCCTTATTTTACCTTTAGCATTTGTGTTCAACGTCAAGCTTCACAATATTTTTCCCAAGCAATTTTTTTGAAGACCTAAAGCCTTATATAAAAATACACTAAGTCAAAAAATTAGTCATTTTTGTTGAAATTTGACTAAACTTAGAATCCTAAAATCAACCCTAAATCCCCATTCTAAATTGAACACTAATATTTGATGGTGATACAAAATGGTCAACATTCTTGGAGACCTTTGTAAGGTGATTTCCTACTAAGTAGGAAACCAATATCCTTCAAGTAATCTATTGGGCATGGATTCATATAAGTATTCAATATTTTCACATCTAAAAATGTAACCCTGATGAAAATACTCAAAATTAAAGATGAATAATGATCTCAACTAATATCTACATCCAAAAGGATAATAAAATCATATGACATAAACAAAAAACATGCCAAAACATGTAGAGAAAATAAAAACAACTATTGTGCCACAGCACTTAGAGGAAATTAAAATTATTCTAATCTACTCTAATATATACAGAGTGGAGCTATGAGCCTTAGACTTCCTATGTCAAAACAAAATCCCCTTAGGTCCCCTTTATTGTGAAAAAGCATATTGTCATGTGATGAGTGGAGGTGGGTTGTGAAGGAAGTGTGAGCTGATTAATTTTGAGAAGTGCTTGAGGAAGATGGTTTGTTCAAGATCTATCTTGATGAATTACTCCATATATCTAAATATAGGCTTCAAATTTGGGTGTCAAATGTATTCAAAATTGAGATAATCCCTCCTATATTATTTTTTGTCTAGTTATGATCTTATCTCATATCAAGCCTTATGAAGCTAAAAAACCTCACCTTTGGTGTTTAGAAAGCTCATGAAATTAGCATGATGATCCCATTTATCACATAACTAATTTGATTCTAACATGTCCTTTATAAATTACTTTATGATATACTTGGAAGGGTATAAATGAAGGCCACCTATTACTATGACTTTCTCTACATCCTCACACTACTCGCTAGGATCGATCAGCCCACTGGGATATTCAAGTTATTTAATGAATTAGGAGTCCTATTATTCTTCATTCTCCTCTAATTCAAATCTTTTTAACCTAATGTTTGGCATGAAAAGTTCCTCTTTAGTTATGTGAGATGTTTCTTAGCTGACTCTATCACTTAGGTTCATACTTTCATGATTACCTTCATTAGGCAATACTGGTTTGATGTCAAGGCTTGAGTAAAAATCCTCCAGCTCATCCTAAAAGGATTCATCATCCTATGATTATGATTTAAATTTCAAGCATATATCAAGTTGTCCAAGGCCTTCCTATTGAATCATGTAGTCCTCTTGGAGGTTTTTTTCACCCTCAAGTTCCTCCTTTATTACACTAAATGATAGCTCATTTGCCCAAGAGAGATCTAGTTCAAGTGCTTGATACATTATAGACTAGTGTAAATCAACATCTCCTCATATAAATAATATAATTCCTCTCCATCCTTTTATATTTGTTTATTTTTCTTTTATTTCAATAGATCACACTCATCTTCTTCTTGCAACATGATTGGTCTCTTTGTACTAGTGGCATAGAGGGGTTTGTTGATAACTATTTATTCTTCCTCATCCTCACTTAAATTTTTATCCTCTTAATTTAGATTATATTAAATTTACCTTGATATAATGTTTCATCCTTCAAAAATGGATATGTTGGGGGAGAAAGAGGGTTCAATTGATAAAGTAGGATGGCCTTAAGAAGGTTGGACATCCTGAAATTAGGATGCTTGGTCTAATAAGGTTACCAGGGTTGAGCCTAATGTTCTAGGGGGGATGGATCTAGAGTTGGAGTGGTATATTTTAAGGAAATGGAACCTATTAAACTTTGGATTTTAATATCAAGAGGTTTACAAGAAGGATCATAAGTCTTACCTTACCTAAAGCTAGGAATCTTAAGCATAATAACTTCTAACCTCATAGACTAGTTTATGGTTTCAAGATAAGTTTATCTAAAACTAAATATGAAAGGGACTAATTGAGGCTTAATTACTTGGGTTTTCTTGAGCATTTTATGTATCTACTCTTCCTTGGATTTTATTTACCTAGGTAAGCATTCCTCTCTATACCCTTTTTACTCCCTCATTTGTTGTTGGTGGATGCGAACTTGGTAAGAAAACTACTACTAATGCTTATTATACTATAATTATTCATAAACATCCCTCATTTGTTTATGGTAATTAAAACATATATCAATTATTCTTAGTTTGGGATGGTTATGAGCTTGATCAGGCTGATTAGGAGTAACATAATTTATTAGGGCCGATTATAAGCATGAAAAATTTACCATGAAGGTTGAATATGGGTGGGAGGGAAGAAAAAAATATTATAATGAGGGTATCCTACTAATAAAAAGATATTTGGGATAAAAACCAACAACATTTTTAGTTTGATATGGAAAATAGGTAGGCATAAAAACAACATTTACATGAAATGGTGGGTGAAAAGACATTTTAGGCAATCAAACTTCTTAAATGAGTATACTTGATACTTGGAGTCACCATGGTGTTGAAGAAACTACACTAAAATGAAAGATGCAATGAATAACACACACAAATTCTATAATGGATGATGTGAGGATCATCAAATTTTATCCCATTGGGCATGCCATATATTGTTGTCATTAGAACTATGCACCTACTAAATTAGTCTAGTGGAATAATGGAAACCTCCCCAAGGTTGTGGGACCCTTGTGCTCTTTGGGATGGACCTACGGATAAGGTTGATTTATTTATAATCTATATGCACCTAATTTAAGATTAACATGTATGCCTAAAATAATTAATAGGAAATATATAACTAATTCTAAGTCTAAAATCTATATGGGAAAAAAGGAAAAATTTTGAAATGGAAATAATGGTGATGCACCAAGACTAGATAGAGAAAATCTATAGTCCTTTTATAACACACTACATATCCTAGAGGATGAGACAATATCACATAAACTCTAAAATTAACACTTTAATTTCAAAAATAATTTGCATGGAGGCATATGATTTAATACATCACTAAGAGGGATGATAAATTGTCTAAAAATAGAGCCTATATAGACTTATGTGTACATAACATACAACCTACAAAAGAGAGTCAAGTTATACACATACATGCAAAGGAATGGACACAAATGAGAGGGAAAAAGATTATCCATATATAGAGATAAATAAACCAAATAAATACATGAAAAATGTAAAAAATTAAGGGATACAAACTCAATTCTCATATAAATGTAAGGTTTAGGTAGTAAAGAGGCTTTTGGAGGTATTATTGGTTAATGAATGAATTGGTGTGTAATTTAGATTGTATCTTGTAAAGCATGGGAGAAAATAAGTGGAATTCTACAATCTAACATTGAACGTCAACTTTTTAGTGTGAGGAAGTCCTTGAATAATAGTGCACATGAGGATTGTGAATTTTTATAATAATATTAATTATTTAGAAACACTCCATGCTCACTTCTCTATTCACTACTTGAAGTATCAAAAACTCATGCACCTAGACCTACATACTATTCCATCACTTGGTTGTATTCCACACAAACGATACATGCTGAAGGTTATGTAGTATGAATAAAAGCTATAGTTATTCAACAAAGGTGAAAAAACTTAACACTTTAGCACATAATAATTTTAGGAAGAGAGTGTATAAGGGGAATGAATATTTATTCTTCATGTGTTTGCTTTCAAAGTTTCTACTCAAGCACTAGTCTCAGTATTCATAAGTTTTGTCTTCAACATTTTTGATTGGGATGGTATTTTTTTAACAAAATCTTAAATATGAAAATGGTCTTCATAAATTTTATTCAAAATAAAATTTTGGACAATATATATGTATACACATAATATTTTTCAAACTTGTATTAATTACTAACACTTTGTATCTTTTAGGAACCTATCAAGTCTCAATCTCTTTGCGTACATGCCTTAAGGGGTGTACCATTAAAGGGGTGGGTATCCCATTGATGATTTTTAATATTATTGTTCCTTTTTCCACTTTCCATCTACACACCCATCTCCTAAAAACCATCAAACCTAAGCTTATTCTCCTCAGTCCTACCCATTCTAGTTATTTTTCTCTTTCCATATTCCTTTTCTTTCCTTAACACCCTTTTGGATAATTGACTATACTAGGTTGATTGGGTCGAACCATTATAGTTTAGGGGTATTTTTCACTTTCTTAGATTGTTATCCTTTCATTTGACCTAGCTCAGACCTAGTGAATTGTCCCTAAAAACACATTGGGTCAACTGCGTTGACACTGTACAACTGACATTTCTAGGAAGATTTAGGGAAAAATTTTCCTATTTATACAAGTTCATTTCTGACCATTTTATAAGATAATAATTATTAATGAATAAGTGTGATTGAACATCTACTTATTGACCATTCTACTTTAGGCATAAAGTTTAGGGTTCTATACTTTCTTTGGAGATACAGATCTTGTCTTATGGAGAAGTTGTTTAGATGCTTAGATAGGTTGTGAAGCCATGAGCTAATTTATCTTGGTTATCCTTACATACCACAATAATATCTTGTGAATCACCTTGGCCAATGGAGATATTGAGGCTTGGTGGATTCATCTTCAAAGGTAATTATTCCTAACTGTCTTTCTCCTTTGTAAGAGAAGATAAATAGTGCATTTGTATTCTTCTCCCATGTATTAGGATTATGTATGCATTGACATGAGTTCTTATATTACATGTTTAGTTTAGTTGTTTTATTTTTTATAGCCCCCACTTTGTGCTACAAGTTTTGGTGTGCACTAGATTAGATTTGCTTTCTTGTTATTAGAATAACTGAATGTTTTAAACCTTAGGACTCCATTAGGTTTTTTATGAAATTATGTTAGATTTTAGGATTTGAAGCCCTTATTAGCATGATATTTTGTGACAATTGATCCCATAATTTGGTCTAGTGGATCCACATATTGGTCATACTCCTGCTTAATAAGTGTATCTCAATCAGAAGTGTAGGTATGCTTTATCTTCTCTGAGCTAGGATTAATTTATAGACATGATGAATTTCTAATTGTACACATTCTATTGAACTTGATGTGAAACTAACCCTTGAAATATTTATTTCACTTATTTTAATTATTTTAATCATTCTTTTTATCATACTGGATTGACTCTATCAACCCATTTTTCTAACTTCTATGCATAGGTTTCCAAGAATAGGTAACTAGATAAACCTAGTCAACCTAGTACATGTTTCCAACCTTTTAAACATCTAGTTTAGCCTAGTAGGTCAACCTAATTGACCTTGTATAGTTTTAGCACTCTACAACAAGTTCTTACATAACTTGATTGATCTAGTCAACCTAGTTTGCAGGTTTCTTAATCATACTTCAAGGTTCTTCATCAACAATCTTTCTTCATTTTATCTCTGATCCACAAAGGTTCCTTTCTACCTCTCTATTTATTTATTTTCTATCTTTCCTTTCATAGTTTGTAGTCTTTAAAACTACCCTTGCATAATCAACTAGATCGACCCTATTAACCTAGTTATATGTTCCATGCTATTTGAAATAACTAGGTTAACCTCACCGACCTAATTCATTTTTATACATTGATTTTGTAGTATACATTCAACCTTGTTGACCTTGTTCTATATTTTTTGTATATAGTGCCAACACTATACCTTGTTTCAAGTTGGAATTAACCTCATATTTACTAATAATTATTTCACACCTTTATTTTCCTATTGCTACATGCTTAGAATAGCTCACATAGTCTAGTTAGGGGATTTTTAATTAATCACTTAGTTTCACTATTTCTATTTTATACACACATGATCAAATCATAAAAACATAAACAAGTATTTTAACATTTTGTCTACCCAAGGTCAACCTACTTGGATTTAATCACCAAGGGAGAAGTGAAATTGATGCTTTAGCTAAGTATAAAACATGGTTAATGATATATTTTGGCTAAGCACCCAACACCCTTATTGTTATAGTGTGTGAAGTGAGGGGGCAGGCCCTAATACCAAGCCTATATCATTTCCCCTAGAGTCCCTTTCATCCCAAACTACCTAAAACTATTCTTATATTATTATCTAGTTCTTTACTTATATCCAACTTCACATCACATTTAAAATCATATTATTAATAATCTAATAAACATATTATGTTGACCAATTATTTAGCTCTTTACTTTTCAATTTGATTGTTTTCTCTTTGCTCAATTATGTGTGTAAAAACTTACATTATCTAGTATTAGTGCAAGGTTCTATTTTGTATGCCTCAATTGGACTAGACAACATTAATCCAATTGAATTTTTGTTTCCCTTATATTATTTCTTTTCAAACTACCTGAAAAATATGTCTTGTTTCAATTCACAATTTGTTACAAACTTTCATCAACCTATTCAACCTTATACCTTTTCTAGCCTTTGTTAACTGTATAAGATTGACCTAGTCAGCCTTGTACTATTTTTAGACCTTTTATATCCTCTATTTTATATACAAGATTGACCCAATCAACCCTATACTATTTTTAGACCTTTTTCAACCCCTATTTGTTGTACATGATTGACTCAGTTGACCCTATACTTTTTTCTATCACTTTTTGTTCTCATTGTGTGGTTATCTATCCTTGTTTCATCATGATGACATATTTTCAACCTTATCTTAGTCTATAACATTTCATAATTAAGGATTTGGATAATAACCTCACTTATTTTGTTACTTTTGATGAAACTATCTAATTTCTTCCTTCCCCTTATCCTAAACCAAAACCAATCACTACATGATGTAATGTAGTTGAGGTCATTCATCCTAATCCTCTTCCCAATACCAATTTTGGGAATCTTCCACCAAATAATCCCTCTCATATCAACACTCATACCCTTACAACCAATATTAATAATCCTCTTGTGACACCCATAACAAGATCACCAAGTCTTATTAATTCCTAAATTAATATGGTTTAAACCACTCAAATTGATAATCTAGTTGGTTCCCAATTATTTAAAAACCTTGATGATAATACTATTTACACTCCTCACAAGAATGGTGGCTTTACCAAGCTTCATTCTTCTTCTACCACACTTAAAGAAACTAACACTAATGTTGGGAATCCTCCACTTACAAAGAATCCTCCTCCCACCAACACTACCAATCCTCTTCCTAACAACACTAATACCCCAACTTCAAACACACTTTTTGATACAATTCAAATTATTTCACAATTCATAAAATAAATGAACATCATGTAAATAACTAATCAATCTCAAATGATAAACATGCAACAACATTAATTAAACATGGCTAGTCAACCGCCTCAAGTCATCATGTCTCAATCGAATCCAAATTTTGTTCTTCCTCCTCTTAGATATTCTGATGGTAATATCATCCTCAACCTCAAATGAATAACAAAATTATTCAACATCTTTAAAATTAACCTTTATTTCCATTCATTACATCCATATATATTGGAAACATTTCTTTAACTATCACATATAATGGGACTAAGGACCCTACTATCTTTCTTAAGTATTTTGGTAATCTTTTTAAGGAATGGGTCCAAAATAACACCTTTTCTACCACCAAGCTCTTATCTAAAACCTTTTTTAGTGATGCAATTGAATGATATAACGAACTTCCTAAACATTCCATCTCACAACTAGAGGATCTAGTCAATGCTCTAGTGAAGGAATTCCAACATGATGACCTTCCTAAAAATTACCTTAGCAATTTCATCAATGCCAAACAAATTCCTAATTAATCTACTCATACTTTCATCAAATTATGGAAGTATATTACTCATAAAGTGGACCATAACATGAATGATGATACTATTTTAAAACTATTTGTCATTTTTCTTAAACCTCCCCTTCAATACAAAGTTCAAATATTTTCACCTCAAACTTTAGAAGAAGCCTTAGACCAAGCAAAAAAGGAAAGAATTTGTTATGACTCAATTTAAAACACCTGAAACAACTAATAAAAAACCTTTCCAATCATCTTCTCATAATATTGATTCCTCTAAGCCTCCTAAACCTCAAATTGGAGCATCAAATTAAACCAATTTTAGTCCAACCCACCCTCCCTTGAGTCTAGAACAACTTAAGAGTAAATTTCCACCCTCTAAACCCATTTTCTTTGATCCTTCTAAACCTCCTCCCAAATGGTATAATCCTGATGAATTTTATTGGTGGCATACTACTATAGGTCATTCTCATGATTCTTTTCATGGTATTCACCATTTTATTATTTCTTCCTTACTTGTTCCACATTTTAATCTTGATATTCTCATAAAATAATGTTATCAGGACTATCTTCAAGCTTCTCAAATTCAATATCCAAAAACATAATCACATCAAAATCAACTACTTAATAATCAAAAATAATTATCCCATGCCTTATCTACTATTTTTTTTCAAACAATAGTTGATCCTTCTTCCTACACCAATAAGGAAAGGATAGATATAATAAACAACTTTAAAAATATTATTGCAACCATTGAACCTCAACCTCTTAAGTCACATGAACCAAAGGAGTACCTAGTTCAAATGTCTAATCCAAGGCATATCATACATGGTACTCCTTTACCTCATCATACCTCTCATACACATGATATGTCACATTCAATATCATTAAAATATAACAAACCAACACAGTTACCTATCTCCGAATGCACCTACCAACCCAATGCAAATCATTCTAATCATTCAATGTTAGCTCATTCCAACTCACATGTTGGGGCATCTAGAAATGCCCATCCACATGTCCCTTCAGACTTTGGGGAATCTTAATATGCCCATACCTAAATCCACTTAACCTTTGGGGAATCTTACAATGCCCACCCTTATTCTAAAATACATAATAATAAATAAATTTAGCTTCAATAAACCTTCTGAGACTTATAGACTTGTATTTCACATGCTCATCTTTGATACAGACATCAACATAGATCTTACTTATTCTTTTTGTATCATGTTTTTCTAATTTAATTTTTTTTAATATCATCATTTTTGTCCTTTACATTCTTTGGTTTTATTACACATTACATTTGGCATTTTCTTTCCTTTTTGTCCTCATATATTTCTTTTATTTTTGTCTTTTTATGTCATTCTTTGCCTTAGTATCTTTATGATTATTTTTGCCCCTTTTTTGAGAATTTACCTCTTAATTTACCATAGTATTCTTTATATTTTATATTTTGGGATCCTCATGGGTTTCTATTTTGTGAGTTTACAGTGTAAGACCATGGCTTGGACCTGGCCCTCCTCATAAAATACCACCTTTGCTTCTTTTCACATTTTATTGTTTTACATGTTGCTTTTTGGAACCCTTGTGGGTTTATATTTTATGACTTGTAGTATAAGACCATGGATATGACTTGGTACTCCTCATAAAATTACCATATTGTCATTCTTTTTATAAAATATGCTTTTGATTCTTGTTCTTAACTATAGTTTTTGCTTCTTTTGTTAGATGGAATTTGCACAACAATATATGTTAGCATGTTTTCCCTAATTCTTATGATAAGGAATCATGATTTGATATAATTGTACTCCCTTTTTTCCATTTGTAACATCTGGATACTTAGCTATAATAGGTCAACTAGGTTGACCCAATACAGTTTAAGGGTATTTTTCACTTTCTTAGCTTGTTAGCCTTTCTGTTGACCTAGCTCAAACCTAGTTAATTATCCTAAAAAACACACTAGGTTGACCTTGTATAACTGACATTTTTGGGAGGATTTAGGGTAAGATTCACCTATATATACAAGTTATTTTCCCACCATTTCATAAGAGAAGAATTATTAATGAAGAAGTGTGAGTGAACATTTGCTTATTGACCATTCTACTTGAGGAATAAAGCTTAGGGTTCCATAATTTCTTTGGAGATATGAATCTTGTATTATGGAAAATTATTTTGGATTCTTAGATAGGTTGTGTATCCTAGATATTATTTATATTGGTTATCCTTACATACCACAACAATATCTTGTGAAGCACCTTGGCCAAGGGAGAGATTGAGGCTTGATGAGTTCATCTTCAAAGGTGAGTATTCCTAACTTTATTTCTCCTTTGAAATATTAGATAGATAATGAATTTGTATTATTCTCCCATGTATTAGGATTACATATACATTTACATGATTAGATGTCTTCTAATACATGTTTAGTTTAGTTGTTCTATTGTTTCTAACCCCCACTTTGTGCCACAAGCTTTGGTGTGCACTAGATTAGATTTTATTTCTTATTATTAGAATAGGTGAATGTTTTAAACCTTAGTAATCCATTAGTGTTATTTTTTGATTGTGTATAACTAAATGATAATATGAAAAATAAAGTATTGTCAACTCACCTAAGTCATGGAGCACTATATGATAAGCATGTGATTATAGGTGAACATATCTAAAAGTCATAATTTAAATATTTGAATTTTGATTTACTAATTTTTTTAATAATTTATATCATCAATTAATACTAGTTCCAACAAAATTAGTCTCCATAGAAAACCAAATCTTACATCCCCTTCACAAATCATATACTTTAAGCATTCAACTAGGTCTTAAAAGGCATTGAAATCTTCTTGACTGTGTTGTCTATAACTGAGGTTTAGTCATACTCACATGGTCTCCATTATAAAATTATGAAACTAATCAAGGTTATATGAATATTTGTATATATAAATTAGACTCTTTTCAATCTCTACAAAATATAAATGTGCTTTGAAAGTTTCTAACATCCACCTATAGGTCTATAGACATGTGGGTGGACAAAACACTCTTAAACCTTTTCATTAGTGGATCCTAGGTCCTATTTTATTCACACATAGTTTACATTCACTAAAAATATCCATATAAATCATGTGAATACCTTTATAATCTTGTATAGATATGACAACTCTTGAGATGACCATAAAACCCTTATGCAATAATCAGATCTATGTACTTTGTCTTCTTATTGTGTGTTTGACTAAGATAAAAGATCAACATCATAAAATGGAGAATTTATCTTATGAAGGTAGTGAATTAAAATTTAAGATTCTCAAGAGGATGTATGGAACTTGTTGAATCTTCACCAGTATACCTTCAACCAGTTAGGAACCCCAAGGCACTAAGAAAACATAACTATCCTCTACAAAAGGCTTCCAATGAGGATATCTTTTTTATTGAGCTCAAAAATGTGATATTATGTTGAATAATGGTATGGGAAGGTGTATAAGACTCTTTAAAATCTCTCTAGACTTTCATTTCTCTATAACCATGCTTAGGAGATGAGAAAATAAGGAAAACTAATACCCTGCCTAAATTAAAAATGTATTTGGAGTACCCTTCCTTATTAATGATTATTAATAGATTACATGACATGTATTATAATATAAATGCCATGAATGGAAGGTCAAGATACCATCTTCCTTTCTCCAAAGTTCTAGATCATGATATTCTCTCTCCAATCCATACTGTCCACAAACTTGAAGGTTTGTCTTGGGTTGTAAAGAAGCTAGTTGAGGAGAGAAGTAAATTTTGGATCTATCTTAAATCATCATACCATGAAACTCCACTAAAATTATATTCATGACTCCACCTTAAAGCCCCTAACCTCCACTATATAAAAATTTCCATACCAGTCCATACACCTATAAAAAACTCATGAAAATAATCCCTTCTCCTATATTTTTTCCATTTATTAATATTTAACCCACCATTAAAGGATAAAATGAGATGGAGAATAAGTTAAAATACATTTTTAAATGGAAAATATTTTATGTTAAATTAGGAGAGAAAATGTTTGGCATAAGGGGCCCATTTGGCTAGTGGAAAGGTGTGTATGGTTCTTGAAAATGGCTTTTAATGGCATGCAATTCTTAGTAGTGGATTTAAAATAGATATGATACCCTTTAATTAGTTTCATAAGTAGTGACACACTAGTAAATTATTTTTATCTAAGGATTTATAAGGCACATTAACCCATATGAAGAATTTGAGGGGTATATGATGATTTCCAAGGGTGATTTGAGGTACATATTAAGATTGAACAAGTATATCATGGAAAATTAAATTAAAAAAACTAATAAACCTTCATATAATAATTTTAAAAAGGTTAAACATCCTTAATATTGCTTTCAAAATACTCTCTCATAAGAAAATGGCTTGAAAAAGGGCCATATACCATGAGAACTAATGACCTCAAACTTGTCAAATTAACCTAATTTTATCAAAAGATCCTTAATATCATCAAACAAGGATAAAACCCTTATTTTTAAATGTTAGGACTTCTTGACACTCACAACTCTCACTCTAAGATCACTATGATCACTTTCACCTCACCAAAAGACTCAAGGTAACCATGACATAATGGATTCAAGCATGACTATGACACATAATGACACTCCTAACAAGGTTAAAAACTCTCAATATGAGCAATAATGACATGACCATGTATGATATCACCATGAGTAGGCTAGGATAGTTGTCACCAAATGTTTTTGATTTTAGGGGTTGATATTTGGCTTGTGATGCCAAAATGTCAACATTTTTGGTGATTCTAAGGGATGACCAACCTACTAACCAAGAGAACCTAGACTCAAGTATCACATCATGAATCAAACATGGTAATAAAACTTGGTAACCACTTGGACTATAGAAAACTAAAATGACACAATAAAAAAACAAAAAAAAACACAACTAAACCTAAGAAACAAATAAAAAACATACCAAAAAAACTAAGGAGATAAAATACAAACATGTGCTAACCACTTATTGAAACAAGACAACAAAATTATAAAAACTAACCTCATATCAAATTTCTTACTCTAGGATCAAATGGAAATGTTATTTGATCACTATGGCACCATGAGGTCTAGTTTCCATGATTTCATTGATTCCAATCAAGTTTTGATCATTGTGTGACAATTTCAACTTACATTTTGGGGTATGAACATTATCATGGATTCTTGGGGAAGCATATATAAGTTTTTGTTGCATCTTAAAATTCATGGGTTTTTTTATGAGATAAGCACACAATCATACTAGCTCCAAATATATCTACCTTACATGATTATCCTCATATCTACCTCAGTCATAGGCTACTCTTGATTTTGCCTATGAGACTCAAAATAGTTAGATGCAATAATGTTCTTTTCAATTCCCTTTTCAAGCTTCTCATGGGGTAGAGGTGGATTATCCAAGTTCAAGAATTTTTTATAAAAGTATTCCCAAAAATCCATCTCTTCATGATCATTTGTAAATACATGGATATCATACTCATCATTACCATTCACTTATGGAACATCATGTTGATCACTATCATATTTTACTACAACTTGATAATATTCATCTTCAATGGAGAATGTCAAATCATAAACCCACTCAAGAAAAAATTCTTCTTGTCTTGGTAATTTTGAGTTTGAATTGATTTATCCAAGATTTGAAACATAAATGGTACCTTCATATGAAAAGTCAATCTACTAACCTACTCCACCATCCAAATCTACCATACTAAGAACTTCAATATGATTCAATAACTCATGGTATAACTACTACCAATGATCATCCAACTATTTTGGAATGTTCTCAGCCTAAAAAATGGTCTCATGTGAGTTGTCTCCATGGTTGTCCCCTAGAGAATAAGTTACATGAGTTTTGGTTTCATTCACTACATCACCATGGAATTGTGGTTGTTCCATGTCATCCAACTTTCTTTCATATTAAAATTTTTATCTAAAATAATGAAATGGGGTTTCAATCATGATTTACTCATCATAAATTATTGAGGTGTCCTCATCAAGGTGTTCTTTAAATTAATTAACAAATTTAATTTGATTGGACTCTTGAAGGACTACCACTTCACTAGTTAAACTTGATAGATTGTCTCCCACACTTGGATGTTCAAGTTCTAATCTTAATGTACTTGGTTCCTCTTCAAGAGGGGAGAGGGTGGGAGGGAAATGTACTTCATTAGCCTTATTGACATCTGCTATAAATCTCTTCCAACTTGGAGCTTTAGGAACATCAAGCTTGGATACCACACTATTCTTATTAAAATATTAAATTTCCTTGTCAGATTATGATATGGTTTGATGCTCATGAATGGTTTTAGCTTGGAGGACTAATGGAAACCTTATAAAACTTGAGACATCTCTTGAAAAAGACTTCATACATTCTACTTCTTTTTTAGTATCCATTTCAAGGGTAGACATAATATAACTTGATGTTATATCCAATGAAGGCTTCCATTATGAAGTTATTTTAGATTATTGAGAAGGCATGGATGGACCTTAGATGGTGGATTAAACACCTGGATGTTGATTAAGAGTGGGAGGGTGAAGACAATCTACACTTGAGATGGTTGGTGTGTATGGCCAAATATGAAACTTGGATAGTGATTTTGATGTGATTTTAACCCCTACACCATACCCACATTTTCAAACCATGTAATACAAGTCTTTAGACAAGCATCCCAAAATATTGGCCATGAAATCACTAGACAAACACAGAGCAAAATGAGACAACAAGTCTATAAAAATAACGTCTTGTGCAATTAAAATCTTGAGGTAAGCATGAAGGGTGAGTTGCATATTCTTGATAAGTCCAAATATCCTCATAGGAGATCCATTCCATTATAATTCAAGGTTATATATAGGTTCATACACCAATTTAAAATTATCTGACACTAGCTTAGGGATAATTGAATTGCTAACCCTATCAGCAAACAAGAAGTTATAAACCAAGAAGTCTCTAATGATCATAGAGGTGAGAAAAGGAGATGGATTGATTGTCATAGGATATTTTTCTTGGTTTTTAGGGGTGATTTATTTATGGAAAAGGGCTTGGAATTTAATATCTTTCTATTTTCTAATACATTTCTTCAACCTATTTATTTCCTCCCTTAACTTCCCAATCTCTAAGTTTAGATTATCATTATTTAGTGCAAGATAGCTATAAGGAATAATAGGTTGGTACCATGATTAGTCATGAGGATAAGAAGGATACCAAAGAGGTGGATGAGGTTCATAATGAGAATGATATCCTTGGAAATAAGGATGCCCATTATAAGTTTGATAAGGGTCAACATAAGGCTCATAGGGGTTATGGTAGGGCTGATAGGGATGTGGATAATAGAAATTTTCCCCATAGACTGCCATAATAATTAAATTAACATATGCATAATAACATGAATATGAAAAATAACATTCCTTACCTCTATAATTATGACTTTGTGATGTCTCTTAGCATGATATCTGATTTCATATCCTTTCCCAAGTGCTTGAAGCTACTCAAGATGACTGCAAGGCTACAAATGAGTGATCTAAGTATTGATTATCATCCCATTGGATGTGACAAAACTATTATCAACCCAAGTTTCACCCTATTAAAGGAGGGTTTTCAGACCTAATTCAAACTTGGACTAATATTTGAATGGTCTAAAGGCTACATGTGACCTTATAGCTAGATTAGACCTCTAGATTATGGGGTTATCTCCCCTAGTATATCACTTTAACTCAATTAATTAAGAACAAATATTATTAGGGTGAAAAGGGTTAAGAAGTGAATAAAATAAACCTACTTTAAAGGGTGGTGATGCACCTATATTATTTATCCACTCACTCAATTTGAACTCTTAACAATAGTAGTGTACTAATAAAGAACTAAATAAAAATCTTCATGAGTTCCTAAGTGTACTAAAAAATAATTAAAAAACATCTTCATGATTTCCTATGCAAAAAAGTTTCATGTAGAGGTTGTAATAGGTAACTAGATTAGAATGTCATGACAATAAGGTCTGCTATGAAACTCTTACCGGTAATATCACACTTAAAACTCCATCACCAACACTTCTACACACCACATAACTTATAATATGACACCTTATTAACATCTATATGAAAAAATACCTAAAAGGGGGGAAATCCATCACATTTAAATATATAAATAAGTAAAAACACACTATATATCAACATGAAAGAGATACAATAGTTTATTTCTTAGTCTAAATAGGTTTACAAGTATAAAACATGTAGAGTTTCTTCATACCCAAAAGAGGGATACAAAATAAGGCCTTAAGGCATGGATATATATAAAATGAGGAGAAAATAATGGTAAAATGGTGTGGAGGAGAGAATAAAAGGTCATAAATTACAATATAGTTACACAGTCATAACAACATCATTTTATGCATTGATGTTCTTGAATGAGCTATTAGGCATTGAAAAGAAGTGGTAGAGGATATTATTGACATGTTAAACACTCTCTCAAGACATGGTACACCCATATTTGGTCAAATAACTCATTTAATAGTATTTAAAACTTGAATGAAGTGTAATTAAGTCATATAAAATAGTCTATCATCCTCTTAAGTATATTGACAAAGTCAAGAAATTACCTTGTTTCTCCATTATGGCCATAAAATGTGCACTTGACTTCAAGAATTTTTTAGTTATATGGTTTAATACCTTATAATAAATCAATTCATCATCCCCTCAATTCCAAATTTCACTCCTCTTGGTTGACTAAGTAGGCCAAATAGGCCAATTAGGCCCAGTTACCTAACCGTTAGTGTTTGGTAACCATGAAACCTACAAGGAGCCTAAAGAAACCATGTATTATTTATTTTTATTTCTAAAAAAACAAATTATACCATAACATAGGCCTTATTAAGTAGGAAACATCTACAATTTTACTAAACTAGCTAGCTAGGTCACCCTATCCTTCTTTTCTATAGACTAGTTGTGTAAAGGAAGCTTACATAAGAAAATTTAGGCATAGTTTTGAGCATATTGTAAAATGTGTCCTATGGTCTCAAATAAAGTCAAAAATGTGTTTTAATCTTTTTCACCTTTGTCTTAGTTTATCCTAAGAAATTATAAGGTAATTTTGAGTCATTTATTGAGATTATGTGGTTTTCATAACACAAGTGTGTCCAAGTGTACTTCAACATCCCATGTGTCAGTAGATGTTAGAGATGCTATTTCATAACTAAAAAATTGTAGGGTTCCACATTTAAAATAATAAAATAGTTGAAAAGAGGTAGTTTTATATTATTTTATGGATTATGTAGTAGCTTTGGCACATGGGAAGAATTAAAAAATGAATCTTTAGGTCCCATCAACTCAGTTTCATGCTTGGGTAGCTTTGAAAACATCATGGCAAAAACCATTCTATCTTTCCATCATTTTCCTTTGTAAGATAAAATGGTCAACCAATTTTTGCATGGTATATATAGTAGGAGGTTAGTTGGATCAAGTGATTTTTAGGGATGATATTACTATTTGTTTACTTAAAATACATGACAATAGTTATATGTTAAGAAGATTTGTGACTGTTCTCTACCTGCTCATCCCCATGGCCTATAGTTTTCTCTTCTATTTAGATTGGTCAATATAAAACAAGTGTTTTAAATTTCATATAAGGGTGTGACTACCTTTATATTTTATTTATTTGTCTAGTTTCATGTTTGGTGTGAAGGAGTTTGCATGATCACTCTCATCTTACTAGGAGGACTCCATTGATAGTCTATAGATAATGTTTTCACTCTTTCAAAGCTTACCTTCCTATATTAGCTTTAGAGAAAAGATGAAATGATTGAATTCAACATATGAGAATGGTTATTAGCTGTCCTTAATGAAGGTTATTTGTATAAATAGTGTTCCATGTGAATTACAAGGTCTAACATATGCACAAAGTCAGTTTTCCTACAATTTTCACTTACAGTCAAGTGAAAGAAACCTTGAACAGTCAAGGTGGTAATACAAGAAGATTTAAAGGTGTAAATAGGGTCCTCAAAGTGGAAAAAATGAGTATGATCTATACAAAATGGTTTAATATTGGTTGTGACAACTAGTTCTTCAATATACATAGTCCTGTATTTGAATGCTCACCTACAAGAAGCTTCCATAGAAGTAAATAATTTTTTAATATAGGTATTTGAACTTGTTTGAAACCTAATTGAGGTATAAGAACATGGAGAGTACCATTGTGATATTTATTAATTCAAAATATGGAAAAAAACTTGAATCTTATGCCCATAGGTGGATAAAGTTGTAAAAGGGATAAATTACCTTAATTTCTTTGAATCAGGGTTTGGTCCATGTTCAATGCCATATTATGGTAGAGTGTATTGAGGATTGGGTATTTATAATGGTTTCCATCATGTAGCCTAAACATAGGGGAAATTTATTTACATAATATTTTTATTTTTTGGTCATGAGAAATATTTTGTAAATACATTTCCAACTCACGAAATTTATGACTACAAAATTTTAGTGTAATCTACAGTACTCTTACAAACCTAATTGATCTTATGATGCAATATGACATAATAAAGCATGACCTTAAATACAAGTGAATATATTTGAGTAATAATGACAATAATTATCCAAGGAGAAATTTAGGTAGTTTAGGCACAAAGTTTTGATACAAGTGAGCACCTACAGGGGTTCCTTTTGATCTAAAAATGGTACCTATAGTTTGACTATATACTCACAGTATAATGGAATAGATAGTTTGGATGTTGGCATGACCTATGGGAAGATATGAACAATTAAAAGTTTATAATGACCTTAATTACTTTAAAAAGTCTTAATAATTTAACATATGGCTAAATAATATACCTCCACCCATAAGAAACCTCCAATATCCAACCAAATGGTCACTTATAGTCTATTACAATAGACAGACTAGGCTTAGTCAAATGGAGAGTGCATGATGAGAAGGTTATCATGAGTGTATGAGGTTGAATATTATTGATACTATCTACATAGTGTTGACATAAACCTCATATAATTAATAGTACAAGGAAATAAGGTAAGGTAAATATTAACAAACAAGTCCAACCATGCATAAAGAATTCCCTACACAATCACTCATCATACAAGTCTATTTTGAAGTTTATGGAGTTTGACGACTATAGAAAGGTGAACCAGACTTGAGATATGAAATATAAGGTCATAAAGACCTATTAAATCCATCCATATCTTCAATTTTTTAGATAAAATAGGGCACATGCCCTTTGTTTTATCTCAGATAGAGGGCATTCCTAGTCAAGACTACCCTACAAGTTTGGCATGAACATGGAAAGAGAGTGTGTTAAGAAGTCTTGTAACATTTTATAATTTTATATATATATTTTTTTTAATAATTTAAAAAGGTGTATAATACTCTTTATGAAGAATTGACACTCATAGGAGGTTTTAGATGGTCAAACACATCAGGCCTATTAGGTCTAGAACTAGACCGAAGCCCTATAGGGATCTAGTTGCATTTATATGACCATGTGAAATATATAATTGATTATATGAAATTTAAGGGGGAACATAATACTATTTGGAGACATTATTTTATAGAGGAAAACCATAGAGGTGTCATTTTTGGTTCAAACTTGTTCAGGGTGCCCATCATGCATTCTAGATCTTGATAGGCCAACTTCTCTTGTTCACACCTATATAGACACAAAGAATGGTGACCCAAGGAGTTTGGGATGGTTTAATGGGGTCACTAAATTTTTCTTAATTTAAATTTGTTTGGGCTTTAAATGTCTAAGTTTTATAAACAATCACTAAGAACCAAAACTTGTTAAAACCCTCTTAAAACCGTATTTTTGACCCAATGGATAAGAAATTAATGGAGATGAATTTAATTTTTTTAAATGGATTTGAAATTATTTTGGTATTTTATATGACTCTCTCAGGATCCATCACATTAAACTGGTATGTACCTTGTACATACAAGGTATAAAATAGGGTTTTTTTACAAGTTTGTGATTATTTTTAGATGTACATAAGAAGATGACCATGTGAGATCCATTAGAGGGGGTCAATTATGACATAATATAACTCTCAATATTAATTTATTACCACATATGGGCATGGAAACACTTTTGCTATCTCATTCACCTCAGGCAGTCTTGGATGGAGATTGAAGATAAAGAGTGACTGCTTAGTGAAAAGATGAGAGGTTGGTTTTTGGACATTTTAAAGGTATAAATCATGGATTGGAAGGTAAGGGGACTATATATATGTGTCATTACACATATTACATGGATTTGGATAATTAAATGAAGGACATTTTGGTGACAAATGTGAAGAATGAGGTGAAGAGGGATAATGAATGATTGCAAATGGTGAGTACAAATATCTAAAAGATGAATAATAGTTAGGGATGCATATAGTGACTATAAAGGAATGTTTTCAACCCATATAATATATTTAATAGGTACCAAATTAACATAGTCTAGTTTAAAGTTCTCAAGAGATGCCTCATCATGAAGGTAATTTCAAGATGGAAAATTAAATACCTCTATGCCAATTTTGAGAAGTTTTCATGATTCATATGGACATCTATCAAATAATACCTTCATGGTCTATTTAACACTAAATTATTATAAAAAATTAACTAATTATCATATCTTGACACTTGTTCTTGTGACCCTTGAGCTCTACTTATTCTCTCTCCTCTCACACATTCTATAAATACAAGCCATTTTGTCTTCTATAATCTAATCCACACCTAGTATAGTGAAGTTATACTAGTTTGATGTTGTATTTTGCCTTTGAAATAATAATTTCAATCTGGTTTTGATTTTAGGACTTTCTTTTCTAAGTGTGTGAAGTTATGTATAGTGAAGTGTCTAGTGATAAGTATTTATCCTTGCCTTCTCTTTATCCTTTCATGTTTGGTGCAAGTAGTTCTCACTCTAAAAAGTCACATGAAGTGTAGATAGTGTGTTTAAATATATTAAAGTGTAAAATTAGCCTTAGTGTCTATAATTTAACCTCTTTTTCACTTACCAAGAGTAGCTTCATGCATATTACCTCCATGTTTGAAATACTAATGTTAGAGAAATTCAAGATTCTAACACTAGTGTTGTGAGTCATGTCTCTTAGTGAAAGTATATGTTGGTCTAGTGGATATATTTATAGTGTATCACCTCAGTATATTATTTTATTTCCATGTTATTTCTACCCTTTTTCATATAATAAAATAGTTAGTATAGGTGATAAGCAAGCAAGGATCAATCTAGGGAGCTAGCCCTTAAACCTAGAGATTTACCTCTACCATAGTCAACCTAAAGGCCTAGAGGTATACCAATGTTTAAAAAATCTTAGATTAGTATTAAAACCCAAATTTAGGGTGAAATATTTGGTGACAATATTTTTAGCATGCCCAATGGGACCATTATCTCAAATACAACTTGTCAAGGTGAATGTTGGTCTTGACAACATCTTAATTGCATATGGTGTTCTTCTCAACATTTGATAACTCCATTAAAGGTAATATATAATTGTATACCATTATTTTATCAATTATTTTGTTCATACTTCATGGTCCTTACTAGGTAATCTACTTGTATAGGTCTTAATCCCATAAACCTACTCCTTCAACCTGCACTTCCTCTTGAAGTTCAATGCCCTCAACCTATCTTAAATTTTGAAGAAAAAGAGGACATTGAAAACTAAGAAGATCAAGAGAGTGAATAATAATTTAAGGAATACATGGATAGGAAGCATGCCTTCCTATCCTTTAACACTAAAAATCCCATCCACCTCAATACATATGATGATATACCCCCTAATGCAACCAACAGTATTCCCACATTCAATGGTGAAGGTCATGTCACTCCTAGTGAACATATTAGGGATATTTCAAAATTATGAAGCTTTAATAATGTTAATAAGGTCAACATTACCATTAGACTCCTTTCCATGTCCCTTAGATGGAAAATACTTGACTAATATAAGACATTGTTCAGAGGGTGTATCATAACTTGGGATGATTTTGGAGAATTATTGACATCAAGTTTTGAATACAAAAGTGATCACACATCACTTATCCACCAGCTGAATGTGATTCAAATATCCCCTATGGAGACAATGTATGATTTTAATAAGAGATTCCAAAGAACTTGGCATAGGTTTCCTCCTCCCATGAGACCACCTACAATTTTTGTGTTTCTTACATATCTGAGGGCTATTGGTACTGACAGAGCCATAATGTTTCACTCCATGTGTGGTTACACCTTACTTAAAGCTTATGACCTTACCATTAGAGTTAATAATGGCCTAATACAAGTTGGGAAGTTTCCTCCAAAAGTCTAAATGTATTTGTTTCCAAACATGTCTATTACTACTCCAAGTGTTACCCAAGTCCCTAATGTGAATGCCAAGTCTAGAACTACCCATAAGAAGGCAAAAGATGCTATTGATAAAGATGCAAAGATATAGGACTTAGAAGCTTAGGTTAGGAACCTCAATATATAGTATGGTGTTAACCAAAATCCATCTCCCTATCCTCAATAAGTAAATAGTTTCCCACATCAAAAATATGGTCAAGGGAGAGGTCAAGGGTAGCTTAAATTTAATAGGCCATCTAATGCATATAACCTAGGATTTACTCCCAATACAAGAGACATGTTCCTAGTGGATAGTAATCTAGTCCAAGGACAAGAATTTCAGCATGGGAAATTCATGGATTTCAATGAAGGTGGGGAATAAGATTTGGTATCCAAATGAGGGGTTACTCCTTAGTTGTTAGTAGAAGATGAGAGTCTCATGCAAGAAAATGAGGGGTGGTAGCCTTAAGGAGCGAGTTTGAAAAACTTTTTATTTGAAAATACTTATGTCCTTATTCATAATTCTTCATTTATAGATAATATTAGAGAAAATAAGGCCTTGGGAGATGCTCATGGTGTTCGTAAAAGTTCAAATAGCCCTCATACAATGCAACAAGGTGTGACTAAAAGTATGGTAGTCCTTATAACTTCTACATCTCCTTAAAATCAAAATGTTAGAAATGTTTCTCCAAATGCTACACTGTCTCAAGATCTAAACACTTCCTTGCCTTCAAGGATACAATAAAATGTGAGTGCTAATGTTTTTAATATTTTGGATTCTTTGAAAAGTGATAAGGCATATATGTCTCTTTGGGAAATTATTCACTTACCTAGACAAAAAAAGCTACTTCAAGAGTAGCTATCTCAAATCCACCTCAATCCTAAACCATCGATTCATGGTAGTGTTTTCTTCACCAATGCTCCCACTCACATTGTTAAATCTTATTCTAAATCTGAAAAGCCTCAACCCTTCTACCTTATTCTCATTTTTAGAGATAAACTTTCTCACAACTATATAATGGATAGTGGAGATAGTAATTTAGTAATACCTAAGGTTATAGTAGATAAATTGGGTCTTAAATATGAACCATAATGTAATGGATTGCTTCAAATTTATGAGACACTAACTAAGTCAGTGGAACTTATCAAGGGTTTGAAAATTTTCCTTCATGATTGTCTAAGTTTCCCTATCCTTCAAGATATAGTAGTGGTTGACTTGCCTGATCACTTTGAGATCTACCTCTCAAGGGATTTCATAGCCAAGAGAAGAGGATACCTCTTAGATGATTGGTCCTTCTTAGCCTTTAAGACAAGGTATGGATCAAATGTAACTATCATAACTCAACCAATAGCTAAGTTTCATATTGAGCACTATGTATAAGTAAGCTCTAATATCAATTACACAATAAATGATCAAGAGGAATGTGTTTTGGATGATGGATCATCCTATAAGTTTTAGGGCATATCTAACCTTTTCCTAGATGATTATGGTGTAGACACCTATGGACATGATCCATACACTTTCTTTGAGCAAAATACCCTTGGTACATACATCATCCATGAAGTAGGATACGAACATTCCAAGGTATGCATTGATCATTATTTTATATAATTTATTGAATGTAATTACCTTATTCATATGCATTATGATGATAAATTTCCAAGTATGATAGATCAAGATATGGAAAAAGACAATGCCATTTTTCCTTCACAAGATGAAGTAGGCTATAAACATGATAGCCATGAAGAAGAAGATGACCTATGGCAAAGGTTCTATGCCATAAGTCAAGAGTTTGAGTATTTGAGTAAGTTTATTTCTCCTCCTAAGAATTTTGAACCTAATAATGAGTTTATTGATGAGCCTAACAAGCATGAATGAGAATTTATTGATAAGAATGAATATGAATACCAAGATACTATCCAAGAAGTTGCATTCATGAAAGGTTAAAATAGGACCAAGGCATAAAGTTTTGTCATTGAGGAGAAATCCAAACCTTAACCTAAGGTTGAATCACTTTTATTCCTAATGGAGTAGAAGGAAGACAAACTTGATGGTCATATACATCAAGTACATCATGATAATGAAGAGAGTGAAGTTGAGATAGTCTTGATCACTCTTAATATGAAGTTTGAAGGGTACCAATTGGATATGATAGATTTTATTAAAGTTATAAGTAAAAATAATATCGTTGGAGGGAAAGATGAAATAGTCATAAAGGTGGGACCTAGTAGCACACTTGTAGACTAAAGGAGATCCAAAGATAGTGAGTCTTTTGACTACATACATAAGTAAGTATTCATTGATAATCATACTTCGCATGATGAAATACTTCCTTGGAGTAACAATGGTGGTAGAGGTACTATATTCTACCTTGGTTGAATAATGATGATTGTCCTTCACCTCAAGTGTTTGAAGTCTTGTATATATTAGGATAGGTGTGTTTTGATTTTATTGTGTGTATTTCCCTCAATGTTCTTAAGAACCCAAGTGTGTTTTCTTAGGTGTGTTGTTTTGTGTTTTGTTTTATATTGTTTGGTGTGGTTTAAAATTAAATTCAGTGTCCATAATCTATATATGTGACTCCATAGCCTAATGGATAGGAGAAGGATACTAGTCTTTGGCATAACTAGCTTGCCACCCCTAAGAAATTGCCAAAATGTTGACTAATTTGACCACAAGTCAAATTAGGTTAACCCCCTATATATTAAAACTTTATATAAGGGTCCCTTGTGGTGTAAAATGTGTCTTATATTCTCAAATAAGGTCAAACATGTGTTTTCATCTTTGTAACCTTTATCTTAATTTGTCCTAAGTTATTTTAAGGTGTTTTTGAGTCATTTATTAATATTGTACAATTTTAATAAGAAAAAAAGTGTGTCAAAGTGTAATTAAACATCCCATGTGTTATTATATGTTATATATATATATATATATTTTATAACTTAAAATTAGTAGTGTTCTATGTTAAAAACAATAAAATAGTTAAAAAGAGGTAATTTTTAGTTATTATATGGCTTATGTAGTAGTTTTAACACATGGGAAGACTTATAAAGTGAATATTAAGGCACAATAAACTTATTTACATGATTGGGAAGCTTTTAAAATCTCAAAAATGGAAAAATCCTATTCTATATTTCCATCACTCTCCTTTGCAAGCTAAAATGGCCAACCAGTCTTTACATGGTATAAACAGTAGGAGGTGAGTTGCAAAAGTGATTTTAAGGGATGATATTAATCTTTGTGTACTTAAAATATGTGAAAATAATTTTATGTTTAATTTATTTTGATTCATGAACCATGGTTAAGAAGGTTTGTGACTATTTTCTACCTGCTCATCCCCATGGCCTATAGTTTTCTCTTCTGTTTGGATTAGTATATAAAAACCAAGTGGTGCACATGTTATGGAAAGGTGTGAATACCTATATCATGTATTTATTTATCTAGTTTAAATTTTTTGTGTGAATGAGTTGACATGATCACTCTCATCTTTCTAGGAGGACTCCATTGATATTCTATAGATAATGTTTTCACTCTTGTAAAGCTTACCTTCCTATCTTCTACAGTTTGTTGTAGTAGATAAACTAGGCCTAGTCAAATGGAGAGTACATGATGAGAATTTTAGCATGAGTGTATGAGGTTGATTATGATTAAGACTATCTCCATAGTTTTGACATCAACCTCATATAATTATCAGAATAAGAAAATAGGGTAAGGGAAAGATGAATAAATAAGTCCAAACCTGCATACATAATTCCCTAGATAGTCACTTGTCATACAAGTCTATTATGATTTTTTAGGAATTTGAAGACTCTAAAAAGGTGATCTAGACTTGATATTTGATGTATAAGGTCCCAAAGACTATTACAACCTTCCATATCTTCACTTTGTCAAATAAAATAGGGGAGATTCCCTTTATTTTATCTTAAATAGAGGGTAAGAGAGTGTGATAAGAAGTCTTGGAATATTATAAAATATTGTATAATTTTTTTTTGATCATGGAAAAATGTGTATAATACTCTTTAGATGGCATTAAAACTTAGATGATGTTTTAGGTGGTCAAGTATAGTTAGGCTTATTAGGCCTAGAACTAGACCTAGGCCCTACAAGGATCTAGTTGCATTTCTATGACCATGTGAACTCTATAATGAATTAAATGACCTTAATAGGAGATCATAAGACTATTTTGAGCCATTATTTTGTAGATAACAACCACAAAGGTGTCATTTTTGTCTCAAACTCACTCAGGGTGCCCAGAATGAATTCTAAAGCTTGATAGGCCTACTTCTCTTGCTCACACCTATACAGACACCAAACATGGTGACCTAAGGAGTTGGGTATGGTTTAAGGGGGTCCATAAATTTTTCTTAGTGAATTTTTTATGGGGTTTAAACATCTAAATCTTATGAACTATCACCAAGAACCAAAACTTGTTAAAACCCTCTTAAACCCCTATCTTTGAAATGATAGATAATAAACTGATTGAGATGAATTTAAAAGTTCTAAAATGGCCTAGAAAATATTTTAGGCTTGTAGAGGACTCTCTTAGGCTCCATAAAATCAAATTGGTCTATAATATACTCGTATATACAAGGTAAAAATAAGTTTTTAAAAAGTTTTTGATCATTTGATAGCTAAAAAATAAGATAAACAGGTTAGAGCCATTGGAGGGGGTCATTGGTACCTATTATAAATCTCCATATTCATTTATCACCATATATGGGCATTAAAACACTTCTACTAACTCTTTCACCTCAGGTAGTCTTGGATAAATATTGAAAATATTTAGTGACTGCCTAGTGAGAAGATGAGAGGTTGTTTTTTAGGCATTTTTAAGGTCTAACTCATGGATTGGAAGGTAAGGGGAATCTATATAGGTGTTTTAACACCTCTTATATGGATTTAGTTGAGAAAATTAAGGACATTTTGGTGACAAATGTGAATAATGAGACCAAGAAGGCTAATGAATGATTTCAGATGGTGAGTACAAGTGTCTAAAATATGGATAGCAATTAGGGATGCATCTAGTGAATATAATGGAATGTTTTCAATCCCCCTAATATAGTTCATAGGTTTCAAATCTCCCTATTCTATTTGTGGGAATTTTTTATGCTTCATATGGACATATATCTAATAATAAATTTCATGGTCTATTTCACACTCCATTATTATACAAATTTAGCTCATTTTTAGATATTGACACTTTTTCTTATGACCCTTGAGCTCCAATTATTCTCTCTCCTTTCACACATTCTATAAATGCATGCCATTTTGACTTTTATAATCTAATCCACACTTGGTATGGCAAAACCCTAATGGTTTTATGCTATATTTTACCTTTGAAATGATAACTAAAATATGGATTTTTAATTAATTACTTTATTTTCTAAGAGTGTGAAGTGATGTATAGTGAAGTGTCTAGTGATAAGTATCTATCCGTGCCTTCTTTTTATCCTTTCATGTTTAGTGAAAGTAGTTCTCATTGTAATAGGTCACTTGAAGTGTAGATAGTGTGTTTAACTATCTTAAAGTGTAAAATTAGCCTTGTTGTATACAATTTTACCTCTATTTCACTTACCTTGAGTAGTTTCATGCATATCACCTCAATGTTTGAAATACGAATGTTAGAGCAATTCAGGATTTTAAAACTAGTATTGTGAGTCATGTCTCTTAGTGTAATTATATGGTGGCCTATTAGATATATTTATATATTATAACCTTAGTATATTATTTTATTTCCATGTTATTTCTACCCATTTTCACATAATCAAATATTTAGTGTAGGTGATAAGCAAACAATGATCAATCTAGGGAGCTAGCCCTTAAACCGAGAGGTCTACCTCTACCATAGCCAATCCACAAGCCTAGATGTATTAAAATGTTTAAAAAATCCTTGATTATGATTTTAAAAACAAATCTATGGTGAAATATTTTATTACAACATTTCCCATGCAAAATATACATCAAGATATGAACGTAGCTAAATGTGCTTGTAGTCTTTGTCAACAATCTGTATAGGCTAATTTCTTAGCATATGTTCATAAACATGAGCTCATAAATATATATAAATATTTCATGAATTTAAATTTAATATGTGTTCCTAAAATATCCTATGATCATTTACCCTAAATCCTCTTATGGTGGGATATACAAGTATCTGAACAATTGTCTTGAATGATTATCTAGGATTGTGTGTTTTGAATTACCTTTCAAGACCCAATTTGACACTTTTATGATATTATTTTATTTTAAAATACTTAATAAGACCTATATAATCATATAAAACCTTCTCCTAGTTTCCAAATTTATTAGGGAGGGTCTGAATGTACCTCAAGGTGGTGGTGGGGTTTTTAGGCCTAAGATAGGTTTTTAGGCCAAATAGGCTTAAACTGAGTGTTAAGGTTTCCAATGACATATATATAGTTTATATTTTAAAAAATAATCCTAAAATATTCCTTAGTTTACAATATTTTAAAACTGTTCAAACTACCTAAACTTCACTATGTCTTCATTAATTTATGTGGTTGGCTATAACATTGCAAGGACTGTAAGTTTGAGTATTTTGGCATCAGTAAAGGATTTTGAGTAGGTTATCCCAACCATTAAAAAATATGATGATGTATTTTTAACTCCCATTCATTCTCTAAAATGGATAGTATCCTTAGGCCAAGCCCTTTTACTAACTCTTCTCTTTACACACTCCCATACAACATCCCTAGGGTTTGTTGACAGTCAAGCCTATGAGACCATGAGGTCTGAGTTTAGTGTCTCCTTATCTAAAATAGTGATTTATAACACTATTAAATCCATATTTTATATATTTAATTATATTTTTCCATTTCAATATCACTTCACAAACAAATATCTTCAACTTGATGTAGGGTTGTGTATGTTAGATTAGGCTTTTTAGGCCTAGTTTAGGCCATTTAGAATATTTTCTTATTAAACCTATGTTTTTTCACCTAATATCCTTAATAAATCATATTTATTTTATTTTTTAGGTTTATAAAACCTTTCAATATCTCCATAGTATGTATAAAACTCTAATTCCTAGCTATAAACTTATTTTAGGCCTATTAAACTTGACCAATTGTTTAGGTCATTAGGCTTCCATTGTCTCTTAAGGATAGGTTAGTCTAGTCAAAATAATGAGAATAATTCATAATAAAATTACATATATATTTACAATATCCAATATTCATATTTATTTAAGGTGTAATGTTCATTTTCCCTTGACAAAGGACCAACCTATAGGTGAGGATTCTAGGCTTCTTGACTGTGTTATAAGTAGATATTAGGTGCCTCTTTGATATCTAGAACAAGATTGAAACTTACGATGTCAAATTATGAAATTAAAATTATTATCTTACCTCCAATCACCATTCATCAACACTTATAATTCATCATTCATTACTGAGTTTTGACCTTGGCTATAGGTGAATATTTGTCCTTTATATAGACTATAGGTGAACTTTTAGTGTGAACTCAACCTCTATGACTCTTAGAATCATGTGTAACCTAGTTATTATTATGAATATAAATTCCATGTGATTATTTTTACAAACCTCCATGATTATACTAAGCATATTAAAAATAAAGGACTATCAGCTCTCCTAAGTAATGGAGCGCTATATGATAAGCATGTGATTATAAGTGATCATAGCTAAAAGTCATCATTTACATATTTAAATTTTGATTCATTAAATTTTTTAACACTCTATATCATCAAGTCATACTATTTACCAAAAAATTACTATCCATAACAATCAACTTCTTACATCCCCTTCATAACTCATATACTTTAAGCATTCAACTAGGTCTCAGCAGGCATTGAAAGCTTCTTGACTGTGTTATCTAGAACTGAGGTTCAATCATCCTCACATGGTCTTCATTATAAAACTATGTAGCTACTCAGGGTTATATTAATATTTGGATATATATATATTATAAACTTTTAAAGCACAATTACATTGTGTAGAGATTGAAAAGAGTATTATATATATATATATATATATATATATATATATATATATATATATATATATATATATATATATATATATATAATACTCTTTTCAATCTCTACACAATGTAATTGTGCTTTAAAATTTTCTAACATCCACCTATAGGTTTTTAGACATATGGGTGGACAAAACACTCTTAAACCTTTCCATTAGTGGATCTTGGATCCTATTCTCTTTACACACATTTTTAATGTAATAAATAGATCCATATAAATAAGATAAATAAATTTATCATCTTGTAAATATATGAAAACTCTTGAGATGACCACATAACCCTTATGCGAGATTCAAATCTTTGTACTCTACCTACTTATTATGTATTTGACCAAGATCAAATATTAGTATCATGAAATGGAGACTTTATATCATGAAGGTATTTAAGGAACATTTCATAGTCTCAATAGGATGTATGGAACTTGTTTAATCTTCACTAATATACCTCCAAGTAGTTGAGAACCCCAAAACACTAAGAAAACATAGCTTTCCTTTGCAAACTAATTCGAATGAGGATGTCTTATTTCCCTAAGCTCACACATGTGAGATGAGGCTGAATAATGGTGTTTTAAGGTGGATAAGACTCTTGAAAATATCTATAAACTTTCATTTCTCTAAAAAATTGCTCAGGAGAAGAGAAAACAAGGAAAACTAATAGCCTACCTAAATGGAGAATGCATTGGGAGTACCCTACCTTGTTAATGATTTTTCATAGAGTACAGGGCATGGATTATTATAAAAATTTAATAAACTGGAATTTAAATATACCCTCTTCCTTTCCATAAATTTTTATATCATGGTATTCTCTATCTAATATGTACCATCCACAAACCTGAAGGGTTGTCAATCTATAAAGAAGCTAGTTGAGGAGAGAAGTTAGTTTTGGATCTATCTTGAATCCTCATACCATAAAACTCCACTAAAATTTTAGATATTAATCCACCTTCAAAATCATGAACTCCACTATTTATAAAATTATATGCTAGTCCATACAACTATAGAAAACTCATGAAACTAATCCCTTCTCCTACATTTTTCCATTTTTGAAGCTTTAACCCACGATTAAAGGATTAAATGAGAGGTAAAATTACTTAAAATACCTTTTCAAATATAAATTATGTTAGGGAGAAGTGGGAGAGTAATAATTTGGCATGTGGGGCCCATTTGACTAGTAGAAAGGTGTGAATGGGTCTTGAAAAAGGCTTTTAATGGAATGAAACTCTTAGTTGTCAATTTAAAATATCTATTAGACCCTTTCAAAACTTTCATAAGTAGTGACACACTAGGAAATTCCTTTTCTCTAAGGATTTTTAAGGCATTTTGACCCATATGATGCCTATAGAAGGGTGAGTTAAGGTGTTAGTTGAGATTGAATGAGTATATAATGGACAATGAACTTAAATACACCAATAAACCTTCATATCATAACTGAATAAAGTTTAAACACCCTTCATATTTTTTTGGAAAGACTCTCTCACAAGAAAATGGCTTGGAAAAGGCCCACATACCATGAGAACTAATGACCTCAAACTTGTCAAGTTTCCTTAATTTTATCAAAAGATCCTTAATATAATAAAACAAGACTAAAACCCTTATTTAGACATATCAAGACTTATTGAAACTCGCCACTCTCACTCTAAGATCACTATGATAATTATCACCTCACCAAATAACTCAAGGTAGCCATAACACAATGGATTGAATCATTACAATGACACACCATGACACTCCCAATAAGGCTCAAAGACTCTCAATAGGACCAATAATGACATGACCATGTATGAAATCACCATGAGTAGGCTAGTATAGTTGTCACCAATTTTTTTTGATGTTATGGGTTGGCATTTGGTTTGTGAGGCCAAAATGTCAATAATTATCCCACTATATATGGAGAAATATAAAAAATTGTATAAGTACCAATTTTGAGGGCATGTTTCCAAAAATTCCTCAACTATAATTTGGGTAAGCTTTATACTAAATAAATGTGGAGAACATTTTTTGAAAACATGCCCCACTACATCTGAAACTATGAATTTGTGGAATCCATGCCTCAATGATAAGCCTCCACTGATATTCCCCCCATTTGAGGTGAGGTAAGATATAAACTAGTAGTTACCTCACCTAAAAAGGATAATATAAACATATAACTGTGAATGAACCATGTAACATATAAAAGCACATGTATAGGTAAATGTATCATTGAATCATATAGACATGATAACATTAAGGCCTAAGATGTATGATAAGGGTCATGGAAACATATAGATAGTAATAGTAAAATGTAAATTAGTAACCAATAATACACATAAGAGCACTCAAAATCAAGTTAAAAGACAATGGTCTAAGGAGACCACAAACAAGGGACATGTTAAAATGTCTCACAATTGAATGGACATCACTTAGTCAAATGCCCACAAATAAAAGGATGACATATTCAAATGACCATAAAAAAAGTAATGACATAATCAAAAGTTAGAAATATGAAAATATAGGCACATGGGACACAAATAATGGAGCATATTCAAATGCTCAACAAACAAGACAATATCAGTACAAGAAACTCAAGGAAGTGCATAAGTGAAAGCATACTAAACCAATATAAACATATTATACTAGTACCTAGATATATGTGTAAGTAAAAAAATGTTTAGTAGATAACATATTAAGTATACTAAAAATATATATAATCATGGATAAATGCATGTGTAAGTACATATATGAGCTCAAACATGATAGTGTGAAATGACCATAAAATGATATAACCTAGATGTATCATGATCAAAGAAGGTGGATGCCCTTAATGTCTTGGTGACAAGATTAGAGGTAAATCCCAACAGCCTTAAGTGAATATATCATGTATTTTTTATGCCTTTACCACACTAAAAAGTTGTGTGAAACATATGTGTATATAGGAAATACTAATATGTCATTTACCAACATGGAACCAAAAACATTATGCCAAGGAGATAATAGGAGTATCTGTTATTATTTTTGGATTTTTGATTTTTTTATATATTTTGAAAATTAGATAATGGAATATAATCATATTATCTCATCTAGAGGATGCTCATAGGTATTTCCTTGTTAAGAACCTAGTGTAATATACTAGTTGTACTACCAAGAATTTTATGCAAGTGTAATATCTAGAATAGGGGTTCATGGATTCCATGTCTACATGCTCTATGTTTTATTTGGAATAGAAATAAGGAACATATCTAGGTGATCAAGATATCATATTATGGTGTGTAGTAGATGAGGATTATATATAACACACTAGGTGTCTTTGATACAATGGTATCTCAAGTATTAGCTAACTAGTAAAGGGTATTGCCTATTGCTTACCCTTTTATGGTGGATGAAACTTAGTAGGTTTTATAATTAATTATCTAGGTATAAATTTTTATTTCTCAAGAGGATGCTCATATGGAATCCTAAAAACCATAATTACCTAATTGACATGAATGTATTTAACACACCCATACACTGTATAAGGTATTACTTGAAGTGTATGTATATAAGGTCATCCTAATAACATAACAAAGACATCTACAAAAGGTATAACTAAGAAGGTAGTGACCAAATTTATTGAACCCACATGTAAATGTAACTCAATCTCACCAAGAATCTATTATGAGGTCCCATCAAATAATCTAATTGATATAGTATAAGGGTGTAAATCATTATGGGTACAACCCATATGTTTATGTAATGTCATGGTAAAAAAATTCTTGCTTACACCATTATCAATAATAACACTACATATAGGTTGATGATCAAGGTATGATCAAATAAATAAAGGATGAAGATCAGAGTCATCATCCTTAGTCTCACTATTATCTAAAGTAATAGAAAGTCTCTAAACCATAGAATGTGTATGCCATGTGTAAGTAACAATAATCATTTAGTGGGTGTACATAGTCTAATGGAGGAGTAAGTGTGTTATATACCATTTACACCTTTAAATTATTATTAAAATATTCTTGTAAAGTATTGTTAAATATTTTTTATTTATGGTGATCACCAAGTTGTAAACTTGATTCCTTTGAAGGATCATAAAATGTAATATTTTGGTCATGGATGAGGTCATGTATCTTATGATTCAAGGTAAAAAAAAATATTTTTATAATACTTAGGTCCTTGGTGATAATTACAATAAGCTTTTGCATCATATCCTTTAGGTAGAGGCTGACTCATATCAACCTCTAGAGGAGGAGGGAGAGATATAATATGACACTCTACTAAGCATGGGAGTAATGAAGTAGCAGACTCAGGTAAATATTGTCACATTGGAATTCACCCTTTGGGGACTGGTTTCAAGTCTCCTCCTTCCAATTGACATAATGGAAACACCCCTCAGGTTTTGGGTAACTTTGTGTGAGGGGTGAGTCTCCAGATAGGGCTGGTTCCCCTAGTGAATCACCTAAGATAAACTACTCTATTGATACAATGTGGAAAAGGGAGAAAGAGAAACATAACTAAACATAAAATACAAAAGGGGTGATGCACTAACATATAATTACCCCTCACTTTCTTATAATTTTCACAATGAAACCCCCAAAAGAACTGATATGCTTACATAAATCTTAAATTAAGTACTCTTTCATAAGTATTTCATAGGAAGGCTAGGGGATAAAGGTAAACCAAGAGGAATGACACTTATTAACAATTGATTTTTGGCTAAAATTTTATTTCACACAATCTATGACCTATAAAAGGAATCCTATCTTTTACAAAGGTGACAAAGTTGGATAATAATCAAGGAAGAACTATTTTCAATAATAAGATCATATAAATAAATTCATAATTTCACATAAAAAACAAGTGTAGGAGAAGGTAAAACAATCTTTTTGTTGATTCAAAGGGAATTACAAGTTTTTGAATGGGTAGAGTCTTATCATACCTAGTATAGGGATCCTACAAATGTTCATTTTCATACCTAAATATATGATAATTTTAAATGAGAGAAAATATCACTATAAGCTCCTCAATGTCACCATTTACATCAAAATTTTAGTTAGATCAGAGAATATATAAGGAAATCATGGCCATAATCACCCCTCAATGCATTAGGTCTATTCCATGTTGAATTCCAAGAAAGGTTGGTGTATTAGTGGGAGAGGAGGTTTTATTTTTTCCCTATTTGACCTTTATAAGTCCCATGCATACATGTTTTAGTCAATTGTATTCAATGCTACTTCACTCTTGGAAGAAACCTGCCCTATTGCCTTGAAGAGATTTCCACTCACCACTCTCTCTTACATAAGTTTTTCATGATTTTACACCACTATAAGAGGTTACACCTTTATAGGATAAGTTTCAATATGCCTCCATACCTTCAAAATTATGATTGATTATCACTAATTCCATTTAAAATCATGAAGGCTTGGACTTATGGACCTACTCAACGTGCTCATTAATTATAGAGGAAGGATGAAAATTAATTTTTACCTTGGATCATTGTTATTACTACAAAAATTTCATGTTTATAGATAGAATTTTCATATGTGGAAGCTTAATTTTGAATTATTTTGATTTATTTTGATCCTAAATGTCATGGGAAATTTCCTTTTGTCCCCACATTTCTCAAGAGATCTCTAAAACTCACTTTATTTTGCCACAAACCTACAACTTTAAAGACTTTTATAACCTTGTCCTCTAGATTTGTAAACTTGACCACCAACATTTGATCAAACAAGAAAAATACTTCAATTTTAAATTTATTTTCAACTTGTGTTGATATGTGGGATTAACACTTGAAATTCTTAAAGCCTATAACTCTACCTCTTTCATCATGGGACCTCATATGGATAGATTAGAGAATCATAAACACTTATTTCATAGGTCATAAAACCTTTTGAGCTTGTCTAAAGACCTGATGGAGATATTAGGTCTATTTGAAACACTATATTATAATAACAAAAGACATGGGAACCTCACATTTCATGTCTATTAACAAAAATACAAACCTACCTTTGAAGCTTCTTGTTGAAGGTCTTCATGAGACCCCTTTGCATTAGCACTATATCTTTGAGAAACACTAAAATATCAGTTAGTAGATTTAGTTTAAGGTATTTATCATGGATTTGAATTTTTTTTTCATATTCTAAAAACCTTGAAAAAACATATTCTTAATTGAAACATGTCAAACATCTTCTTACCTCAGTTGCTCACCTTGTATCCCAAATGAAACTACATGATTACTAGGCCTATTTGAAAGCATGAAGGAAATTGTATATGAATTAATCTGAGATATTCCTTGAATATATTAGAAACATACTTATCATGCATATTTTATAGCTCTTATGCCTTTAGATGACTTGAAACTTCATGATCTGATCATAATCTATCTCAAACTAGCCCAATCTAGCTTTAGAATAGGGTCTATTTAAATAAAGTAAACTATGACATCATTATTAGTGATATTAAAATATTATAAAAACATTAATTTATCTAAGAAACCTTAATACACATTATCTACAAGTTTGAAGAGGTATGGATGAAATAATTTGGAGTTATGCAACTTTTACTCTCCTAAGCTCTTTTCTTCAGTTTTTGCATGCATGCAAGTTTGTATTTTTGATTTTTATCTCTTGTTAGTAATTTTAAGTAAATTATACCAATTTTAAAATTTATTAAATTTACCCTCCATAGTTATTTCAAATTTAATAGGCTTTGGATCTCTAAAACTCAAATTATGGTATTTTTTATGGACCTAGGGTCTTATAGGGCAGCAAACGTGTTAGTTTAGTAAAAAAATTATATATATATATATATATATATATATATATATATATATATATATATATATATATATATATATATATATATATATATATATATATATATATATATATATAAGATTATATGGACCCCATATATCCTATCCAATATTTGTTTGGGTAGGTTAAATTCAAAAAATTACCAAAAACTTCCAATTTCAGGTCTACACACTTGTATAAGCACCTTCAAGACTAAAACCTCCCTAAAACCCTAAAATATTGAGATTTTGTGGGTTTGATGAATCTAAAAATTTATTTAATTACTTAAGTATTTATATAAGGATCATTATTTTTATTAAATACTCTCTCTTAAGTTAATATTAACTTACAATGCCTTGAAAACTTCATTTCTATTCATGTAGTCATGTGTTCTTCCTTCAAGCTTAAATCACTCTCAAAACCCTTGGTTGGATCTCATGGCCTGAAATATGATTAGAGGGATATAAATAAACATTTAAATAATATTAAGGATCCTATATATCTCTGTTACTTATTATAACAATCTTAAAACACCAAAAGACAAGTTCACATCTTAGGGTTTTAAGAGGGTTTCAAGGCCACCAATGAAGTTTTGATGGATCTACGTATTTATAGCTTCACAACTAGGTTTTATAATTCAATATGGTGATAAATAGAATTATCAAATTACTCCAAAATTAATTATTCACCATTCAGTGTTATAAATAAAAACAAATCCAAAACCATTCCTCTCTTGAGCTCTTTTGAAGGTTACTTTAACTTTTAAACAATTATTCATAGTCTTGATTGCTTATCTCTTCTTCATAACACTTGGATTAGACCATTTGAGACATTTTCCTTCCTATCCAATGTCCATGTAGGCCCATACAACTCCTCAGTGAATATGGCACATCCTATAAAATAGCTTGTAAGACATAACGAAGGATATTTAGTCAATTTTAGTCTATTTTGGAATTTTTGAATATGGATCTTCTCCTTAAAGACTTGTGAAGGCTTTAAAATTATATTAATGATAGCATATAACCTTGATATGAAACTTTGGATTACTATATAATTAAGAAATATTTAACAAAACTTCATAAAACTTACAATTTCATTGAAAACTTCCATGTTTGAGAGATATTTATGATCTATTATGCATGTACATGCATTAAGAAGGATTGAGACATCTGATAAGTGATTAATTAAGGTTTTGTGTCTCCTTTCCAGCCATGAATATCCAAAAATAACTTCAAGACCAAAACCTATCACTTTTGGGTTGCAACCTCATGCTCATTTGTTTTCATGTGACTTCAGCTGTAACCTTCCATTTTTGTCCATGAATGGACTTATTTTGCATTTAATAACCTAAAAAACATCCATGAAACCATGAAAACTCCCTAACCATGCTTGTATTGAAATGAATTTGTGTTATTCAAGGTAATCTTCTACATTGGAAGAGAAATGAAAGCCATTAAGAGGTGAAAATAAAATAAAATCATGAAGTTTCACATCTTTTAACCATGTTGTATAGATAGCGGAGACTGGGGAGGATTTTTCAATTATTATAGTGTTCTTTATGAGGCATTCATAAGTATTTACTTCTAAAAATGACTTTATTGGGTTCAAATATGAGATATTAACCTTTTACACCTTCTAATGCACTTTGGAGATCCTTTTGAATGAATTTATGACTTGATTAAGCCTTATAATGACCCTTTTTAGCTCTTTTACTTAATGAATTCAACTTTTTAGGAAAATTTGTTCTTTTTCATGCAATGACATAGTTATTTGATTGACCAAGTATTGTATTTTCCCAAACTTGAATATTTCTAAGCATGAAATGAGGTCTTAACAAGGTGAATCGAGACTTGTACAAGGATTTAAGACAATCTATGCATTGAGAAACCACCTACAGAAATTTACACACTCCACGAATCATGACAAAGAATAAAAGACTCTTTCAAGGTAGCTAGAAGTATGAGGACTAATGTATACATATTTTTTAACATATCTAGCTCTTATGAGATGCTTATAAGGAAGAGCATTTGACTAACATTTATAACAAAAATTATCCTCTCAAAGTGAGAATATGTTATAGGGACCATGAGTGGATAAAATAGCCAATAATAAATGTGCAAATTATCTCCTAACAATCTGATTGGGCTATTGTGAAACCATGTTAACCATGGTTGTTGCTTCCTTTTTAGCCTAAGGTGGTTTTACTTTATAACTTGGTTTGACTATGAACTTAGTATTGGATTTAGTTTTCTACATACTTAAGTTTATTTGATGATAAAATATTAATTTCATGGTCTCAAATAACATGGCATAAGTCATCAAAACATTTGAATTTTTTGAAAATAATGGACTTGTGTAAAGGAGCAACCAAACTTTGCTTGAATATGTCTTGAAGCTATTTATCTTCTATAGGATTGGCCAATTTATCCAACATTGTCTTGTACCTTAGGACATATTCATTGATAGGTTCATTGGTTCTTTTTTTTATTTTTACAATTTGGATATAGGAGACCTTTTTGGTAATATTAATAGAAAATTTTGTCAAAAAATGATCTATAAAAGGCTTCAATGCTTTCACATATTAGAGAGATAAATGATATAATGACATCAAATCATAGTCCTTTAGGCTCCTTGGAAATAATTTGGTCAAAATTTTATCATTGGAGGCATAATCAAGGGATGCCACAAAGAAGGATCAAAGATGCTACTTAGGATCACCCTTGTCATCATAAAATGTGAACTTAGTTGGAAGTGTGAAAAGATATATCATGTGAAATATGGTTATACAAAACATCTTGAAAATAAATATCATGAGGATATTTTAAAGCCTTTTATTCAATGTTTTTAACCTTGTCCTCCAAGTTATTTATAACTTTAACAAATGATTATATTATAGACCCATTCAGATTTAGATGACCAAGTTGAGAATTCACCAAAGGGGATGTCAATACAGTTTTAGTAGTAGTAGTTGTAGACACCAAATTATGGCCACACCTAGCTTCTAACTATAATTTAGACTGATTCCTACCAACCATTGCAAATTAAGCCTAAGAATCACTACACGTCCCAATTTTTGTTGTGTATCATTCATTAATGCTCAAATTCATATTAAGGTATCCATATCTGGGATACTAGATCATAAAAAAATAATGACCTCTTATAGATTCACCCCCAATTACCTTGAAACATAACAAATTTCAGTTTTACCTATGGACCCATTGAGTGGGTCACTTAATCAAATCTTAAAAGAGAAAAAAGGCTAATCAAAATCAATTAATTAATTAAAAAATATTAAATACTTAGTTGAATTATCCATTTTTAATCAATTAATATCTAAAAATGGAAATTCCCAAAAAAAATATCAATCCTTTCTTTATTACCTTTATGAGTTGTCAAAATATCTCAAAGTATCCCAAATATCTAATTTGAGAACTATGAATATTAACTAAAAATCATAATTTGGATGACAACTTTTAACTCAATTAGAGTTAGTCTCAACTCAACATTAACTCACCTTTTATGAGAGTTAATTATTGAGGCTATAAATACAAGGCCATACCCATTCATGTTTAAGTTATCTTGGTTTAATTTTATAGTACACAAATAGATGCAAATAAGCCTTGAATGTAATGTTACCATGCTAAATTCATGAGCCACGCAACTAAACCAAGGTGAAAAAGAAAGTTGAAGCTAATAAATATCCATTTATAAATATTTCTTGATGCAAAATCCAAGCAAGCCAGTTTTATAGGCCATTTTGAGCTCCAAGGAAGGTAGAAGGAGGTTTTATTTTATGTTTTAGTTATGTTTCATATGCATGCTTGTTATATATGCTCTCCCTAGTATCTAGGCTAGATATGTTAGTTATTAGTGTGTTTATTTGGATTTTATTTTATCTTAATATAACAATACTAATCTCCCCTATTTTATTCCTTTTTCTAATATTGGCATGCTCGGTGGAACTCTTCATGAGCGTGTACCCCACAAAATTATTTTGTTCTCAAGCTTTTATTCTATTTTTATTTTTGATTTGCTCAAATATAAATGGACCATAAAGTATTAATAAAATTTTATTTATTCAATAATTTTTTATTTATTTATTTTATAAACATATGTAATTATTTCATTAAAATTCTTTTAAATTTTAAAAAAACTAGTTATAATTTAGTAATTATGATCAAATTAGTGACTACCACTTGTATTTTCTATTTTCCTGATAAAAGATGATACAGAGATAATATTTTTTTATTATTCACTTTTTTATATGAATTTTTTAATATAGGTGATCCTTGTACCTATGAACAAAATTTAAACATTTCATGAATAAATGGTGCATAGTTTATAAGTTGTGATCAAATTAATGACTGCCATTTTCATTTTCTATTTTCCTACTAAAAAATGGATGATACAGAGATAAGAACATTTTTTATTGATATATTTTTTATCTTAATTTTTTAATATAGGTTTTAATTTGACCCATGAATAACCTCCAAAATTTTTGTGAAGAACTAAAACATATTTTATAAGTTATGGTCAAAACACTGACTACTACATTTTATATTTTTTTGTGTTTAATTTTATTTTTAACATTGATTTTGTATGTTATCCTTATAATTTGTTTCTTGTAGGTTTTGATAGTTTATAATTGATTTTCATGTCTTATTGAGATAAATTTAAAGAATATCACTTTTATGAATAAATAATAAAACACCCTAACACTTTTTACAGGTCCCTAAGACCAAGATAAGACATTTTTAAACACTCTAAGTTGCAAGACTCACTTTTAAAAATTAGTGTTTTTAAAATATTTTTGCTTGAGTTATTTTAATTTTTTTTAAGTTATCACATAACACCAAGGGGATAAACTTCATGAAATATTTTCTTTGGTTTTATAAAAATGAAATCTTATTTTTGTTAAATACTCATAAGAGTTTTCATTTTTATGTTTGTTATTTGAGTGTTTGTTTAGCAAAATAGGTGTGACATGTATTCTCTACCCCCATCCCCTTTAAGGAACTTGTGTGATAAAAAAACTCACTCTTTGCATTTGTTGTTTTTGTTTAAAAGTGTGTAAGGAAATTATCTAAGTCCCTCCCTAAAATCTAAGTGATTTGGGTGATTCCAAAATGACCCTAAAGTCTTACTTTCTTTATTTCATGCATTTTGGCTTGTGGGTAGGAGCTCACTTATCCCTCACAAGTTATTTAGAGGTGAATTGACCTAAGGATTCACCTCTCAATATTATACCTACCTTAATCCATAATAGGGTATATAAATTGAGTATGACCCATTGGATTGCTTTTTTAAGTAGTTAAACAAGATTCATTAGTGGTACTCAACCTCAGAACATAGGGGCAACTCAAATAGATGTAGTGGTTGTGAAAAGGACTAGACATTTTCACAACAAGCTAGTTGATGCAGATCTAAATTACATGATTTTTCCCTAGTGTTTGTCACATGTGGGACCATATAAAACAAATTAAAATTGATAGTTTAGACAACCCCACTCACCACAAAAATATTATTGGTGCAGGGCGAGTAGTCCAAAGTTCCATGTCATCATACAAACTCTTAAAAAAAGAGGGGTATTAAAAACCCTACTTTTCATGAACTCTTACTTTTTTTATTAATAATTTTAAATACTCTCAATAATATATATATATGGAATTTAATAGTATGATGCAACCTTGTTCGATTTAGGATTTAAGACATTACAATTAGGTGCTTTTGTCATTTTGACATTTTTAATTGCATGGTATTTTGTTGAAACTATTTATTTATCATACCACATCCAAAAAAAAATTCTTGTTTACACATTACTCCTTTGTTTTAAGATGCATTATTCCATCCAATTTGGCATCACACCTTTTTCTTAGCCATTTTTGTCAAAACTTTTATTTGTGTATGTCACTTGATTGAAAAGGGTGTCATTACGTTGCCTAATTAATTTCAAATCATGTGATTTTGAGTATTGAAACAAACCTTTTTTCCATACCTTTAGAGCATGAAAACATTTTTGCGCTGCTTGAACTATTTCAGAGACTTTTTCCCTTGTGTCTAAAATTGTAATTCCAAACCATGTGTGCCTTTTGGATCTATGCATAGTACCATCATGTTATTCTTGTTTATATTTTTGTCTATTTTAAAAATCTTAGTCTTCTAAATTAAGTTCAAAATTAGCCTTGATAATTTCAAATCCAAACATTGATTGATTTATACCTATGCCTCATGTAATTTAGGCCTAGACATCAATATTTCACTTTTGGGTTGTGTAACTTATGTTAATTTCTTGCTCTATTTAAAGACTACTTTTGTTCCTAGATTTGGGAAAGTGGTATATCTTACATATGACTAAAGTTCCATGTATTCTGATAAATGATCAAGTGTGTGTTTAAATTAAAATTCTTAGTTTATGAGAAAGTGTTTCAAATTTGTTAGATTAAATCTCTTGCCTTTTATACCTCTTTTTGTTTAAAATCTAGATTTTATGCCTTTTCCAAAAGACGTAGCAATCTTTGTTTTAAGCCTAGATTTTATGCCTTATTTTCCAAAAGACCTATAAAATTTTGTTTCTTTAGACCTAATTTAGACTTTTTAAAAACACTTTATACTTAAGTTTGGCATTTAAATTTTATTTCATCAACTTGACCATTTGTTTTAGACATTTAATGTTAGACTATTTTATACCAAGTTTTAGCACTAACCTTTTTGCAGATATAGCTCCATTCCTTTGACTAGGTTTGATGAAGTTTTGACCTTTTTTACTTCAGACATTATTTTTCAAAGTTTGTATAACTCTATGACTTTTTGAAAAAAATTCACCATTGATTTAGATATGTATCATTACACTTGTAGTGGAGCCATGTATAATCTAGGTTATAATAATTTGGTTACACAAGATGACTTTGTTCAAGACCTTTATTATTATTATGATGATGATGATGATGATGATGATGATGATTTTGTTGTTGTTTGTGAGATATATATTTATCCTCCTTACAATACTCAATCTGGAGAACAAAGCCAAGACCCTCAAGTGTAGTATTTGATGATACATTCTTTGAGCTTATTATCATACCAATTTTACCCTTTAAATGCTAATAGTACATGATACCCTAATTATAACATTAACCCTCCTTTGGTTTGCACAAACAATCAAGCTCCACAATGCCCTACCATTACTATTCTAGGACCTCATCCTTTGGTTCATGATAAAAACCAAGATTCATAATTCCCTACCATTACCATTTCAATACTTCATCCTTTGGCTTATAATAGTAACCAAGATTCATAATTCCCTACCATTACAATTTTAAGCCCTTCCAAGTATGGTAGCTCATTATCCCAACAAGGTTATGCAATTAAAACTATATGGGTCACAGTTACCATTGTAGACCAACAACCAGTATTTTTTAAGACCATCTTAGATGAGCCTATTTATAAAGAGGTAATTATCAAACCACTAGCCATTATTCATTCATTACCAACCATTCCCCACTTTATAAAACTTATGCCACTATTCAAGCCAAAATAGAGCCAATTAGTACCTCTCTAATAGAGCCAATCATTCAAAAACCAAGATGTGTTCAAAACTAATATTTTACAACTACTTATCAACCAAGGCCAAGATAACCAACAAATACATGATGTTTTTATTGAAACACATATTTATGATGAGTCAACCTATGATGAATCACCTTTTTATACTATCCTTATTGTTGAGGAGTCTCACTTTGACAAACCAATCTTTACTGAGTCACTTCTTAAGGATTATAAGAACCTTTGGAAAAATCATTATCTTGACCATTGTCCTATTTTTAAATAGCCTCCCTTTGGTAATATAGTTTTTATAGAGTTATCTCTTGAAATTTTCTCCATCATTGAGGAGTCTCACTTTGATAAGCTAGTTTCTATGAAATCCTTCTTAACTAAGCCTATTTTCAAAGATCCCATTATGACATCACATATCATTACTTTTACAACACAAAACATTCAATACCGCATCATTTTAGTAATATCCATATTTCAAATGAAGAATACAAATTAAATTTAGGTTTTATTCTTGAATTAACATTAGATTTAGCATTAAAATCATAATCAATGTCAGTCTCAACATTGGATTTAGAGTCCCTTTGGTCAGACTCAACATCAAAATCAGAATACATTCATGATTATTACAAAATTGCCCACACATGCTTTGTAAATCAATTTAAATATATTTGTGATCCTTCCATAGTTTTTGAGGATGATTACTTCATAATCAACATAAGTTCTCCTAGTATCTTATACAAGATTGTGCTACCCCTTTCCATGCCATTACCATTTCACATGCCATTATCACCAACCAACATAGCCATTATATTGAAATTCCACCTCCCACAAGTGTTAATTATGATTGATAGAATCATACGTTATTGAAATACATCCATGGAAACATATCAGTTGAATAATATTAGGGGGATTAAGACCACATTCATGTAGAAGAAAAATAATCTCCTAGTGAAAAAAATTTAGAGGCACTATAGGACAATCAAAATCCAACCTTAGCATCTTATAGTGAAACCTTTTATAAGGTACTGGAATATAATAAAAGTAAAAATTCAACATTCCTCAACAAAAGCTTCTCAGAGGCACTATGGGACAATCAAGATAAATTTATTGGTGTAAACCTCATCAAGGTGCCAATAGCTGAGCATAACAGTTATTCACTATTTGATAAATACATTATTAAAGATAACATCAATATCTATTCCAATCTACAACTTAATCATATGTTATCTACTCTTAATCCCAAACAATAAAAAAATATGATGGTCTTATTAAGAGCATATTCATAAGTCTTTGGTGTCACCACAACCAAAATTATGTCAAATCCAAAATCAAAAACATTATGTGTGGTTAAAAATCTTGATCTTCATTTATTTCCCAACCATTATTCACTCTATTATAATCCATTTATTCATTCTAAACCTATATTACATTACCAAATCAGACCTATCATCCAATATTTATCCATGTTTACCATCCTTAGCCACACTTCCCTTTATAGAGGCTATGAAGATATCTTGTCTCAAATTTTAGAGGAAATAGATTCAAAGACCAATGAAGATCACAACAACATTATTAGACTTCAAATTTATGTTAGGTTATTGATAGAGTAGTTATTCAGAAGAGGTGTGGGCTAGCAATTTACAAATTTAACTATTTAGGTTGTATCATATGTTGATCAAGATGTACATCTCCATATTATCAAGAACAATAGAAACATTTACCTTACCAAAACTATTTACCTTGCCTTTGTCATTTTTTATTTTCCTTGCCATTATTTCATACCCTACCATTTACATTACCTTACCACTTTGTGGAAACCCTATCATGATTATATCTATTTTTCATAGCATCACCATCCTTGATAAATTCCATATCATATACCATTCTATCATACCTTCCCTATAAACCAAAGTTTTTTTCACCCTCCCTACACAACCCTTTAACCTTGGTTCAATTTTATTGGTTATTTGGGAACTTTCAATGAGAGGATTTATATCACATTTTAGAAATTTATTTAGTATTTTAGATAGAAGTAGTATTTTAGACTAGTATGACAATGGTTTGGCATTTACATTTTCAATCCTTGTTTCATTTCATTTTAAGTGTTCTTGATAATAACTACCTTTGGGAAAATCAAAATTCCATTATATGCTACTAATTATAACTACCTTAAGGAAAATTAGTATCATAGACATTTTACATTATCACCTAATTCTAATTACCTATGGGTAAGTTATGAATAACACCTTTGTCATGCCTTTAAGTACCACCTTGCCATTCCTATGTTATACTATGTCATTTACCTAATCTTAGAACTTAATACTACCTAGTTAGATTCTTCCATTATAAGTTATAAATATAGTGACTTGATGTACTAATGGGACTATGTAGGTATCACTCAATTTATGTTGAAGTTAGAACAGTCATCCTTTGCTATACTCTCACCATTTTGTGAGAAATTTCAAGTTTTCATTCTCTCACCATTTTGTGAGAAATTTTAAGTTTACATGCTCTCATTATTTTGAGATAAATTTCAAGTTTGAATGATCTCACTAATTTTAGAGTTGGTCCATTTAGTATATCATCATTATTGATTAATTTGAGATACATAAAAACTTCTAAAACATTTGTAAAAGATATTATAAAATCCTAAAAAATCATTTTTGATCACTTCTTTGCCTTCAAGATTCTGGGAAAACTCACTATTTTATAAGAAACCACTTGTCATTTAGTTTCCCCATCCTTGTTGGCCTATACTTATGCTTTCACCATTTTAAAAATTCATATTTTATGCATTATGCATTCAAATTTGATACATTAATGACCACTAGGATTCATCTCATGCTCTCATCATTTTATGAGACCATACCCATATTTCCTCTACAACATCAATCATGTTTTCTTATCATCATTTTATTCTATCCCATATCTTAAGAGAAATACATTTTACCTAAAGTTTATGTTGGATCATGCATCCATGTAACTATGTAGGTAATGTCCACTTGCCTACTGCATCTAGAGTTAGCTCAGCTACCCCTTCCTTTTCTTCTATTCCCCATGTTTGTCATCTTATTTATGACATTGGTTCCCTATAGCCTAAGGGTGACCTTGTGTCATTTTTTGTCTTATGTTTTCACTAACATTGCGATTAACCATATTTTATGTTTATTTCCTTATTGTTCTTTTTATTTTGTTTTGTCTTATTTTTCTTTATTTTCCATTTTCTTGGTATTTGTCTTCTTGTTTGTTTATTTATTTACCTATTTGTTTGATTTCATTTTTGTGTCTTGACTTATTATACATGAGTTTATTGGTTTATTCCTTACAAATTATACTTAGGTATATCCATATTGATACATCAATATTGTCATCATAGTTTTTATCATTGATGCATTATTTATTATTATTATTAGATTATGTGTCAGTATTTATTCATATTTTGTCTTATTTATCATGGTGTTTTATATCATGATGGCTCCCATCATGTGATACAACAAAAATTATCTCAATAAATATTACAATCAATATATCCATGATACTTATCCTTGGCACCTAAAAATTTCTCAATCTACCCAAATCATTTTTGTATATAGAGGAATTAAATCATGAATGGATTTTAATCCTTACTAGTTAGGGCATGCATATCCATACTAGAAAGTTTTCAAAATTCACCTTTCTCCTATGTACCAGATTACTCTTACTCCATGAGTATGGATTTAATACGTAATCTCCATATTCTAATTTTCCATAATATTTCTATTATTATACCAATGATTATAATTACCTATGGGAAAATCATTGTGTATCATCCCACCTATAGACCTAATGATTATAACCACCTATGGGAAAATCATTATATTTTGATCCTTCTATAGGTTAATGATTATAACCATATTTGGGAAAATCATTATCTCTAACTACCGTTTGAAAAATCATTATCTTTATCCACCTAATTGGGGCATGTTTTTATCCTACTAATGATTATAATCACATGTAGGAAAATTATTATTTTCCTTTTCATGATTATAAATGCCTTTGGATAAATCATTATTTTACTACCCTTATCCTTTACATAAATATTATAAATGGATTTGGGCAAATCATTATCTATTTACTTGGATATGTTGATGATTATAATTACTTTTGGGAAAATCATCATGTTTATCTCCCAATTGGGGAAACACATCATGCCACTAATTATAATTTCTTGTGGGCACATTAGTATTTTCCACCCCTTTTTACCTTTTTATCCCATTCCTTCCTTCATTCATGGAACTGATCTCTGACCTTCTTTGACAATCAATCCCTCGATGGGGAATCCATAAATCATCTATTATCATTTAAGTCATAGGAATATAGGACCTTTTCACTCTTTAAGAAGATGTTAATGTGACTATAGCTTATAATGCTTTCCCAAATAGGAACAAACTATAAACACCTAAATTTGGCCATAACTAGATTTTGACCAAAATTTATATTGATTCTTACCAACCATTGAAAATTAATCCTAGAAAGTAGTAAACATCCCAATTTTGGCCATGCATTATTCATTAATGCTTAAAATCATGTTAGGCATCCCTATTTAGGATACTAGAATGTATGCAACAATGAACTCTCATGGATTCACCCCTAATCACCTTGTGACATAAAAAATCTTAATTTGGCCTATGGACCAATTGAGTGGGGTAATTAATCAAATATTAAAAGAGCCAAAATGCTAATCAAAATCAATTAATTAATTAAATAAGATTAAATGTTTAGTTGAATTATCCATTTGTAATTAATGAATATCTAAAAATAGAAATTACAAAAAATATCAATACTTTCATTATTACCTCTATGAGTTGTCAAAATATCTGAAAATATCCCAAATTATCTTAAAATATCTTGAAATATTTCAAAATATTGAATTTGAGAACTATGAATAGTAACTAAAAATCATAATTGCATGACAACTTTTGACTCAACTAGAGTTAGTCTCGACTCAACTTTAACTCACCTTAGGTGAGAGTTAATTCTTGAGGCTACAAATACAAGGCCATACACATTGATATTTAAGCTATCTTGGTGTAATGCTATAATGCACAAATAAATACAAATAAGACTTTCATGTAATATCACCATGCCAAATTCATGAGCCAAACAACCAAACCAGGGTCCCAAGGAAAGGTGAAGCCAACAAAGCTCCATTGATGAAGATTTCTTGAGGTACAACCAATAAATAAATTTACATAAGCCATTTAGAGATCCAAAGAAGGTAGAATAAGGTTTTATTTTATGTTTTAGTTATGTTTCATATGCATGAGTGTTACCTATGCTCTCTTTAGTGTCTATGCTAGAGGTGTTAGTGTTTAGTGTGTTTATTTAGATTTGATTTTATCTTACTAACACACACTAATCTCCCCTCTTGGATTTCTTGTTCACAATAGTCACTGAACTTAGTATTTGAGTTGAAATAATTGGTACCATTATAATTATATCAATAAAATTTTGATCCTTGGGGAAAAAATGACTAAATACATAACCCATGTCCTAAGTAGATGTAGGAATATTGTTTGGTATGGAATCAATTATGTTACCCTCTAAAGATTCACCATTACTAGGTGGGGAATATTTTGCCTTAGTAATCTTATTGATTTCATCTCTTGTGACATATAAATAGGCATCCATTAATCTCTTGTTGTTATGGAGATGAGTGACCAATGCTTATTTATCTTCCATTTCAAATCAGGTTTTTTGATTGCTATTTTCCATTGCTTAGAAATGAAAAATTATAGAATTTGGATAGCAAACTAAAACCCTATCTAAATAAAAACCCTAAGAAACATTGCATTTACATAGGTCAGGTTCACCAACTATTTAACCCTAAATTTGGGATATGGATCCTATGAGGATAAATAGGGTTAATATTATATAAATGACTAAACACATGGGTGATAAATAGATCTATATTAGGCCAAATAATTTAAAATTTTATATAAATAATATTCTAAATTAAATGTTGATATATGCTAAAAATAGAAAGTATAACTATGATAGATATTGAAATGAAAATGAAAATAAGGTACTTACATGGTTCTAATGTTAATACAAATATGGATATGGTATAGGTAGGAATTATAATGGAATAATATTTTGGAACAGTTGTCAAATTATGGATTAAGTACTTCTATATCCATAGACACTTACATTAGCTTTGGATAATTGTGTCAACACTATTATATGGATCAAATGTAGGTGTCTAATACAAAATACCTACTAAAAATAAATGTGACCACTTGGATTCTTTTGGGTTCTATGTCACCTTTACTCTAGTGAATCTAGATATGTGTCATGGACTATTGCTCCTTGTCAAATCAGGAAACCCAATTTTTATTCTTCATAGTGGCTATGGAAAAAATAGGTTAATGGGCACATGGTGTCAAGATACCTAAAATATTTCTATATAAATTAGCACTACCTACATATCCAATAATTATAATAGGGCCTTAGACTTATGTAGTTCTTCCCTTCATGTTACTTTGTGTGTGAATCATGTAATATGTGATAAATAAGTACAATAGTGACCTATCTTGTAACTTGGAAAATATAGCTCTTGGAATTCTCCTTTAACAATTTAGACCTGTACATGTGTTATCCCTATGAATAATATGAAAACAATATAAAATAAGGAGGAGAAAATAGGGAATTTTTTTTCACTTAAATGCTCTTTAAATTTTCTTTGATATAAATGATAGGTCTCTTCTAGGTTTGTGCTAGGTTATGAGTGAATGAGGGTTGATATTGTATTTATACCAATCCATTTAGAGAATATATCACATTAAAAAACTTAGGTTAACCATAGGAATATGTTTTATTTGAAAATTAGATGACTTTAGGGAACTATACACTTGCATCAGGTAGGACACTTGCATCGACATCGACGTTTGGTTGGGATGTAAGTGTTTAAAGAGCATAAAAATAAGTACAGGACCCAAACTTGTAGAGATGGATAATAAGTTCGTTAAAATAATTATAGGAAAGATAGAAGACATGAGTCATTATAATTATACTATTCAGACTAAGAGATGAGCACATAACATGTGATATTTATAGAAATGGAAAAGGTCTAGAACTAATAGGAAAAATTAAGGAATAATTTTTCCAAGTATACAAGATTGAGGTGATACATAAATCATAAATATTATCTACATTTTCTAATTTGAAATTATAGGAGTCTTTAGACACTATTGTATTTATGTTCTCCTCCTTAGTGGATAAGTGTAAGCTCTGTTATGATAGTAATACTTAACACTAATGTTTAGAATTTCTAAATCCATATGGAGCATGAAAATAGAAAAATACAAAAGATTTAAAATCCATATCATAATAAAATTCAATATTAAAATGTAAATCAAATCTCAAAAGTCAGATCACACCAAAAGATGTGATATTTTTTTGGCACATCTCTTATTCTAGTCAAAGATCAAACTCCACATTTATCCTCATGATAGAGCCTAGGTCCATTGGGGTGGAATAGATAATATATTAGGGTAGGATCTATTATATAATTATATAATTATATATTCCTACATATATAGTGCCACCTATATTTTCACATAAGTATTGAATATTCATAGTAGGTTGATGAATTTGTAAGGAGTATTTAGGAGTGGGAAACATGTTGTGGGAAGGTAGGATTCTTTTATTTTTCTTATATACTATCCTTCATGGGATTATCTATATAATTCTATAGTTACTTGAAGCTTAAATTTCTAGGTAGGTTTCTCTAATTCCATTTATGATGAATTTTTTTAATGTCTTATTTCAAGTAAAGATCATATTTTCACCTTGGTGAGGCTATCTTTCATTTCCTCCCATTATATTCCCCTTTATAGGAAGGGGTTTTTATAACAATTTCCATATTTTGAATTATTACTCTCCATCTCTTTCAAAAATGGTAGTAATATGGTAGTTTTAGATTTTCCATCTTCAAAATAGAAGTTGCATATTTTTTGTTATGAGATGCTCTCTTAGTCATTTCCTTATTTTTCTAATATTTCTCTTTGTTATTTTTAGACCTTAAGTCTTCTATTTTTTTAGGACACCTACTCCTTTTTTCCATTTCATGTTTTCATATCTTTTGTTTGAATATAGTTTGTTACTCAGCCTAAATTTGATGTTGTCATAAATCATTTTCTATATCCCTTATTTGATTTGGATTGTTATTTATCTTAATTTAGATGAATCTTTGGGATTTTTGGTCCTAAGGAGCTTTGGGTTTTCAACTTACCAATTTCCTTTATTTTTATTGGTCTTTTGGTTCTAACCTAGCCTTAGGGATCTTGACTTGCCAATTTTCTAAGTGATTTAATCAATTTTGAGAGTTTTTACATGTTCACCCATTAATTCAAATATCCTACATTTTATTTCTTTGATTTTATCCATTTTAAGCCTTATATTCCTAGGGTTTCTTAAACATAGTTTCTGCACCCTCCATGATCGAGACTATGGTATTTTAATGCAACCATTAAATGAACAATATAATTCAAGGTATGTATATGGTATGTTTAGTTATTAATTTATTATTAATTATTTCAACATTCCATTTTAATTATTATTTTGTGTTTCTATGTTTCTTTCCCAAAGTACCATCTTATATTACACTATTGTGATACATGATTAGATTTGGGTGAGGCATATGCATACACATAATATTTTTTAATTTATCATTTATTGATGATTTATCTTATAGGGATTGTCAAAACATCAATATACCTAATTTAATGCCTTAAATGGTGCATTTATAATGTGGTGGGAAAGGTGCATGGTGAGTTAAAATATTTATTTCTATTTTATCATGATTACACCATTGTTATTGTTAGTTTACCTCCTCTAAGTGTCATCCACTTATCTATATTATGTACCTTTTATCAAAATTTTATATTCTATTTATATCCTACTTATTGACCTAGATTATACCATCTCTTTTATGCATTCATCCTTATTGTATTGTATCAACTAGTCTAATGAAATCTTGAGTGTGATTTCTGAAATTTGTAATGTATTGTCTTGGCTAATACCATTATATATGAGTTGACATCTTCCAACTATATTATCCATGTTGATACCATTGGATTGGAGTCTAGGGTTAGATTTAGGTATTAAAAATCTATATATTTTGGTCATGTTTCATTCATATAAAATCATATACCATTTATTCATTCTACTTTCACTCATACATCTAATAAACATTTGGGAGAATTAGTTGTTTAGAAGCTTATATTCAGGAGTCTTGTCTTGTGGTGTATTTTAAGTTCAATAGGAGTTATAAGGTGTTCTTATATAATGATATATTAGGTCTCCATTAAATAATTTTAGGTCTTTAACCTATAACATATCTTTAAAAACTCCATATGAGACAGGGGGAGATTGAAGTGTTGACAAGTACATCCTAAGGTAAGTATTTATATTACTATACTCTTTCCTTTATTTACTTATTAGAGTAGATATTAATTTGTTTATTTAATGTTGAATGAATGTATGTGTATCTTTATTTATGATTTATCAATACCAAATAAATTGGTGTATTTATAGGATTACTTAACCTTGCCATAAATCACTCTAAGTTGCCTAGATCCCCATTTATTTGACCATGGAATGTTATCCATTTATAATAATTCTAACCCATCCTTAGTTTATACATATGATTTACAACCATAGTATATATTTATTGAGGTATAGTGAGATCTACATCCTTGTGTCATAGGCCTTAGGATTTGAAACCTTTTCTTCTTGACATTCATGTTGTAGGTAACCATGTTCTATACATATAATTAATTTCTTATTTACCTAATCATCTAAGTATAACATGATCTATTTTATTGAACTTATTTCAGTCCTAGTGTATTGAGATAAAGAGGATAGCTTCAGGTCATCCTATCTCATGTATAAAAATGATAATTCTACTTCTAACAAATAAAGCATTATGATCATTATGATTTTGATGGTCATTTAGATGAGACTTGTTATAATTAAAATCCTAAGAAACATCTTGGAAGAATTAGAGGAAAATTAAATATATGACCTCTATTCATGAAAAAAAGGATGTGTGAAACTTTGATGTGGATGAAATTTTGTGTTTTACCTCCCTTTAAGAGAATGAATGTTTGGGTAATAATGGTGATCAATAAAAAGGTGAAACTTCTAAAATTTTCCATATCAAAGTTCAGATTAAGAAGATAAAGGTAGATTCTCCCTTTGATTCTTTCTCTCAAGAAAATTTAATAAATTAAAATTATATAGACAAAATTGTGTTGGAAGTGTATACTCATTCTAATCCTTGTGCTCTAGGATGGGTGAAATAATGAGTAAAGATAAATGTTTCCCATCTATGTAAGGTCATGTTTTCAATGAGTTAACTTTTCATTGATGTTGTTGTGGATTTTTTACTTATTAATGTTCATTGTATTATATTTGGTAGTCCCCACATGTATGTGTATGATACCATATTCATGAGAATGGTGAATCAATATCAATTGGTCAAGGATGGGAAAGGCACATTATAAAATCATATAAACTAAAATATCAATTCTCATTGGTAAGTATTACTTAAGGTAAAAGTTATTGAATTATAGTGGCAAGAATTATTTTCTTCTTTTTAAATATAAGGGGATAGATGTATGAAATAATTTGCATGGAATACCTACTAATAAAAGGAAAAATATACTATCAGATTGTCTTCATTATTATTTCAATATTCATTAGCCTTTGTAGATAAAAGGAAAGGAACCATTCACTTCAACTTAAAATATGGTGAAAATAATATTATGTCACTCCAAATGATACATTAGAGAAAAGTGATATCATATATAAGATTGTATTGATTCAATTCATATAGTAGGAAAATATAGGAAACACTACATAATTATATTGGTAAGGCTGATACAATAAGAAAATGACATGCAAAGATGAAGAAGAAGAAGAAGAGGAAAAAGAGGGTAAAGATAAAAAAATAGTTGATATAATGTAAATATGAAATGATAATGAATATAGGTAGATATTAAAAATTATTGTGAAGAAACCTCTCAAAAATTACCACAAAGTAGCTCACCCTAATCTTAGATCACTCCTTATGATGTGAACTCAAGGAGATTGATGTGATAATGAGTCTTGAAAGATAAATCCTTAGTAACTAAAAAACATGAGGTGTATATAGTTTCCAATAAGCCTATATTGATTTATCTCTCACATTCAAAACCTTTGGTTATTAGCATTTCAATGAAAGGGTAAAATAAATATAATTTAATGGGGTCCAAGGCAACTCAATTCAATATTATGAGCCTTAATTTCCTTCACACACTTGGATATGGAAAAGTAAATCCATATGAATGGGCATTTTATTCAATAACTTTGGGCTCTATTAGACTACTTATATTTGTGGGTCCTTTAACATGTATGGATTTGTTATATGTTGTATCATCCTTGGATCATTATAATGTTATATTTAGAACCACATGGTTAAAATAAATGAATTAAATAATGGATATGTATAATATCTACATATCTTTTAATTATCAAGATCATCATAATTTATATGATCCTTATTCAAGGATTGATCCCATAATTAGTTATTACTTCAAATATACCATTATATGCTTCAACATGCTTATCTTTTGCCACTTCAACATTATACATGTTGTGTCATTCTTTGATTACTTTTACATTTTATGATACTTATCTCTTATATTGGTTTATTGCCTCTTCATGACATATTTTTTATTATTCACGGTTACTATCATGAGATACTACACTTGGACATCTAAATAATGATATTTTTTACCAATTTATTGGCATTTCATTACATATGACATATTTGGACTACTACATTCACTTATTGGTAAAAATTGATAGTAAATATTATATCCCAGTCTCCATGGTGATTATCTCACCACTATCAGTTCTTGTTTGTACTATATTTATGTCTGTATCACCATAATTATCCCATTGTAAGAGCTAACTGAGATTCATATCCTATAGTTTCACCTTTAAGTCCTATAATTTGTACTTGTCCATGTCCCAATATTAATTCTCAAACTCTTACTATAGATTATATCAAAACATCTTATTATCATTATATATTCATATACCTGATTCTCTAAAAGTGTAAATAACATTTACAACTCACTATGGGATGATGGTTGTACTTATTACTTGTCACTTGACTAATTTTTTGATACTTCAAGCAACGCATCTACTTTTGATACTATAGATATTTACATTATATATTAAATAAATGGTTTTACATGATAGAATATATCTTTCCCTTCATTGATATATCATTTTTACTATACATTACTTATTTTATTCTATATGTCATATCTTTCATGTGTTTTCATCCCTTTAGTTTGATTAATTTCTTCATCTATCTTATAGAATTTACACTTGGCACTTGTATTATTTTAAGTTGATATTATTATAGTTAATTGATTTTCATTTCTTTTTATGTTGCATTTCTTCTTTCCCTTGTGCATATTTATCAATGATGATATCATATATGTTGAGACATTCCATCCTATTTATTGATGATCCATTTAACATGTACACTAATAGGGTATGCGAGATGATGACTAACCCTATTTATATTGAAATAAAGTTATAAGAACCTCCTCAAGGTCTATATCTACTGGGTTTTAGTGCATTGATTTCACTTAGTTGTTCATTATGGTCTATTTTGGTTTGAGGGACCTTTATTGGTTTAAATTAACACTTATGAAAGGAAGATTATAATAAAAAAAATAAGCTCATTAAAATTTAGAAGCTAATTTAAATATGATTAATACTTAACCTTTATTAACTGAATTCAATAATTCATAAATAGTGATAATTAATTAACATGCAATATATATAAAGCTTTAACAACTGATTACAATCTAAACTACTTTAAAACTAATATAAAAATGGTTATAAAAATATCAAAAGAGAGAGGGTATGGATAAATAAAATATGATCCTAATTTGTAGAGATAATAGATATTATTATATTGAGTATAAAAATTCATTGATAAAACCAATCTTTACTTGGCCATTATAACACAACCAGAAGACATAGAAGGTGTAAGAGTATGAGGACAATGTTAGTTATGCAAAAGAAGGAAACAACGTCACCATTACATGTTTAGATAATGAATATCACTTCAATTTATTTAAAAAAAGGGGTAATTCATGAAATAGTGATTCATATTCATCACATAATCATGTGAATACATAACCATGTCCTAACAACTTAACTCATACAAAAGAAAAAAGAACTAACTAGAAGTTAAGGAAATATATAAATAAAATGGGAAAATCTATCTGATATCCTATCTAACCATATATTATTATATTATTTTATCAAATATCTAACCTTTATTTAATAAAATATCTATTTTTATAGAAAATTCAAGCCTTGGGTTCATTACTCGACCAACCACTAGGTGGTTACAAGAATTTAATGAGATAAATCTGTTTAAAATTTTAATTTTAGAGGATCCTAATAAATCCTTAAGAAATTAATATTAAGGATAGGTTGGACAAATTTTAATTCAATTAAATTTGGTAATAATTGGTTGTAACTAGTTGGAGTGATCAGTTAGCCATACCTTATGTAATTGACACCATTCCTTATTAAGGCAATCTTTTATACTTTATATGATCCTGACTCGATCTTAATGTGCATGAAATGTTTATTATTAATGATACCACCTTGTTGGAATTGAATTATAAGTATTAATAACAATAAAAAATTTATATTTCCATCTATAATTTGAAATTATAGGTTAGATTGGACATAAATTTGATTTTTTGTCCTCGGTCCTTGATAGTTTGATAGGTTAGACCAACCTTCAATTTTGATTCTTGTGTCACTCAAGATGACTTAGAAAATTTAATTGTACATAATTTTATACTATTTTGACCTTTTATACATGGTTATATCTCACTATTTGGATATTTTAGAGTGTCCTTAGTTGGTAGAGTCAGGTCACATGTCTTTTTCTTACTCACTCATTACTTGGATGAAGGCCAAAGGTATACTATTCACTTTACAACTTCTGTGAGAAGAGATTTAACCACATGGAATAATATTGCTTACATAATGTTATTATATTAATTTTAATCTACATTTACCATTCCATGCCATGGAGAAGTAGGATTTCACCACATGGCATCATCCCATTTATACACTTGATCTCTTACTTGCCCAAACTTTATTGACTATCCTAGGGCCATGGTGAAGTGGGATTTTGACACTTGGAACTATATCACTCATCCATATCCTTGTTAAAAATCCCAAAATTGACTAAGTATTGGAAGTTTAAAATGAAAAATTCCAAACCCAAAAGTGTTGAGTGAATGCCATATGGAATTTTAAAAAAAGCCACTTACACCAAAGAGAAAAGTAGTCGTTAGTCCCCAAATTTTAAATTCAAATGTTTAATAACCAAATCCAAAATGAAATTTAAAGGGGAAAAAATCTAATTTTACCCAATATTTAGTCCATTTAATAAAAAATTACTAATTTTTAAAAGTGAAATGATATAAACACTTAGCCATTTGACCATAAATGCACCAAACTACCAAAAGAAAGACACCAAAAATTGTCAAATAAAGCTATAAAAATATAGGGATTTAAGGCCCTATTTTAATATTGATGATTTTATAGGTGAAATGACCATAAATTTTAATCTTTATGGATCTTACATGTGGGATGGGAGGAGTAGAATTGGAAAATGAATGAGAAAAATATTTGAATGGCAATTCAGAGAGATAGAAGGGAGATGGTGATAGGTCGATATGACAAGGTAGGGGGATGTCACTCATAAAATTGGGTAATACCATTTATAAATTCATGATAAGTACATATTACTTTTCCCTTCTAACACTTCAGTGAGGAATAATTAGATAAGGTAACATAAAAAGATTCCCTTGGTCGAGGAAATGGTAAGGTTACTTGGGCTGATAAGCTAAAAGACAAGGTTTTAAAACAAAAGGAGATTTGACCAAGTGAATAAATTATGATCTCAAAGGATGATAATGAACTTCACATAAAAATCCCTAAGATATTGAAATAAATATCCTCTTTAATAATGGAATGTGCTTTAGTAGGCAAATTTTTAAGGATTAGGCCTAATATTGATGTGTTTAGAATATGGGTGGAAAGAAAATGGAAAACAAATTATTTTATGAAGATTTTTTCTATGACTAATGGGTTATTTTTTATTATATTTAGATAAGTGGATTATTGTGCACAAATTCTAGTTAGAGGATCCTATTTTTTTGGTATATCTAGTCTATTTTTGAAGAAATAGCAGCCAAGTTTCAATTTAGAGAGATAAAACATGAATCTAATGCCTATTTGGGTAAGGTTTCCTAATATTCAACTAGAGTTTTTATATGAATACTTTTTTATAAAAATTTATAATACTTTTGAATATCTAATTGCATCTGATGCAGTGACAAAATCAAGAACCAAGTTTGTGCATGCTAGATTTTGTGTTAATGCTTTTGTTAATAAAGAACTCCCTAATTTTTTTCTTCATAGATAAATAAGGGATTTGAAACAAAAAATATAATTTGAAAACTTTTCTATGTTTTTATAAAAATTTAATAAAATATAAAATGTTATAAAGATCTATCCACAAGTTTTCAATAATATATTTTTTCAAATAGAGAGGAAGATTAACCGAGTTGGAAGAAGAAAGATCATATCAATGTCGATACAAATTCCAAATGTGTTGAAATGGAGAAATTGTTTCAAATTAAAATATATAATTCCATCCATGTTGACCCATTTATCTAAATTTATAATGATATATTTTTAAAAATTAAGGTGCAAGAGGAGGGAAAGGATTTGAGTGAAAAAGGCTCTACACAAAAGTTAGTGGAAGATTTAGACATGGATAAAAAAACAAATAGATTAAATAGAGATATAATATGATTTAAAGACTATATAATAAATAATATCTAAGAGGTAAAAAAATATATTAAATAACCAAAATATCAAAATGGTATAATCGATATTCAGGATGCACAAAGTTAGGAGTGGGATCTACATAGGTAAATTTCATTAAGGATAGTTCCTTTACTCTTTTAATAAAATATTTATCTTCTCTTGTAAGCTTAATTTTTTTGATTTTATTCTCTTATAATGGGAATAAGAAAACATGGATTTAAAAATATTCCCTTATTAAGAACAAGACATGTTAAAAATTGCATAACAAGTTGCAAAGTCTCACCCTAGAGACATAAAAAAAATTGAATTTCTTTAGTTCTAAAAAATCAGGGAGTCAATCAATCCCCAATAAAAATCAAGGATAAAGGATAAAATACTCAATATATGAATAAAATAATGGGATAATATTATCTAAAATATATTCTCCTTATAAATTAGGCAAAAAAAAAGAGGTACTGAGAAGAGTAATAAAAGGAGAAGTAACAAATGGATCCCAAGAAACTCTCCTTTACAAAGTGAGAAAATTTTAGTATAAAATATTATGATAAAAGTTATTTAGTGTAATATATGAGGTTTTAAGGGTATTAATAAACATAGAGTCTTTAGGTATTTTATAATGAGTCATAATTTGATGGTCTTAGCTATTCAAGAAACATAAATGGATGAAATTTTTTTTGAGGAAAATAAAACAAAACTTTGGAAAGAAGAAAAAGGTATGTTTATTATATCTTTAAGATATTTTGATGGTTTATAAAATTTATGGAGTAATAATTATTTTAGGTGATGTGGTTAGTATATCTAGACATCATTTAGCAGTGTTTACAAAGCTAATTTTAAGGATTTTATATGGATTATTGTAAGATATTTTAACATGCCTCTTTTATCGAAGGAAAAAATGAGGCACTCAAGTTTTTTTAGATAGCATGGAAGATTTAGCCTCTTTTATTTCTAATTGTAATCTCTTAGATTTATACATCAAAGGTACCCATTTCACATGATCAAATATAAGAATAGGATAAATATTATTCAAGTAGTATTAGATAAGGTTTTGGTCTCTTTAGAATGGATCATTTTAAAGGATTCATTCCTAAACCCTCTCTTTAGAATATGATCAGATAATAATCCATTGGAGTTATTGGTAGAGGATAAAACTAGAAATCAACACACACCATTTAGAATGGATCATATGTGGTTCAAACATATATAAATTCATGATAAAGTTATAGAATGGTGGGATGTAGAGGCACATGATCAGTCATGTTTATAATAATTATGAAGATGAAAATGTAAAAAATAATATCAAAATATGGAACAAGAAGGTATTTGGAAACATTTTTTCTCAAAATAAGGGATTAAGGGATGAAATATCTAACCTAGAGGATAATATATCAATGCATGGATTAGATGCTCATAATAAATTGAGGGAAAAATAGATTATCTATAAATATAAATCTTTATTAGATAATGAATAAGCTTTCTGAAGAAGACAAAATTCAAGATCCATTTGGCTAATAGAGGGTGATAGGAAAACTAAAATCTTCCATCTTACCACCCTAAAGCATAGAACTCATAATTTCATCAAGGAACTCTAGAGGAGTAAAGTAGAATTTAGTTTAGAAAGGTATGTCATTAAGAAAGAGTGTATTAATTTTTTAAAAAGTCTATATGATGAAAATCTTAGAGTTAATGTAAGATCAGAATAATATATTACTTATGTAATCCCATAGTTATTTTCAAGTGAGGACAACTTAATTCTTATAGCCTGCACTTTAGTTGAAGAAGTTAATTATTTTCCTATTGAATAAGGATAAAGACTTTATACAATATGGATATCCTATAGCTTTGTTTTAGGTATTTTTTGATATCATGAAGCAATATCTAACAAAAATAGTGAATATATTCATCTATTCTGGATAACTGCTAAAAGAGTTCAACAACTCTTTCAATTTTATAATTCTATAGAAATAAGGGCCTCAAACCTCATAGATTTCCATCCTATCATCTTGTTCAATTTTATTTAAAAAATTAATACCAAAATTATATTTATAATATTGTATCCCATCATGGAGAAAATAATTTACATTCATAAAGGAATCTTTGTTCCAGGAAGACATATTTAGGATGACATAATAGTGGTACATGAGACCTTGCACTCTATGGGAAAGATTAATCAAGAAAGTATGGTTCTCAACCTTGATATGAAAAAATCCTATGACACCATTAATTGGAGGTTTTTGGATAAATTTTTGATGTAATTTTGGATTTAAAGAATGATTTAAGCAAATTATAAATAATTGCATCTCATCTATCATGTATTTAATCCTTATAATGGAGTCCAAAGAGGGTATTTTAATAGAAAAAGAGGCATCATGCAAGGTGATACTTTATCCCCATTTTTATTTATTATTATGGTAGATTCTTTAAGCAATTTCCTTTAAATATCCCTAACTAAAGGAGAATTTAAAGGGTTCCAACTAGCTTGGAATGTGGATCCCTCATTATATCAAAAATTTGTTAATAATATGATAATTATGGTTGAATCTTTAGTAAGAGAGGAAAGAGAATTAAAAAAATTTATTCATATTTATGAAAATTATTCTAATCAGAGAAATAAATTTGAAAAAATCTTGTTATATGTCTTCAACACACTTGAATTAAGATTAAATAGGATTGATGTCATACGGGGGTGTCATATTAAGGAGTTACCAACTAATTATCTAGGAATGCCTATATATAATGATAATTTACCTTCCATAGTATGGAACCCTTTATTGGGGAGATTTTATAAGAAGATAGTTTAATGGAAAAAATCTATTTTATCCCAAGTAGGTAAGTTATATCTCATAAAAAATACCTTTAAATGTAAACTAATTTATTTGATGTCCTTGTTCAATATTCTTAAGATGACAATGGAAAAACTTGAAAAGATTCAAAGAAAATTCCTCTAGGATGGATCAAAAGACCAAAATATACTCCCTTTTGTGGCATAAGAAAGGATGTATACTTAAAAAACTAATGGTGGTTTAGGAATAAGTAAGCTTGTATGGATGAACAAGGCTCTAGTCACTAAAATGGCCTAGAGATTCATTACATCTTCAACTCATTGGGGAAAATGTTATGATCCACACTTATAATAATTGGAAAATATGTAAAATAAAATGTATATCAACATAACAAAATATATATTTGTGGAAAAATATGTCCAAATATTAAATATATGTAGAAATAGAATACCTTTAAGGAAGGGCAACACCATATAATACTCTTTTAGGAAGGAATAACTCCATAATGTCTCTTCAAGGGGACAACCTCTAATATCCTCTTATAATAGAAGACTCAATGCTTGATTTATCTACAATGATAATAATGTCATTTATATAGACCTATATCTAAATAATAATGTATGGGTAACCTCCTAATACCAATGTAGGCTGACCATTACCCAATACACTAATTCCACAAGTTACTCCATTATCCTAATATATTGGACCCATATAACTAACTAAGGGGGATTCATGCCACATGTCAACATCTCCATCAACCCATATACATTAATTTATCATATCCCTAGATACATAGCATTACTTCTCTCCTTGACATGTTTCATCTTCAAAACATAAGAAGAAACCAAATAATGAGTGTGTCTCAAATAATTTCACACTTGTCTCCAATATTGATCATCTAGCCATCCATATGTGATCTTGGAAGGTGATATCTCTGCAAGCTTATTTCCAAATTCCATTGTGTTCCTCTAGTTTTCTTCATGATCATAATTATACTACTTTGGTGTCTATGCATGATTATTCCTCTTTTGTTTCCATGTACCATATTCTACTGTGCTACTATGATTCCATCCATGACCATAGTATGTATTTTTCCATGGATAGTCATAATGATTTCCCCATTCAGTCCATGTTCCATAGGCCATGCACTACTCTAATTCCATACCTAAACATAGTAGTTATTCTATGGATTCCATGCATAGTCATAGTGATTAGAAATATAATTTCTTGTATAGCCAATATTATTATTGTTGTGACATTCCCTCACCAGGATCCATGATTATTTCCTCTCATGATAATGTGGGTGTCTATATACCTCATTTTTTTCTAATATTTTGACATTATCCACCTTTTATTCTACCTCTTGAGTAGATGAAGTGTTCATTTCTGATTGTAGTGTGTCTTTATCTATGTCATTTTAATCTTCCTCATGTTCTTCACATATATTTCAATATCATCCTCATGATCTGTGTTGACTATTATTGGTGCCTTTCCCACTATGATATCCTATAAAGTGACCTTATTTTTCCTATACCAAAACTTAATGAACTTATTTTGAGAATTAATATTGAATTTTCCCGAAGTCTCTAACCATGGATATCCAAGAACAATATCCACATAATCCATATCCAAAGCATAAAAATATGAATGCAAAACATATTTTTTCATAATGAGCTTCAAATATTCCAACATTGGAATATTCTTACCATCTACTTGAACCTCCTTGATATTATTTACTTGAACATGTAGATGCTTAGTCATATGCATGTTGATGAATTTATACTTATTGGTAGGGTTTATAGACACAACAACTTTATTATTTTGAATGCATCCATGAAATTGAAAAATTGACTTAGATTTCTTTGGAGCCAAATTATTTGGACCCTTATCATCCATTTTTTCTTTTTCTTCTTTGAGATCCTCTACCTCTCCTTATGCACCATTTTTACCTTCTTCATTATCATTATGCTCAATTTCTTCATCATCTTCATTACCATAATTATTTTCTTCATCCTCTTTTTATTTTATATCCCATTGATCTAGGAAGACCTGTTCCATTTTTTCCCATGAAGAATACCTTTATATGAAGCTCAACTTATTAAATCAATGTTGTGCAAGCCTAAACAAAGAAATATTTAAACATGTTTTCCACAAAATTTTTTTGAGTGTTATTCTCCTTAAAAATGAGCCACCATTCTTTAGCATCAATATCATCCTCCCCTAAAAATACTTGTAACTTCATGATTCATAAAAAAACTAGGGTTTATGAAACCCTAAAATTTCAATAACTTATTATAAACTAATAAAAATAGTCCTAAATTTTTATTGTAGCTTTACCTTATGATATTTGAACTTCAAGAAAAATTTTGTGAAAAAATTACACAAATTTTTGCCTATAGAGTGAATCTATTAAAAAACATAGAATCACAATAAATCACTCCAAAAACATCAAAATAATATAAAATTATGTTTTTACCTTTCATATGTTATGATACAATATAAACAAAAATTTTAAAAAAAAATTCCTTATATTTCATAAGATATGATGAAATGAGTACAAATCCTAAAATATTAATAAATCCCTCAAAACTAATCACGAAGGATCTATTTTTTTACTAGGAATTCTTTTAAATATTTTTCATATTTGATAAAAAAAATGAAAAAATTCATAGAGATTAAAATATATTGATGATTCTAAAAAACTAGGGTTTCGCTCCACACATATTGCCCAAATCAAAGCTCTGATACCACTTGTTATGATCCACACTTATAATAATTGGAAAATATGTAGAATAAAATGTAGATCTATATAAAAAAATAGATATTGGTGGGCCAATATGTCTAAATATTCAATATATGAAAAAATAGAATACCCTTAAGGTAGGGCAACACCATACAATACTCTTTTAGGAAGGAATAACTCCACAATGTCTCTTTGAAGGAACAACCTCTAATATCCTCTTACAATAGAAAAATCACTTCTTGATTTCTCTACATTTATAATCATGTCATTTATATATACCTCTATCTAACTAAAATGGATGGGTAACCTTCGAATCCTAATGTAGGTTGACCATTACCCAATACACTAATTCCACAAGTTACTCCATTATCTAAATATATTAGACCCATATAACTAAGGGGGATGTGTTCCACATGTCAACATCTCCATAAACCCATATACATTAATATATCATATCCCTAGATACATAGTAGAAAAAATATCTAGAATAAATATCTGAATTCAAGAGAATATTTATATTTTTTAGAAAAGGCCAATTTGTGAGAGGTTTCAACTTTTATAATTTTATTGTGACCACTAAATAGAATATTTTTAATGGTTGTAAATGGAAGGTTGGTAATGGAGAAAGGGTAATATTTTGAGAGGATGCTTGGTTATTTGAGAAACCTCTTACCTCTTTAGAATCATGGAATTAAATTTTGTCCATCATCTAAATCTCTCAGGGATGCATGGTATAAGACTAAATCTAAAGCTCCGAAGAGGGGAAACATTGTAAGTAGCTCTCTAACACCACTCTCTAAGGGGATTATTTTTTTAATCTTAATAAACTTAACAACACCCTTCAAATCTTCCATATCTATAATTTATTTCAAGATGATGAATTGATTTGGATAAATTCCTTTGATGGAAATTATAGTTTTAATTCAAGTTATAATTTAATCTCTTCTATTCTTAGAGAGGATGTTCTTTGGTCTAAATTATGGATTAAAACACTTATCCCAAAGATTAACATGTTTATTTTTTTGGTTGTTAAAAATAAAATTTTAACCATAGACAACATTAAAAAAAGGGGTGTGCATATTGTGAATAAATGCTTGATTTATGAATAAGAGAATGAAACTAGGGATCACCTATTCATTTTTGATCTTTTGAACATAAATCTAGATCATGATTTTAGATAAATTCTAAATCAGTTGGGTGCAACTTCCTCATGTGCTATACTCATGGTGGACATGGACTTATTCTCCATTTTTCAATGATAAAATGAGTTATATTTGGAACCTATCCATGCCTCATGTTATCTAGGGTATTTGGAGGGAAATGAATAATAAAGTGTTTAGAGATAAGAAATTCCTAAGTGAAAAGGTGGGTGATTAGATTTTATAAATCATTAAGGAAAGCTTTATATTTAATCCTTCAAGTAAACCCAATATAATAATATATGAGGATACAAAGATAGTAGTGAATTGGAATATAGAGGATGAAAATACACTTGCTAATGATCCAAGTGCATGTGATAGAAAAAACTAAATGGATAACCCTAACTCTTGATTAGGTGAAACTTAACTTGATGGGGCTTCTAAAGGAAATCTAGGGGATACAAGGGAGGAAGAATCTTGAGGGATGAAAGCCAATGTTTTATTACTATGTTTTTAGGAGGGATGGGTGTGCAAATAAATCATTGGGTATAAGTTATAACAACTATGTGGGGTTTAATATTGTCTAAACAATTAGATATTAACAGGCTTATAGTAGGAGACTCTTTAAATATCATCAATAGTCTATCCTATAAAAATATGATTGGATGGATAATTGAAAAAATTATGGAGGAAGGATTTATTTTAACTGAACCCTATCAATAAATTATAATTTATAATAATGTAGGGAAGGGAATTAGTCTATTGATTGGTCTAAAAATCAAGGGGTGAACTTATCCATGCTAAAAATATAGACCAACAAGGAGGACTTATCCATAATAATTTGTCAAAAAGATCGAAGTGGAAGCCTAACTCACAAGACAATGATTATTTATCCATGTGTAAAATCATTAGAAATGATCTCAACACTAGATGTTATATCATGTTTCTATATATGGTAATCATGATATGGAAATTCTTAACACATGCAAAGGGTATGCTATGATTGTACACCTTTTTTCCTAATTATGATGTTAGCATGTGCCAAATATCTAAGTATATCAATAATGAGAGTAGTAATAAATCCCTTAAGCATTATTTTATAATATAGTTATTCAAGGTGATAAGAGAAAGAATAGTTTCCAAGAACACAAAATTTTGGGGAGCTTCATAAGACTGAACTAATTATGCTAGATAATATCAAATTAAATAGAGTTATGGAATATTCTACAACAAGGAGTCATGGATAATTTTATGTAATGGATTTAAGGGTATGATAATCATGTGTCTTAGATGTTTGTGAAGGGATAGAATATAAATATTATAGATATTAATGGGGTTAAAATTTAAATCACAGAGGACCTAATAGCTCCTATCATAGGTCTAAAAGTGGAGGGAACCAAAATCTAAAAGATTAGTATAAATTGCAATGAGGAGAATATTTTTTTTCTCAAATGGGAGAAGATCAGTCTTCTAAATAATGGTTCTGCCTAGGAAAGTCTATCTTAGCTTTATGTAGATGTGTCCAAACAAATCATGTTGTATATCACCCTATAAGGAAGATATAAGGTAGTTCACTTGTCACATTTCATTTTTATGAATTATTTTAAACATGATATGCCTACCAATATTCCTTTCAATATTCTACATTCCCTTGAGAGTTATTTTTTGGATGTCAAAAGGGGTAAGAAAACTCTCCTCCTCCATCAACCTATGATTTTCCTAATTTACAAATAATTCAAAAGAGTTAATAAGGGTTCAAAGTGTTTACTGGGGGGAAGACACAATCTTGGAAAGAAAGGAAGTAAACCTTCATTTAAAAGAGAAACATTTGTGTTGAAGGAAGATAAGGATGATAAGGTAGTAAGAAATGTTAAGAAAGAGGGAATTTATTCCAAAGAGGACTATCCTAACCTATAGGGAAAATAAAATGATCAAAACCTTAGCTTTAAACATAACTTAAGGATTAATTCAAAAACTTTAAAAGTTGGATTATGTGAAGGGGAACCTCTTAATGATGAATGTAACTCACATGAGAACCCCATGGAAATTTAGGAGGATAAGATCTATGAAATAGTGGAGGGCCTACAACTTATTAAAAAAAAATCAATTATATTCTCTTTGGATGATAGGGAAATAAGGGAGGATACATTCATTGATGAATTTAAGAAAAAAGGAAAAGTAGAATCCCCATTAGTTATTATATATATATATATATATGTATAATATCCTAATTCTGAATTTCATATGCTTGGGGACTTTCTTAGAAACTAAATCAAGTAGGACAAGATGGGGGAGGAGCTTGACCTAAAAAATGTGTTTATTAGGCGGTTCTTTAGGGACCATCCTACACTCAAGGATAAATTAAAAATATTGTAGTATGAATTTATTATTCTCAAGAATAATAAGGATATTACTAAAGTGAATTCACAGTTAAAACTCTTGAGGATAAGGCAAATTTGTTGCAATGATAAAATGTGGAGTAGAGAGAGAATATAAAGTTGTTAGTGGTAGTAAGCAAAGCCTCTATGAATAAAAACATATTTGGCATTGAATCTATTAAAGGAATTTTTGGATATATGATTGTTAAGTCTGAGGCCTCACCCAATAATAAGTATAAGTTTAGTGGATGTAGAAAGTAGGTTGGGTAAATCTATCACTAGTTCTTAAATCTAAATAGAGAATTGAAGATCATGACTAGAAACTGAGATGAGGTATTTGGAGGTCAAAAATAATAGTTGTCTTTGTACTATTTTCTTACTTTTTTAGAGATGTCTAGATTTGTGTAGCTTGTGGGACTTCATGTTTTAAATTCTTCTCTTATCAAGGCTTCTAGGCCCTCTTTATTTTGATTCTATTTATAGAGTTACATCCTTAATTAAAAAACCATTTCTTTTACTAATAATATTTTTTAAAGATCTATGGATGTTGATGAGGATGCCAATGTATCCTTCACTGGTATGGTCTTACCACCTTACATCTACTCACTTAGTCACTTCTTAACCAGGGCTTAATATATGTTGACTATTATTTGGTTAAGTTGAAATGAGATCTCACTATGTGGCATGATATCACTCATCTGGGAAGCTATGGGCCTTGGATTAATGTTAAGATATATGGAATATGGGGATCTGATATCTTGAAAAGTGGCATCATCTTAGTTACTTAGGGATTTATCATAAGTTCAACATATACTAACTACCCTAAGGCCATATAGAAGCATGATTTTACCATATGGCATCATCTCATTCACATATGGTCTTAAAGGCCTAATATTAAGGATCTACATGCTCTGATGAAGTGGGGACATTAGATAATGACACTTATAAGCATCCTATGCATCTAAGAGGTTAGGACCTAATATGAAAATTTAGAGGGCCCATGGAAGCAAAATGGTGAGATTGAGACACTTGACAACATCTTGTTTATCCAAGAGCTTGTAGATTAATGAAAATAAACTAAGTCCTAAAGAGGCATGAAGAAGTGAGTGAGTGATAAGTGACATATCTTAGAATGTTTAAGTATTGTGGGAAGAGTAGTGACCATTATCCTATGAAAAAATAAATTAAATATTAGTCTTTGAATTTTAAAATTAAACAAAAATGACTAAGTCATAAGCCAAAAGAAAGATAAAAGGTAAATAAATACTCAAATAAAAATGATTGTTTTACCAATATTAAGGCTATTTTGACCCATTAATCAAAAATTGACTATGTAAAAACATAAAACCCTACTAATATTAGTCATTTTTACTTGAAAAAAGTAAAAATGTTATTAATTGGAGATAAAATCACTAAATAAAATAGTCATATCTACTCAAAATTATAGCCAATTTAGTCCAATAAAAATTAAATGATAGTCTAAAAATTAATAAATAAAAACTCTTAGTCCATTTAATTAGATATGAAGTAAAATTAGACCAAATTGATAAGGAATAGAATGCAAAAACTCTAACAAAGTTAGATAATTTTCCTAAATATAAGTCATTTTTTATCACAAAGGGATAATTTTACACATTTTAAAACATGTTATAGAAAGTCCAAGACCTTTTAAACTTAGGAAAATTCAAATATTTATATCAATGAAGACCCAAATCTAATCCTTTAGACTAAGAGCTTATAATGAAAATTACAAGTTCAACGTTTGTTACAACAATAAATAAAGTCTAACACAATGATTACAACATCTTAGGGACTTACTTAGGTCTAATAAATAGATCAAAAAATCCAAGACCATAAGCCTCATTAATATAAAATACCATACTTGAGATTAAAAATAGGTTTTATGATTTCATATCAAAATTAAGGCATGTTGTGAAGGCAACAATAATTAGTGATTATACTTGGAAATACACTTGAATATTTTGGAATAAATAAACATATTTATGAACCCAAAATTTTTGGCCAAAATAGTGCATGGAACATGAAAAAATTCAAGAAATGAAAATATGAGAGTAGCTAAGTGACCAAATTCAATATTCCCATTAACCTAGTGTGTGTTATTAAGTTAACTTACTAGTTCTTATAATCTATAAGGACTAACTGCAATGGCTCCAATCATCAGGTTAGTGAATTATACCTTGAAACATTTACTTGGACATTACTTCATTGCTAGCTAGGTATCCACAGTGATGATGGAGTTGTATCTAATCTAACTCAAGGTTTTTCTCTATTTGAACCAACATACCCCAATTTTTTAAAATTAGGACCTTTGAAAAACCTTAAGAATAAAACATGGAAATTTAAGCATGTCAAGGTCTTTTATATAATTTGAAGATCATCCACATTGTTAAAAGGTAGGCTTATGTGGTTTTATTTTGCTTTAATCTGGACTAATAGTGATAATGAGATTTATTTGTCTTTTAGTTATAGGTTCCATGGCATGTATTCCTAAGAATTCTATATTCAAAAACCCTAGCAAACCCTCAATTCAAATTTTAATAAAGGAAGGAAATAAATTAGAAAGAATCATTTGAAAATTCATTTATGGACTTGAGTATAAAATGCATATTCTATGCTTAATCATGTTTTGAACACAACTAAAAACCTTGGTCCCCTTTGTTATTCCCCCCCTTTTTATAGTTCTTTATGGCCTAATTAATGTCATATTGTAGGTTCCTTTTAATATTTCCCAACTTAGCATAAGGTTTTAATACTAAATCCCTAATGTATTCATTAATACAATTATGACCTTAGTCTTAACACTTTAAGCCTAAGTATTTTATGTATCCATGGTCCTAAAACTTCCTTACATCTTGGAAGATCTTATGGATATCACTTTATCATGGAATTTGATATAATGGAGTGAGGATAACCTAAACTTTGAATTAAATAACATACATCTATAGTGATCTAATGGTATGCACTTACTCGCTAGGACCCAATCAGATGAAGTGAAGCATAATTAAAAAGTCAAAAGGATATAGGAGACCAAAAAGATGGACACACAGAACCATTAAATTTAAGGATTAAAAATAAAAAGGGGCCCACCTAACATGATAGCTACTCAAAATCAAGCCCCTAGATCAAGATCCTATGGTTATCACTTTATCGTGACATTTGATCCAATGGAGAGAATTAACACTGAGAGCCTACGAAGCCCTATGAAAATTCCAAGTGGTGTTTTCACATTTGGTCTTAAAGATTTTAATGAACTTAAAATTGATATTCACATGATCATCATTAAAACATCCAAAAAGATGAATTTGATGCCCGTGTGATCGTCAACTTTAAGCCCATTAAAATGAAAGTTTCACTGACTTGAACTTGATGTCCATGTGACCATCAATTGATGCGTATGAGGCTGTATTTGATTTCTATGAGACCATCAATTTTAATTTAATTAAATATATTACTCAAGGTCAAATGGTATTCTAAAATCCTATTTAAATAACATATAAATAGATTTATAATCTAAAGGAAGTGCTCAAAAGATGCTAAAAATTTGGAGTCTTTGACTTGCAAAATATGGAAATGGTCTTGTGAACTAAATACTTAGTCTAAATTTATAGGGAAGGGTCCCCATGGAATTTTATTTAAAATATCATAAAACTTAAACTATGAGCTTATGTTAAGTCTTATTTTAAAAGGGAGGTCCTTGTCACATGAAGTTTAAGCTAACCAAAGGTTTTCATATATGGTGGCCTAGACTATTTAGACCCTTGCACCTTTGTTATAAATTAGAAACATAGACATAAATTCCTTAGCCTAAGGTTTATTTCATAATTAATAAACACAAAATAGACCACTTAGGCTAAGGAACTTAAGCATAAATTATGACTATTAATGTACTAACTTAACATTCAGGAATTTTTTGTAGATCAATTGTTCATGCCCCATCACTAGATTTGATCTAATGGTACAGGGTTCCTAAATACTTTTCAACAAAGCCCTGAGAGCTCATAAAATTGATGCATGGTAAAAGCACGTTCAAGGTCAAGATGGTAAAATTATTTTATGGTTCATGCTTCACCACTAGATTTTGATCCAATGACATTAGGGAACTCATGACTTTACAAATGCCCATGAGCTCATTTCATGGCCAATACTAATTTGACAAAGAATTGACAAAATATTTAGAGCATAGAGAAGGCACATAAAGTGCCAAGTGTCATGACCATGGGGTTTACAATAAAAATACCCAATCATGGCCCAAGGCTCTAATTATAATCAATGGCTCATGCTAATCTAGGATTTTGATCCTATGGTGCGAAATGAAGAAGGTATTTTAAATACCAATAGCTAGTATTCAAATGTCATTTATGAAAAATCCCATGAAAGGTCCAAACCAATGCCACATAGGCACCACATAAGTAGAAAAGGACAAAATTCAAGATCTTGTGGGCTCAAAAACATAAAGGTATAAAGGCAAAGGTACAAATCAAATACAAGGCACTTATAACTTGAAGCCTAGATATATTTCACCATTAAATCTTGAAAACCCTAAAACCTACATAAAAATGACTTGAATGGACTCAATTTGTTACAATTTGATCAAAAGAGAACTTCATTGTGTCTTTTAAGAACAAGAGAGCTTTCATAGAGATCATTTGTAATCTGATGTGAACAATTAGCAAAGATAGAGACCATGGTAACCAATAGGCAGTAATTGAAGGAAGAAACTACGATCTATTTAAAAATAGATAATAAGGGTTGGATCTTTAAGGATACCAAATTAGACCTCATAACATTGAATGTCTAGGGAAATAGGAATTGGTTCAAACTCTTCTTCATGATAAAATAATTACAATCCACTTCATAGGAGGAATAGAGGAATGCCACCACAAGCAGGTGGCACTATGACTTGGTTACAATCTAGATGGTTGGCCTTCATCATGCCATGGAAAAATTAGAGGTATTACATTGTATTGACATCCTTGCCCCCATATTTATTGATTGTATAATACAAAATGAATGGATAATTAGGGAGTGGAACTCAAAAAGGGTAACCTACATTTCCATATTGATTTTGAGAAGTAATATAAGCTCCCTCTCCCACATGTGGACCTTTCCAAAATCAAAGAGTGGACTAATAACCATTATTTGGACTCTATCCTTAAAACCTAGTTGTACCAAGGACCTCATATCTTTAGAAAACTTGAGGGCAAGATCCTTATCATAAAATTTAGAGAGGGAATTAGGGTAATAATGACCCTATTTAACTAAGCCTTTGGTGCCCCTTCAACTACTTATATGAATAAGATCTAGGTCCTATAGGTGCACTACATGGTAGAGGAGAAACTTACCCCTATAAATGGAGTCTTAATCAGTGTTTTCCTAGCCATAAAATTAAACTCCATTAAAATAAATACATCAAAGAAATTATTTATGATCTCATACCTACTTTATTCCCTTCTTTCCTCAATCACCTTCCCTAGGATTAGGTATTGGTAACCAGAGGGAAAGACAATGATTTCATTTTACTATTCCAAATTGCACATCTTCAAGTATATGAATCACATGTAATTTATTTGTGACTACATTTATCTAGCTATAGTGGGGGCCATCACATGTGTTTCCATGCCTAGGGTCCACCCCCTCATTAAGAGGTATGTTGAAATGATAGGTGATGTATGGTATTACCCTAATTGTACAATCATTAGGATATAAAGAATCATGTCCCAACCTTAAAAGCTACTAGTATATGTTATAAATAAGATTCTAGAGAAGTAAATTGCATCCCAACTCATCCATGGATGTGATAGGACTTGAAAAAATAATAGGAAGGGTCTACTCCACCCCTTCCCCTTAATATTAGGAAAACCATAATAAAAGATTAGAAATGGTGGAAATCATGTCCACACATAGGGATTCATTTGTCTTCCAATTGGATGAAATCTAGATGTGGGATCCAAAGAACATAGTAGGTGAGCATCTAAGGGACAAAAAAATTACAAATCTATAATATGTACATCAACTTGATGTCCATGACACCATATATATTAAGTCTAAGAAGTATGAAGAGATAATTGCCAGGGTCTAAGGCCACAACATTAAACTTGAAGACAATTTAATCAAGGATAACAAGCCATATAGGGAGCATGGAAAATTCATCCTTAGCAATATCACTTACTACTTGGGCCACTTTGAATAGCCCATGAGTACCCTTAGGTAGTGAAATAATAACTACCACCCTAATAACAAGTTGAGCAAGTTCAAGGTGAACAAGACAAAGGAAAGGAGAAAGTGGGAGAGGTGAAATTGGAAGAGAGGCTTGGAGAGGGGACCCCATATTTAGTACTCCCATAAATTCCACCTTCTGTAGTTCAATACCTAAACATGATAGCCTTAGATCTAGAGGAGACACTTGAGGGCACCCTCAAGGAACTTGCAGAAGCCTATGAATTTGATAAGGAAAGGAAGCCCAAAGAAGATAGAGGAAAATATTTTATCCCAATAGCATCTCATGACAAGAATAAGGTAGAGATAGCACTAGTCCCTATGGGACAAAAGAAGAGACCAAGATTTACCTTCATTCATCCCACTACTGAAGTCAATCTATTTAGTGACGAGTTCCTAATTCATGGACTAGTCATTCCTGATTGGTTTATCTATGTAAAGTTACAAAATATCCCCTCTTTCTCATTTTTGGGCAATGATGAGGGTTAATGATGTTGAAATACAAGATGATATGAAGCTTTGGATAAGGGATATAGTGAAGGAGTAGGAAGAAAGGATAATTCTAGCTATTGGAGGACTAGAAGGCAAGAAGATAGATACTCTAAGGGCATCTAGTAGCTCAGGTGTGGAGGTCCAAAAAACTCACAAATTCAAGGAACCAATTACTACCATCTATTTCAACCTTGAGAAAGATGGGTTAGAAAGAATAACAACCAAGATAGCTATGGTTGGGATAGAATAATTCACCATTCAAAAGGTGGAACCATTTGTAGGATTAACCTCTATGGGAGGATAACAACTAGGTGAGGTTACCATTCATGAGGAAGATGTGAAAAGTTTAATTGAGGCCCAATCAACACAAGCTAAATATAGAGTCCAGGGTTTCAAGTAGAGGATCCATAATTTACAAAAGGAGAATGAAAACTAGCAAACATAGACAATTATATAAGTGTCAAATGCAATGATCAAAATGCTTGATGAGTCATTTTATGACATGTTTGAGAAACTTAAGTCAATGAAAGTAAGTTAAAGTGCATTATAAGGGTAGTGTGTACTAGCCAAGAATTTACTCACCTAATGAAAGGCCTTAGAAGATAAAATAATCTAACTCCTCAACATTCAAGTAAAGAAATAGATCCCAAACTTTAAGACCATTAGTTTGGTACATTTGAGTACAATTCTAGGTATTATGATTGAAAAGGTTCAAATTTTAAGTGCATGGCATAATGGTGTGGAAAGGGTCCTACAAGAGGATAAGGGCCTAATTTCAAGAATTAAAAAACTCCATGGGACCATGCTTATAGATCCTACACAACCCAATGCCCTTGGGATCATAAGTGATGAGGAATTCAAACATAGGGATACTTTGGTAACCCAAGAAATCAAAGAAAAAAGCCAAGGCAAAACTAGGGTTGATAAAAACAAAATCTTAGACATTATATTCAATGTAGGGGAAAGGATAAATGAAGTTAGGAGCATTAAATATGCCATGGATAGGAATGACATAAAATTTGATGACTTGATGGATCAAGAGGAGGATTAGATCATGAAGGTTATTGTGGATATAGAGATAATTAATGAGCAACATGAAAAGTCCATGAGCATCCTCCAATAATGACAATTAGAGGCCCCACCAACCAATTAGACAAAATTCTATTTTGTATAATTTTGTAACATTTTGAAATAGAATATTCCATTATAAAGGCATATGCTAGTTTGTTAGCATATTTTCCTCTAGGTCAGTATGATTGTGAAAAGCACATGTATTTTACAACTTGTAAGGATAATTATCCTCATCCTTGTACACTTGTATCTTGTTATTGACCAATTTACTACCTAATCTTCCTATAAAGGTATGTATTACCATTTATAAAATAGATACTTTTGAGCAAATTTTTATAATTTGAACCAATTAATATAATCAAAGGAATTCTACAAGGATTATCCATGTTTGATGTGTTAATTGTCATTTTTAGCTTTTCCCTCAATTACTAGTTAAGGTCTTGAATTTGAATAGTATCTTGGAATTCTGATTTGTATCCTAGTAATCATATGGTTTCTAATTTGTGCAACCTACTAGATTAGCTGATAGATATTTTGTTCTCCTTCATTTGTATTTTACTTTGTTTTCAAATGTGCATGTGTTATTTGATAAATAGTAGTAAATCTTTAAAGAAGAACTAGTTTTTACTTGTGATTTTTCACAATATCCCTTGAAATTGGCTTAGTTTATAGTGGAATTTGAGCTTAGGTTGTTTTGAATTGTATATTGGTATGAGTGCATAGTCAATTAAAATGGATGCTTTGTCATAATGTTTAAGGTTAAAATTGGTAATCACTCTTTTCTTTTCTACCTTACCCTTCTTTTTTCTCCTTTTTTATCCCAAGATCATTTTAGTTTTAACTTCATTATAAATATCCATTTAGATTATTTTGTATCTTAAACCAGAGTGTAATTCACTAAGCATTAGCATAGATTCTTAAAAATTCATGAATAATGGACCAAGGTGGCTCCCAGCCACCAAATTATATAATTTTTTTGGAATAGTTTATCTTACTCTATTTCTATTTCACCACAGGCAACTAGATTGATAGACCCTACAACTCATGCCTTAAATTTTCAAATTCTAAAATGAGAAGTGTTTTTTAAACACTAAGATCACCTATGGTTCATTTAGAAGCATCAATAAGAGAAGCTCTGTTGGCACTAGAAGGATGGCCTTTCTATGTGAATTCTTTGAATCTTTGTTGATCGTAGTATATATAAGATAAGATTAGTGTATCTTTGTGTTTTTTAGTGAAATATTTTATTAAAAGTATAAATATCATTGATATTTGCTTTTTATGATGCATCTTTGTGCTTCCTTAGACATAGGTGAAGGTTATTCAAGATGTTGATGCTTATTTTTGGTAAATTTAGCTTGAGCTTTAAATATCCATAATATCTAAAACTAGAATGACTTGTTTTGATCAAAGGTGGGAATATAATCCATAGATCTAAGTTCATTTAGACTTAGACTTATAAAGATAAATCATATTCATGTAATTGAAAGAAACTTTGAGCTATTTCAGCAAAAGATCAATGTCTTTTGCTATTTTTCATATCACCTCTACAAAATACGCTTAATGTGCAGGTATAAAACTTGTTCTTTATGAAAGTTAACTTGATACTTCATATTTTAGGTAGGATCTTATAATCTAAAATTGGACTTTCCCAAGATTAGAACAAGATCACACTCAAAAACTAGGGAGCCTTTACTTGAACTTGAGGTTCACAAAAAGGCCAAACATGACAAAGGTAGACATAGAAGGTCTAGATCCTTGCCAACTTTGCCTCTTCAAGGTATATATGCCTTCAATTTTTTCCTAAGTATGGCCTGGCTAGGAGAGTCTTCCATTAATATACTGGGTGTGGTACACGACCTCCCATGTAACCTTGAAAAGTACTTACCTACATTTAGTCCAATGGGTATAGTAACTGCCGAGGAATATATAACGTCTTTGAAGGTTACCTTAAGATTTATTAATATTGTGCATGATGATGTATATTGTAGGTTATTCCCATTTACATTTTAATATTTTGCTTATGAATGGTTTTTGAACTTGACTAATAATTACATCACAAGTTGGGATGATTTCAATAATGTGTTCATTGATCAATTTGGTAACATTATGATTACTTGTGTTATTTACCATTAGTTCACCACTATTAGAAGAGATGAAAATAAGCCTATTAGGTATTTCAATGCTAGATTTTAGAAAATGTGCATCAGACCATAAAACCTTACAACCCTGATAATGTCTTAGCTTTAGATATATACAAAGATGTAGTATATCTCATGATCTCTATGTTTTTAAAAAGATCCATGCTAGCCATAACTTCGTTAGATAGAGCCTATGCTAAAGTAGTAAGCATCAATGATCAAATGTATCCCCAAGGGAAAATGACATATTCTATTCTAAACATCAACCCATAAATGCCTATGATGAACTTGTTCCCAAATAATAACCAAAATATCCCAACATTAATTTAGCTCCCAAACCTAACTCAATTGCCATTGAGTCATGTGGCTCCCAATCAGAATTTTAGATTCCTAAATCATCCTATTAATGGCCTCAATCCAAATTATTAAAGGTATTTGGTACCATAAAATAATAATAACTAGGTACATAATTCTAAAAATCCTAAAAATGAGAATGAATCTATCCTAAAAAAGGTCCAAAAGTTAGGCACTAATTTTCTTTAGTTACAAAAATAAGTTAGAAATACTGCTAAAAGTTCAGGTAGAAACTTCTCATTTCAAAGGTATAACATGCCAAATAATAGGTTTTAGAATGATAGTTTTCATAATAATAGGAATAATGAGCCATCTTTTGAAAATAAGACTACGAACATTAACCTCATTGATATTGCATTGCTTGACTATTATAGGGTACATTACATATCCAAGCATGGGTAAATTGATTGTATATAAATTTTCAAAGCCTTTGAGGATTTAAAAGATGATTTGAATATATTTGAGGTGGTCCCTAAAAAGGATAGTGGTGAAATCACCTCTAGACCTAAGTCATCTGATCAAGCCTTCATGGTAGACACCTTTGATTTCCCTTTTCAAGAGGAAAATGAACCTGATGAGATCCCTAAGGAGATCCAAGCCTTTAAACATTTCTTGAAGAAGACCTATCCCTTAGGGAATAGGGATAAAATTCAGCCTTTTACTACCTCAACACTTCCAAATAATTTTGGAACTCCTCAAGACCCTTCTTCAAATAACAATCTTAAGCCACTTAAAGAGAGTACTTCTAAACCCAGCATTAAAATTCCTAGCTTTTTTAATACTAGTTATAACATAGTTGAATTCATGAAAATGATAAAGGATAATATCACTTTTCATGAAATTACATAAATTATAGAGCAAATGGAACCTCTATTAGAATCATTTAAGTCTAATAATCCACCACAGATTGATCATGCCAATGTGACTGTGCACAAGGCCAAGGCTAAATCTCCTCCTTTCTTGCTCATTGTTAGGATGTTTGGTAAGAAATTACATAATTGATTATTAGATTTAGGATAATATACTAATATCATGTCTGTAGGTATATGCAAACAACTAGTCCTAACCCCTATTAAGTTTGATAAAGTAGTAACATAGTTGGACAAATTTAGATTTAGGGTTATTAGGGAACTTCTAAATGTTCACATACAACTAACTTCTGAGCCTAGGGTGCATCAATTCATTGATATTTAAGTTTTTGATATACCTAATATTTATTTAATCTTATTGAGTAGGGAATGGACCAAAGATTTTAATGGTTACATGTCCATAGATTGTTCACATCTATGGATATACCTAATATTTATTTAATCTTATTGATTAGGGAATAGACCAAAGATTTTAATGGTTACATGTCCATAGATTGTTCACATCTATGGGTACCTTGGAAGGGAGTCCTTAATCAAATCAAGGTTGAGAGAGAGAGAGCCAAGAATGAAACATATGATAACTAAGTACAATGTTGTGAATGACAGGTTAAACATACTAGACTTAGACTTAGGGGTTTTAATCCTAGATATTGATAATGTATGTGATCCTAAGGGTACTCATGTTGTTCCTAGACTATGGAATTTGCATTTTGATGGTGCTAGGTATAATGCTAGATCAGATGTTGGTATTGTTTTAACTGATCCCACTAATAGAAAGTACCATGCTTCTTATAGAATCCAATTCCTTTGTACTAAAAATATTACTGAGTATGAATCCCTTATCCTAGGATTACAATGTTTTATAAAAAAACAAGGTCAAATAACTACTAATTTATGGGGATTTAGAACTAGTGGTCAACCAAGTAAGAAGCAAATACCAATGTAATATTTCATACCTAAAAAGGTATAAGTTTAAGGTTTGGTATCTAATTGAATCCTTTGATACCTTTGGCATAATTTTTATCCCAAGGGGAGAAAACTAAGCTACTAAGGATTTGGCATCTACTATAGCCAACATCATGCCCAATCAAGATTCCCCTAATTTTAGTATTGAGCTAATCCCTTATCCTTAAGTGCTTGATAATGTTAACCATATCTAATTATTCAATGATGATCAACAAATATTGGATTTTATGACCAATTTTGGGTAATTTTATGCTCATATCATTGAAAATTTTGATGAAAGTACATCTAAGGGGGATAAATTTAATGGTAAAGTCATTTAGTTGAATGACAACAAGATCCCTAATGGGATGATTACTTTAGAGAGACTGTTTGATTAAGATAAATTGGCTAAGGTTTCCAAAGTTCCCAAGTTAAGTGGGAAAGATTATAATTCTATTGATCTTGGCCTCCATGATCAACCTCAACTGGTAAATTTTGGAAAATATTGCACAAACATTGAGAAAAAAAAAGCTAGGGAACTCCTTACCCAATACAGAGATGTCATAGCATGGTCCTATGATGAATTAAAGATATTTTATCCAAGGGTAATCACACATACTATACCTATTAAAGAGAGATACAATCCATTTAGGTAGAAAGAAAGGCCTAAAAACCCTATCTTAGAACTAATGATTTTTAAAGAGGTTAAGATACTTCTAGATGCTAGGATAGTCTTCCCTATCAGACACTCTACCTGGGTGGAAAATTTGGTACTAGTCATGAATAAGAATGGTGATATTAGAATTTTTATTAACTTTAGAAACTTTAAAAAAGGATAATTACCCCTTTCCTTCCCTATACCAAGTGATTAAATTTATTTAAAGTTTAGCTATGATGTCTTTTCTTGATGGCTTTTTAGGTTACAACCAAGTGTTGGTTGATATAGAGGATAGGATGAAAACAAATTTCACCACAAAGTGGGGGAACTTTGCTTACAAGAGAATGTACTTTGAACTAATCAATGTCTAATACACCTTCTAAATAGCTATGGACCATGCGTTCCAAGTCCTAATAGGTAAATGCATCATTATTTATAAGGGTGATCTAACAGTTTTTTCTAAAAGTAGGGAAGATCACTTCATACATTTACAATAAGTTTTTGAAAGATGTAGAAGGTATGGAATTTCCTTGAACCCTAAGAAGAGTATATTTTTTATTATTGAAGGAAAATTATTGGGTCATGTTATAACCAAAGATTGGATTTCTATAGATCTTAAAAGAGTGGAGGCCATATCTATAATAGAACCTCCAAATAGTAAAAAGGAGCTAAAGTCATTCTTTGGTAAAATAAATTTTGTGAGAAAGTTTATTTTTGGTTTTGTAAAAAAATTTAAACCACTGAATGACATGCTAAATAAGGGTGATAAATTCACATGGAATGAATATTCTAGAAAGGCATTCAATGATATCAAGAAGGCCATTAGTCAAGCTCCTATCTTTATAAGTCTTAATTTCTCAAGGGACTTCTACCTCTATTCTTTTGCATCTGACCACACTATGGCTATATTATTAACTCAGAGAATTGAAGGGTGTGACCACCCAATTGCTTTTGTAGACACCTAAATCTGGCCACCAATAACCTCCAACCAGGATTTTGACCAATTTCCACCCAAAATGCACAATTTGGCCTAAAAACACTAAAACATACTAAATGATGTGAAACAGACATATTCAAGTGCTGATTTTGGCTAGAGTATCACTAAATGGGGTAATGCAATTTATGGGCTAGCTAATTTTGATCGGATCATTTTGAGTCAAAATGCCAATTTTACACCTAGGTGATCTAGATTACTCTTTCCTATCATATATCTTGCATGAGACATGTTCCTTTGTTATTTATTGTTGGTAACATCCTAAATGGGAATACAGATCCAACACATCTGGCATTGACTTCCAATTCCAATCTAGTCAAATTTTAGACCAATAACAAGGCATTTTGATCAATTTGAGTAATTTGTGCACAACATAATCATTATTAAGAGATAATTAAACCAAATTAGAGCCTAATCAATAATTCCATGGAAACTTGTTGAATACTTATTTTTGGAAATGAATATTGAATATCTGCATCATTAGGTGACCTCATTTCTAGGAAGACATCCCTAGGCCATAAATTCCACAAATATCAGGGTTCATGCCTCCCATGCCTCATTAAAGCCCTCCATGCCTCTTAATTTTCCCTTCTTAAAATTTCATGATAAGGATAATTATAAACTTAATTAAAAAAATTAAATTAATCCTCAACCACACATCTCAATCTTAGGATGGATGGTTCAAGTTGATTCTAGACATTCTAAAAAATCTATAAATAGGAGGCCTTACCACATCATTTCTAAGAAATAATTATACAAATTTATAATGAAAAATTGATTACAAAGATTCAATAAATTAGTGTTACCTTGCCAAATTGATTCCACACCAAGATAAACCATAATCCAAAGGTGCCAAGGAGAGATGGAGGTAGCCAAACTTCCATTGCCAAGGACTTCATGAGCACAAGTCGAGTAAGCCACTACAACAAGCATTTTGGAGCATCCAAGGAAGGTAAAAGAGGTTTATTTTTCATTTTAGTTATGTGTTTTATTCATGTTTGTTAAATAATCTCTCCCTAGTGTCTAGGCCTAGATGTGTTATGCTAGTAAGTGTATTTCTTTCATTTTGTTTTCATTTTAGAACTAACACCATACTAACCATCCTCTCTTGAGTCAAATTCCTAGATCCACATGTGGCATGCCCAGTGGGACTAGATGCATCTCACACCTAAACAAGATCATTTTGTAACTTTAAAATATTCATTTATACCCTTAAAACTCCTACAAATTGATTTTCTAACTTTATTCTACTATTTTTTTGCCATAGTTTTACATAGTAACTGACATCAACAAGTAAGACTGACATTGGTTGCATATGTTAACTGATGTCAGTTAGTAAAACTAACATTTATTATATACCTATCATCAGTCACTTTTGTATAATTAATGTTGGTTACATAACTGAAATTGGTTAGAAAATATAACTGTCATTGGTTATATAAACCAACATTGGTCACTGTGTTTTTTCTTAAAACACAAACTTGAGAGTTCTTTTTCTAAAGTTCATTGTTTCAAACCCAAAAGAGATTCAAGGATAAAGGACATGATAAGATTTTTTCTATTGGACCAAGCTTTATATTTGCTAAAAACATGTTTTGTATCACCTTTTACATGCTTAAAAATCAATTAGGAACCTTATTTTAGTGTTTAACAAAAGAATTTAGATGTTTATGGTGAATGTTTTTCAAAGATACAACTAAGAAAAAGGGGTCAAATGAACATTACCTCATTTTCCATTTGGGATTAAAAATGAACTCACATTTTTAAGGATTTTTGTTTTTACTTGGTTGTTTAGATTAATTTTTTGCTTGGCAAAAAGAGGGATGTTACATGTATGCTCTTTCATTTATCTCCTTTAGGGAACCCTTGGAATCAAAAGTGCCATTCCTATTACAAGTATCCTAGTATAAGGCTTAGAAATAAATTCATCTAAAACACTCCCCAAAAACTTGTCAAAGTTTGGGTGACCTTGAAAATGACCCTAAAGTCTTTCTATTTCATGATTTCTTTATTTTTATGCAAACTTGTCTTGTGAGGGGGACGTATTTACCTCCCACAACTTATTTAGGGAAGCTTTGACTTAGGGTTTCATCTCCTAGAATTGAATTCACTTACTCCTTTGAATTTTCACATGGGATGTATCTACATTTGGACATCGCATTACACTTAGAGAACAAGATGTAGTGGTTGTAAAAAGGACTAGACCATTTTACAACTAGCCAATGCTATGGTCACCCAATTTTTGTGCATGTCTTTTGCATTATTTGACATGAAAGTTATTATGAAATTTATTCCCCTAGAATGATCAAAACCTTGCTAGTTTAGTTAACCCCATTTTACCATACCCTTGTTAGGATTTGGATGATTATACTTAGTATATTTTGGTCATTTATCTTAGTTGGTGTTTTTGAGACTAAAACTTGTTTGTTTGTTTATAAGCCATGTAAAAACAATGCATTTGATTCAAGGAGGATAGTGTTATGCTACCCAAAACATGTTAGAACCATTTTGCCTTTTGAGTCTTTGAAACATAACATAGATCACATCATCCAAGCATGCTTACATCATTAGGCTGATCAATTTGTTTTAAGACTTGTTTCACCTTGTATAAAAAACTATTTGTTTCAAACCATTTTGTATACACTATTTGGACCTTTGTCTTGTGTTGTGATGTTGTCCATTCTTGTCTATCTTGTTTGCTCAAGTTTTCAACATTGAGTTTTCAATTAATCTTATCAAGTTTGGATTCAAACATTGATTGATTTCTATTTAGGCCTTAATTCATGGGGCTAATACATAGATCCTTCTTTTTTAGGTTGCATAACTTTAGTTAATTGATTAACTAAATTTGAAAACTATTGATGGTTTGTTTATTCATTACCTATCCTTATCATTGTTTGTGCCTTTATTTATGAGAACACAACCTTTCTCAAAGAGCCTTTTGTCTTATGCCTTATGCCAACTAATCATGTTTATGTTTAATTCCATGTGTCAGGTTTATGTCAAAGTTATTTCCAAACTTGTTAGATTAAATCAAATCACATCATGCTTGTTTGTTTGAGCCTATCATTTGAGTCTGTGTTTGGAGAAAAGACCTAATAACTCAAATTAGTCCCTATCCTAGTTTAGACCTTGTTTGGAACACTTTGACCTGGACCTTTGACATGTTGGTTTTTATTTATATGCTTAACCTTTTATGTGTATGACATTTGACATTAAATGTTTGATGTTAGGATATTTTATGCCAAGTCTTAGCATAAATTATTTTGGAGATACAACTCCACTTTTATACCACATTAGAGATACAACTCTACCCCTTCAACCAAGTTAGACTAAGTCTGAACCATTTGTCCTTTGGATATAGCTTTTTAGAGTTTATAAAAATCTAAGCCTTTTTATTTTGGAGCTTTCATCATTTCCATGGATATGTCTTGCTACACTTATAGTGGAGTCACGTACAATCCAACTTATGATAGAATGGCTACACAAAATGACTTTTATGGCTTTAGTCAAGACCCCAATGATGATAATATGGTTTGTGAGATAGATTTCTATCTACTTCATATTAATCATTCATGGGAACAAAGTCATGAAAAAACTTTCGATCCAACTTGAAACCTTGATTGGTATGAAGAGGAATTTGAAGACCTGACTATAGATAATGTTGTTTAGGATATGAATCCATACCTTCTTTATAATAACTATTATATGGAACCTAGTCAAGAACCATCTTATGAGCTAATTCATGATTGGGATCATATGGTTTATGAAGAATATTTGGATTCTTTTGCTTGTGCAAGAAATCAATTTTCATGATGTCCTTTTGTCATTTGATCATCGACTAAACCTAACCCTCCTTTATATTATATGAGCTATCAAGATATATAATATCCAAAGGAATACTATTATTATGCCTAAGCCTAGTCTTTTGGCTTGTGCGAGCAATCAGGGTCCATAATGCCTCTTCATCATTCTAGGACTTAGTCCTTTGGCTTGTGTATTCAATCAAAATCCACACTGCCCTATCATTACCATTTTAGGATTCCATCCTTTGGCTCATGTAAGTAATCATGATCCCTAATACCTTACCATTATCCAACCATAAGTCATTCCTTATCAGTACCAATCCCATCCCAACCTCAACCCATCCAATCATTTGAATACCAAGTGTTCAAAACTAGTATTTTCCAACTCATTATAAACCAAGGCTAAGAGAACCAACCAATGTGATATTATTCTATTGAATAAACCATTTGTGATAATTTAATCTGTGATAAATTGCCTATTGATCCTATACTAGTTGTCAAGGATTCTCACACTAATGAGCTAGTCTTTGTCAAGTCACTTATTAATGATTGTAACTACATTTGGGAAAATCTTTACCTTGACCATACGTCTATTTTTCAAGATCCTCCTATTGATAAGCCACTCTTTGAGGAGTTATCTCTTGACCTTTTTCCCATTGTAGAAGAGACTCACTTTGACAAACTAGTATTTATGGAGCCCATTATGCCATTATAGGCCATAATTGTCCAAAACCAAATATTAAACAAGACATCATTATAATAGAGTACCGATCAGATGAAGAATCAAAGCTAGAGTTGGGTTCTATTTTTCAATCAACACCAAATTTAACATCAAAATTAGAATCAACCTCAGTCTCAACACTGGATTTAGAGTCCATTGAGTCAAAATTATATTCAAAAGAAGAATATATTTATGGTTATGCATGCCTTTTAGATCAATTTGAATACATTTGTAATCCTTTTATGATTTTTGAGGACTTTATATTCAACAAAAGTTATCCTAGTATCTTCGATGAGGATTATGCAAACTCTACCCATTCCATTACCATTCCACAAGCCATTACCATCAACCAAAATAGCTATATCATTGACAATCTATCTCCCACAAGTGTCAATTGGGATTAACAAAATCACACTTTTTTAACCTGCATCCATGGAGACATAGCAGTTGAAGAAGATCAAGGAGGCCAAGACCACATTCATATAGTAGAAGAATACTCTCCTAGTGAAACCTTTTTGAAGGCACTATGGGATAATCCAAGTCAAAACTTAGCATCTTTTAGTGAAACTTTTTCAGAAGTGCTAGAAGATAATCAAATTAAAAAGTCCACATTCCTTAGTGAAACCTTCTCAAAGGTGCTACGAGACTATCAAGACAATTTCATTGGTGAAAACCTTTTTGAAGCACCAATAGCTGAGCACAAAAGTTCTTCACTACTTAATGAAGACAAAATCAAAGATCAAATCAAAATAGCTTCCAATCTATAGCCTAATAAAATGGTAGATACTCTCAAGATCAAACAATGAAAAAATCTGGTGGTCTTATTAAGAGAACAAGTCTTCAGCCCAACCACAACCAAAATTATGTCGAATCTGGCATCAACAACATTACATGTGACTAAAAGTCCTAATCTTCATTTGTTTCCCCACTATTATACATTTCATTATCATCTATCATTCCATTTCATAATCAAACATGCCATCCATTACTTATCCTTATTTAACATCCATGGTCACACTTTACTTTGTAGAGGATACAAGGATACATTGTCTTAATGCTTGATAGAATCAAAATCAATGACCAAGGAAGAACACAACATTTTTAGCATCTAAATCTGTAGGTATTTTTTGATAAATTAGTTATTTAAATGAGGTGTGGGATAGAAATTAACATGATAAAGTATTTTATTTGTATCATTTGTTGATTAAGATGTGCATCTCCGCATCAAGAAGAAAAATAGAATAAAAAACCACACTCAAGCCAAAAACATGTACCATACCATTTCATTGTCATTCCATTGCCATTGTTACATATGCCTATTTTCCATTATCACATATTCCTGCCATTTACCCCATCACTTAGGGGAAACCCTCTTACCATTTTATCCAATCTATCTAGACCATCATTATTTGTAACAATAACATATCATCCTATCATTCCATTCCTATTTAGACTAAAGCCTATTTTTATTCATCCTACCCAATTCTATTTTGATCTTGGTTCATTTGGCTCTTCCTACACCTATTGTGTGGGGATTCTAATAAAGTTTTAACAATCAATATAATTCATTTTTATAATGACAATCTATGAAAGTGGTGTGATAGTTGATCTGGAAAGATATCTTTCATTTTCCATCTTGTATCAAGTTTGTTTATGTGAGCCTAATTATAACTACCTATGGGCAAATTAGTGTTTCAAAATTCTTGCTACTAATTACAACCACTTATGGGAAAATTAGTATCATTGATCTATGTCATTGTATCCTATTTATAACCACCTATGGGAAAACTAGGTGCAACACTTATTTACCATGCATTGCCATATCACCTTGCCATTACTATTTTCATTTGATTGGTTATTTGCTAGATTTGAGAACATGTTGGGACCTAGTTAGTTTTTCCTCATCTTTTGTGTGGATGGAATTACTATGACTTGAGGTCATTTTAGGACGTTATGGGTCATGCTCAATTCATGTTAAGGTCACCTTAGTCCCCCTTTCCATACGCTCTCAACATTTTATGATCAAATTAATGTAAACACTCTCACCATTTTATGAGTAGGTATCTTGTCATTCTCTAATGAATTAAGATACCTTAAAATTCCAAAAACATTCATAACATTTCAAAAATCCAAAAACATTTGTCTTATCTAAGCCTAGTCAGTTATCCTAGATTTGCCTTACTAGGGCATGATCATTTTTAGGGTGCTTTCTTTTGCTTTTATTTCCAAGATTTCTATTTGTTTGTTTATTTCAGGTTGTTTATTCATTTTTTTATTTTTTTATTTATTTTATTTGTTTGTTTTTTTGCTTGTCTATTTGTTTAATTTCAACACTATTGCATCTACTCAATCTATATGTGTTCATTGGGTGATTCCTCAAGAATATTATTCTTGAGTCTATCCATATTCATTGATTAACATTATCATCATGGTTTTTATCATTGGTGCATTATTTTTGAGTGTTTATTGGATATCAAGAGTCAGTCTTTATGCATTTTTTGGCCAAGTCTTTATGATGTTCTATCATGATACCTACCATCACATGCTATAGTAAAAATTAGATTCAAGAAGGTCTATAATCAATGGAGTTTTAGAAGTTTCTCCTTGGCACCTTGGTAAATCCTCTCATCCCACCCTTAATCAAATTAACCCATTTGCCATTCTAGTTGTATCATTACTAATCAGGACAAGCATCTCCTTGTTAGTAGGTACAACTAAATCATTCACATTAATAAATATTATTATTCTATCCATCTCTTTCATCACTTTGTACCCACTCATCTTTAATCTATATTCCAGGTTATATCTTTGAGTTATGATTGCTAATCATCCTTAAGTAGGGAACCATCAATTTTAGCTAATCCAAGGCTGCTTAATGATTATAACTGCCTATGTGTAAATCATTATTTTGACTTTTATTCCTGATTATAACTACTTTTGGGAAAATTAACATCCTTTTTACATGAATGCATGAAATAATTTTCTTATTTGGATTAATCTCAACTAGGGGTTAATTCCACCTTTCTTCTTGTTTCTTTTTGAGGGACTATCCATCAATAAATGTAATAACCACTCCCTCAAGGGGGCATCATCATAGGCTTCCCAAAATCATTTAGAGATTTTTTCTTCATCCATCATATTCTTTTTAGAATATAGGCCATCTCTCATTATTTGAGAAGACATTGCTTTGTCTATGATTTGCAACATCTTCCCAAATAGTGGCAAACTATAGACACCTAAAACTAGTGACCGATAACCTCCAATCAGGATTTTGGCCAATTTCCACCCAAAATGTACAATTTGGCCTAAAAACACTAAAACATGCTAAATGATGTGAAACTAACATATTCAAGTGTTGATTTTGGCTAGGGTATCCCTAAATGGGGCAATGCAATTTATGGGCCAACTAACTTTGATCAAATCATTTTGAGTCAAAATGCTAATTTTGCACCTAGGTGATCTAGATTGCTCTTTCCTATCAAATATCTTGCACAAGACATGTGCCTTCATTATTTTCTATTGGTAACATCATAAATGGGATAATGGATCTAATGCATCTGATAGTGACTTCTAATTCCAACTTAGTCAAGATTTGGACCAATAACAAGGCATTCTGATTAATTTGAGTAATTTGTGCACAAAATGTTTAATCATGCTTAAGAGATAATTAATATAAATCAAGGCATAATTAATAATTCCATGGAAACTGTTGAAAACTTATTCTAAAAACATTTGAAAAATCATTAGAAAAGAATAAAAATATTGACCACTTCTTTGCCTTAAGGATTCTGGGAACCCTTACTAAGTTACAAGCAAATCACTTGTCATTTAGTTTGCCCATCATTTTTGGCCTTTTCTCTCATGCACTTTCCATTTTGAAAGATCATTTATCTTCTTCTATCACATCTATTCTATTTGTTTTCCTCAATTATCACATTATTCCCATTCCCTAGGAGAAATACATTTAGCCTAAATTTTTTCATTGGATATTACATCTATGGAACTATGTAGGCAACATCCACTTGCCTAGTATATATGGAGATAGCTCGACCACCCCATTCCTTTTCTTTTATTCCCCCATTTTGTTCATTTGTTAAGTTGTCTCCTATTTTTTAGGGGCAATGTTTGTAGGGTTTTTATTGCATTGTTTATTTATTTATTTCTAATTTTTTGTTTTTTTGTCTATCTATTTGTATACTTTTACCATTGTTGCCTTGATTCAGTTTATGTGTGTTCATTGGATGATTCCTTATCCACACTTATTCTCAAATCCATCCATATTCATATGTTTACATTATCATCATGATTTCTATCATTGGTGCATTATTTTATTATTTAGTATTAGATTATGAGAGTCAATCCTCATGCATATTTTGGCCAAGTCCCCATGATGTTATACTATGATGCCTACTGACATGTGCTACAAAAAAATATTAGATTTAAGAAGTGTATTCAAAAATGGTAGAATCTCTTTAGCACTAACATCTCGATTCAATCCCAATCATATCCCAAACAAAGTAATTAACCATGAAAGAATTTTAGCCTTTATTAGTTTAGATGAGCATCTCCCTACTATTAGGTTATTATAATTCATCATTACCCTCTATGTTAAGTTATCATCATCCTCATCCAAGTTTATCATGTTTGCCATAATTTAGGTCCTATGATTATAAATGCCTATGGCCAAATTATTGCACACCATCCCACCTACATTTCTCAATGATTATAACTCCCTTTAGGCAAATCATTATGTTATCACCATTTTAATTTTTCTACCTATATAGGGGTATGTTATTATCTTGTTTTTCTATCCTAATTGGGGTATCTCCATCTTCTCAATGATTATAACCATGTTTGGGCAAATAATTGTGTTATCACACCATGTTGCCACTATTGAGGTACAATGCTTATAATTTCCTTTGGGAAAACCATTGTGCACCATCTTGCTTGCATTCTCAATGATTTTGACTACTTTTTCAATATCATTTTGTTTTCACCCCATCATCTTTCCTTTCTTTGGTCCCCTCATTTTGATTCTTATTGAGGAACCATTTGCCAACCTACTTGTGCCAATTATTCCCTTGAGGGGGCATCATACAGTTAGTTTATCATCATTAAATTTGTAGGCATATAGGAAATTTTTATTATTTGATAATATTTTAGTGTGCTTATAGCTTGAAATGCCTTCCTAAATAGGAGAAAACTATACACACCTAAATCTGGCCACTAATAACCTCCAACCAAGATTTTGACCAATTTCTACCCAAAATACACAATTTAGCCTAAAAACACTAAAACATGCTAAACAATGTGAAACTAACATATTCAAGTGTCAATTTTAGCTAGAGTATCATTAAATGGGGCAATGCAATTTATGGGCTAGCTAATTTTGATCAGATCATTTCGAGTCAAAATGTTAATTTTATTCTTAGGTGCTCTAGATTGCTCTTTCCTATCAAATATCTTGCATGATACATGTGCCTTTGTTATTTTTTTTGGTAACATCCTAAATGGGAATACAGTTCCAATGCATCTAACAATGACTTCCAATTCTAATCTAGTCAAAATTTAGACCAATAACAAGGCATTCTGATCAATTTGAGTAATTTGTGCCCAATGTGATTAATCATGCTTAAGAGATAATTAAACTAAATTAGATCCTAATCAAGAATTCCATGGAAACTTGTTGAATACTTATTTTTGTAAATGAATATTGAATATCTACATCATTAGGTGACCTCATTTCCTGGGAAGACATCCCTATGCCATAAATGCCATAAATATTAAGATGCATGCCTCCCATGCCTCATCAAATCCCTCCATGCCTCTTAATTTCCCCTTCTTCCAATGTCATGATCAGGATAATTATAAACTTAATTCCAAGAATTAAATTAATCCTCAACCACACATCTCAATCTCAAGATGGACAGTTTAGGTTAATTCTGGACATTCTCAAAAATCTATAAATAAGAGGCCTTACCACATCATTTCTAATAAATAATTATGCAAATTTATAATGAAAAATTGATTACAAAGATTAAATCAATTAGTGTTACCATACCAAACTAATTCCAAGCCAAGCCAAGTGAATCCATAAGCCAAATGTGCCAAGGAGAGATGGAGGTAGCCAAGCTTTCATTTCTAAGGACTTCATGAGCACAAGCTAAGAAAGCAACTAGAACAAGAATTTTGGAGCATCCAAGAAAGGTAAAAAAGGTTTATTTTGAATTTTAGTTGTGTGTTTTTATTCATGTTTGTTAACTAATATTTCCCTAGTGTCTATGCCTAGAGATGTTATGCTAGTTAGTGTGTTTCTTTTATTTTGTTTTCATTTTGGAATTAACACCATACTAACCATCCTATTTTGAGTCAAATTCCTTGATCATAACTTTTATGAGCACTAATTTTAAAAATAATGAGTTGAATAATTCTTTGATTGATAAATAGGCATATGCATTAGTTAAGGCAATTAAGAAATCTAGGCATTACATCCTTAGAAATAAGGTACATGATATCTTACTTGACCCTTCCACCAAACTTATGTAAAGTTAGAATGAGATTGGAGAATAAAGAGGTAAGTGGATGTCATTTTTGAAAGAATATGAATTGAAAATGAAAACATCAAAATTGGTAAGGTGTCAAGGTTTGATCTAGATGATTGCTAATACTAACTCTAGTCTAAGTATTATACAAGTGGATCAACAAAACTTTCAAACTAGTAAGTAGTATGATTCAATCATACATTTTCTTTTTAATGGTATTTATCCTATAGGCCTATCCAAGGAGTAAAAGAGGGCCTTAAGATTTAAGGTAACCCACTACTTGATCAATAATGGGGTCTTGTGTAGGAGAAATTTTGAAAGAATTTATTTGAGGTGTGTCTCACAAGAATAAGCCACCTAAATCATGAGCACCTTCCATGAAAAGTTGGGTAGTGGAAATCCATCTAGGAGAACCATAGCCTACATAATTCTTAGAGTTGGCTATCATTGGCCAACCATTTTTTATGATGCTCACAAAAATGTGATGGAATGTCACTCATGTTAGATTTTTAGCACCAAGGAACAAAAGGCAGTAATTCCTCTATAATCATTCATGAATAACAAACCCTTTTATCAATGGGGGTTAGACTTTGTTGGTGTAATCAACCCCAACTCATCTAAAGGTCACAAGTATGTCCTTACTACCACTGAATCTTATACAAGGTGGACTAAATATATAGCCACCAAATAATGTAGGACTGAAGAAGTGATCAACTTCTTGGAGGAAAATATCTATACTAGTTTTAGAACCCCAGTCTCTCTAGTGTGTGATAATGGATATGCATTCATATCTATAGAAATGACTAAATGGGATTATGATAATGGCATCACTCTTAAGTTTTCCTTCAACCATTATCCCCAAGGGAATTGATTCTCTAAGTCAAAAAATAAGAACCTAATGAAATTAATCAATAAGTCTACTAAAGACAAGCCTAGAACTTGGCACAAACTCTTTAAATTTGTACTTTGGGCTGATAGGATAAGAATCAAGTAGGCTCTAAAAGCCTCACCATTTCTATCAGTATATAGACAAGAGCCTATCTTTCCTATCACTCTCAAACTACGCACATATAGATTTATGCAAGAATACATGGAAGAGAGCCAAGAACTAGCCAACTCAAAATTAATAGATATAATTTAGATGGAAGATGCAAGGGAGAAAGCCCTTAATGATTTTAGTAGACATCAAACAATAGTGAAAAGATAGTTTGATATAAGGTCCAAAATCAAGGTGTTGAGACAAGGAGACCTAGTTCTCTTTTGGGATAAAGCATCTGATCCTAAGGGCAAACATGGTAAATTCATAGCCTTGTGGATCAGCCTATACCAAATTATAGAAACATTGGAGAACAACACCTTCAAGCTCAAAGATCTACAAGAAACAGATTTTACATTTCCCACCAATGGGTAGTATCACAAACACTACTCTACTCCTCCTAAGGTCTTCATGGAGTAAACTGTAAGATGATTAGATTAGTATAGGTAGGCTAATTAGTTTATTTCCATGTTCTTTCCTTTTATCCCTTATTTTTATAGAGGCATGCACATATTTATTTGTTTTCCTTGGTTGTCTTTATTTCCTACTTTTTGTTATGTGTTTCTTTCTTGTTTCTTTGTTCCTTGATTCCAATAAGTCCCTAAGGACAATATTGAGCTTATAAGTTATGAAGTTTTCTTGAAAACATGCCTGCAATTTATAAATATAGGTATGAACCCCATGGATAGGATGACCATGGTTTTGAAACATAAAGCATAATGTTATAGCATGGAGAAAATGGTAAAGACCAATGAAAAGACCAATCATCTCATGAGACCCTAACCATTGCCTTGACCTCAAATTGGTTTTAAGAAGACTTGCACTTATGGGGTGAAAACTCAAATTATAAAGGTATACCCCAAACTATAACTTAGTCAACATCTTTGCCTAGGATAAGAATTACAACCATAGGTGATTTTCCAAAGATCAAACACTTGGCCAAATCCTAAAACCTAGTTATCCTAATTCCCAACCTTACTGAAAGTGTAAGGATATAAGAAAATATAAAAATAAGGATATAATGCAAAATCAAAATATTTCAAGCATAAGTGATTTTGGTATTCTTCACTAGGGCTATGGATGTCTGGCTAGTAGTAAAGAAAGGTTATGAGTGGATCCAAAGATATCTCTTTTTTAGGCTATGGATGCCTAACTAGTAACAAAACAATGTCCAAGCCTTCCCTAAGTTAAAATCATGGTCTCTAATGAACATATTAGCATGCTATAAATTAGTGTAAGTGATTAAGGACATGAAACCTAGAAGTTGTCTCTTGAACCCCATGGAAAATAGTAAGTGGAATCAAAACACATACACAATTTGGATATGTCTCGATATTTGACCTTAAAACCATAAGTGTAAGGTTTGTTTAAACTATTACCTAGTCTAGATGATGATATTGATCAAATGAGGTGGATGACCTAATTATTTGTTTGATCATAGTCCCTAGGTTCTAACATATTTCTATGTTTCCCCCATGAGTCACTATTTTTTGGGACCAATATACCCCCATTTTTTGAATTGGGACCCTTGAGAAACCCTAAGAATAAAACATGTAAATTTTAGCATTTCAAGGTCTTTTATAGAATTTTAAGATCATCCACTTTTTTAAAAGGTAGGCTTATGTGGTTTTGTTTTGCCTTAATTTGGACTAACAGTACTAATGAGATTTATTTGAATTTTAGTTATAGGTTCTATGTCATGTGTTCTCAAGAATTCTATATTCCAAAACCCTAGAAAACCCTCAATTCAAATTTGAATAAAGGTAGGAACCAAATTGGTGGGAACTATTTTAAAATTCATTTATAGTCTTGAGTATAAAATGCATATTCTAGGCTTAATCATGTTTTTGACATAACTTAACTATAAAACTTGGTCCCGTTTGTTGTTTCCCCCATTTTATAAAGTTCCTTATGGCCTAATTAATGTCATCTTTTAGGGTCCTTTAATATTTCCCAACTTATCCTAAGGTTTTAATACTAAATCCCTAATGTATTATTTAATATAATCATGACCTTAGTATTAACACCTTAAGCCTAAGTCTTTTATGTTTTTGAAGTTATAACTTAACTTCCTTACATCATGTAGGATCCTATAGATGTCACTTTATCATAGAATTTGATCTATCATATTGAGGATAACCCAAACTTTGACTTAAATAACATACATCTTTGGTGATTTGATGGTCCATGCTTACTTGTTAGGACCTGATCGAACAGAGTGAAGCATAATTGAAAATTCAAAAGGATACAAGAGGCCCAAAATATGGACACATGATTCCAATAAATTTGAGGATTAAAAATCAAAAGGGGCCCACCTAAAATGAAATCTAAACAAAAGCAAGCCCCTAAATCAAGATCCTATGGCTATCACTTTATCATGATATTTGATTTAATGGAGGGAATTAACATCGAGACCCTGGGAAGCCATATAGAAATTCCAAGTGGAATCTTCATATTTAGTCTTGAATATTTTAATGAACTTGAAATTGACATTGACATAACCATCATTCAAATGTCTGAAAAGATGAATTTGATGCTCACATGACTGTCAACTTTAATCCCATTAAAATGAAAGTTTCACTGGCTTAAACTCAACATCCACATGACCATCAATTTTTTCCCATGAGGGTGTATTTGACATCTGTGAGACCGTCAATTTTAATCTAATGAAATATCTTACTCATGGTCAAATGGCATTCTAAAATCCTATTTGAATATCTCAAAAATGGCTTTATAATCTAAAGGAAATGCTCAAAAGATGCTAAAAAATGGGAGTCTTTAACCTAAAAAATATGAAAATGGTCTTATAAACTAAATACTTAGTCTAAATTTATATAGAAGGTTCCCCATGACATTTTTAAAAAAAAATCATGAACCTTAAAGAATGAACTTATGCTAAGTCTTATTTTAAAAGGGAGGTCTTTGTCACACGGAGTATAAGCTAACCAAAGGTTTTCATATGTGGTGGCTTAAACTATTTAGACCCTCACACCTTTGTTATAAATTAGAAACTTAGGCATAAATTTATTAGCCTAAGGTTTATTTTATGCTTAATAAACATGAAACAAACATTAGCCTAAGGAACTTAAGCCAAAATTGTGACTTTAATAATGTACTAACTTAATGTTCAATCATTTTTTACAAATCAAAAGTTCATGCCCCATCATTGGATTTGAACCAATGATGTGGGGCTCCTAAATAATTTTCAATGAAGCCCCAAGATCTCACAAACTCGATGTATGGTGAAAACACATTTGAGGTCAAACTAGAAAAATGATCCAATGGTTCATGCTTCACTATGAGATTTTGATCCAATGGCACAAGGGCACTCATGAATTTTCAAAGGCCCATGAGTTCATCACATGGATAATACTCATTTGGAAAAGGAATAACAAAATATTTGGAGCAAGGAGAATGCACTTAAAGCACCAAGTGTCATGACCATGAGGTTTGTAATAGAAAGACCCAATCATGACCCAAGACCCAAATTATAATCAATGGCTTGTGTTAATCCAAGATTTTGATCCTACAGTGTGAAATGAAGAAGGTATTTTAAATACAAATGGCTAGTGTTCAAGTGGAATTTATGAAAAATGACACAAAAGGTCTAGACCCATGCCCCATATGTACTATGCAAGTAGAATAGGACAAAATTTGAGATCTTGTGGGCTTGAAAACACAAAGGTATAAAGGTAAAGGTCTAAATAAAATTCAAGGCACATATAAGCTGAAGCCTAGATATATTCTACCATTAAATCTCTAAAACCCTAAAACCTACATAAAAGTGACCTGAACGAAGTCAATTTGTTACAATTTGATCAAAGGAGAACTTAATTATGTTTTTAAAGCACAAAAGAGCTTTCATTGATATAATCTATAATCCAGTGTGAAAAATTAGAAAATATAGAGACCATGGTAGCTAGAAAGCAACAATTGAAGGAATAAATTGAGCTTTATTTGATAATAGACAATGAGATCTGGATATTCAAGGATACTGAATTATACCTCATAGCATTGAATGTTTTGGACATTAGGAATTAGTCTAAGATATTCTTCATGATAGAATAATTACAACCCATTTTGCAAGAGGAAAAAAGGAATGCCACCATGAGTAGGTGACACTATGACTTGGTTGCAGTCCAGATGGTTGGCCTTCATCATGCCACATCAAAAACAAAGGTATTACATTATATTGATGTGCTTACCCCCACATTTTTTTATTATAAAGTAGAAAATGAATAGATCATTAGGGAGGGGAACTCAAAATGGGTAGCCTACATTTCCTTAATACTTTTGAGAAGTAATACAAGCTCCCTCTCCCCCATGTGGACCTTTCCAAAATCAAAGAGTGGACTAATAACCATGATATGGACTCTATCCTTAGACCCTGGCTACACCAAAGGACCGCATATCTTTAGAAACCTTGAGGGAAAGATCTTTATCATCCAATTCAATGAGGGCATTATGATAATAATGACCCTATTAAATTGATCTTTTGGTACCCCTTCAACTACTTATGTGAATAATATCTGGGCCCCATATGTGTACTAGATGGTGGAGGAGAAACTTACCCCTTTAATTAGATACTTAATTAGTGTTTTCTTAGCCAAAAAATTTAATGCCATCAAAAGAAAGACCTCAAAGTAGTTATTTATGATTTCATACCTACTTGACATGCTTATTGCATCAATCACCTTCTTTGGGATTAGGAATTGGTCCTTAGAGTGCAAGACAACCATTTCACATTACTATTCCAAACTACACATATTCAAGTATAGGAATCACATGCAGTTTATTTTTGACTACATTTATCTAGATATAGTAGAGGCCATCATAGGTGTTCCCATGCCTAGGGTCCACCCCCTCATCAAGAGGTATTTTGAAGTGATAAGGGATGTATGGTATTACCCTAATTGTATAGTCATCAGGATAGAAGGAATCATGTCCCAACCTTACAGGTTGCGAGTATATGTTAAAAATAATCTTGTAGAGTAAGAAATTGCCTCCCAGCTCATCCATGGAATGATAGGACTTGTAAAGATAATAGGAAGGGTCTACTCCACCCCTTACCCTTGAATATTGGGAAAACCATAACAAAATAATAGAAACAGGTGGAAATCATGTCCACACATAGGGATTAATTTGGCTTCCAGGTAGATGAACTCTAGATGTGGGATTGAAAGAATTTAGTAGGTGAGTATCTAAGGGATAATAAGCTTCTAAAGATAGAATATGCACATCAACTTGGTGTCTAGGACATCATATTTATTAAGGCTAAAAACTATGAAGAGATATTGGCTAGGGTCTAAGGCCACAACATTAATATTGAACATAGGTTAATCAAGGATAACAAGCCATCTAGGGAAACATGGTAAATACATCCTTTAAAATATCACTTACTACTTGGGCCATTGGGAACAGCCCATGAGTAGCCTTAGGTATATCAATCACAACCACATCCCTAATAACAGGTTGAACAAGTTCAAGGTGAACAAGGTAAAGGCAAGGAGAAAGTGGGAGAGGTAAAATTGGAAGAGAGGCTTGGATAGGGGACCCCATCTTCAACACTCCCACAAAGGCCACCTTCAACAATTTAATACCTAGACATGATAGCCTTAGGTCTAGAGGAGACACCGGAGGTTGCCCTCAAGGAACTTGTAGAATCTTATGACTCTGATAAAGAAGGGAAGCCCAAAGAAGATATAAGAAAAGAGATTATCCTAATAACATCCCACGTTAAGAGGAAGCTAGAGCTAGCACTAGTCCTTATGGGACCAAAGAAGAGACCAAGATTTACCTTCACTCATCCCACTAGTGAAGCCAATCTATTCAGTGATGAGTTCCCAATTCATAGACCAGCCATTCCTAACTAGTTCATCTATGGAAATTTGTAAAAGATTCACTCTCTTTCTTATTCTTAGGCCGTAATGAGGGTTATTGATGTTTAAATACAAGATAATATGAAGCCTTGGATAAGGGCTAAATTGAAGGAGTAGGAAGAATTGAATTATGGCCATTAAAGGACTAGAAGGAAAGAACATAGATGATCCAAGAGAATATAGTATCTAATGTGCGGAGATCCTAGAACCTCCAAAATTCAATGAACTAATTAATACCATCCATCTCAACCCTAAAATAGTTGGGTTGGAGAAAATAACAACCAAGACAACTATGGTCAAGATAGAAGAATTCACCTTTTAGAAGGTGGAACCATTTATAGAATTAACCCCTATGGGAGGATAGAAACTGGGTGAGGTTATCATTCATGATGAAGATGTGAAAGGTATGATTGAGGCCTAGTCAACACAAGATAAATCTAGAGTCTAGGGTTTGAAGCAAAGGATTCAAAATTTAAAAAAGGAGAAAGAAAACTTGAAAACATAGGTAGCTTTATTAGTGTTAGATGTAATGACCAAAATGCTTGATGAGTAATTTTATGACATATTTGAGGCACTTAAATAAATGAAACTAAGTCAAAGTGCATTATAAGGGTAGTGTGTACTAGCCAGGAGTTTAGTCACCTAGTGGTAGGACTTAGAAGACAAAATAGCCCAACTCCTCAACATTAAAGCAAAGAAATAGATCCTAAACTTCAAGACCATAAGTTTGGGACATTTTATTACAATTTTGGGTATTGTGATTGAAAAGGTTCAAAGTTTAAGTGCATGGCAGAATGGTGTGGAAAGGGTCCTAAAAGAGGATAAATAACTAGTTTCAAGAATTAAAAAACTTCTTGGGACCATGTTTATAGATCCTTTACAACCCCAATTCCATTGGGATCATAAGTGATGAGAAATTAAAACATAGGGATACTTTGGTAAACCAATAAATCAAAGTAAAAATAAAATGAAATATGGGGCTGATAACAAAAAATCTTGGACATGATAATCAATACAAGGGAAAGGATAAATGAAGCCAAGAGCATCAAAGAGGCCATGGATATGAATGACAAAGAATTTGATGACTTGGTGGACCAAGAAGAGGATCAGATCATGAAGCCTACTATAAATCTAGAGCTAATTAATGAGCAACATGAGAAATCCGTAAGCATCCTCCAATAATGACAATCAGAGGCCCCACCAGCCAATTAGATAATATTCTATTTTGTAGAATTTTGTAACATATTGAAATAGAATATTCCATTATAAAGGCATATGCTAGTTTGTTAGCATATTTGCCTCTAGGTCAGTATGATTATGAAAATCACATGTATTTTAGAACTTGTAAGGACAACTATCCTTATCCTTGTACGCCTGTATCTTGTTATTGACTGGTATACTACCTAATCTTCCTATAAAGGCATGCATTACCATTTGTAAAAGAGAGAGATTTTTGAGAAACTTTATACAATTTGAAGCAATTAATATAATCAAAGGAATTCTACAATTATTGTCCATGTTTGATGTGTTAATTGTCATTTATAGCTTTTTTCTCAATTTCTAGTTAAGGTCTTGAATTTGAATAGTGTTTTGGAATTATGAGTTGTATCTTGGTAATCATAGGGTTTCTAATTTCTAAAACTTGCTAAATTAGCTAAATTATCTTTTGTTCTCCTTCATTTTTATTTTACTCTATTTTTAGATACATAAGTGCTATCTGATAAATAACACTAAATATTTAAATAAGAACTAATTCTTACTTGTGATTCTTCACACTATCCTTTGAAATTGGCTTGGTATATAGTGGAAATTGAGTTTAGGGTGTTTTGCATTATATATTGGTTTAAATGTATACTCAGTTGAAATGGATGTTTTATCATAATGTTTAAGGCTAAAGTTGGTAATCTCTCTTTTCTTTTCTGCCTTACCCTTATATTTGCTCCTTTTTTACCCCAAGATCATTTTAGTTTTAGTTTCATCATAAATATCCATTTAGATTAGTTTTTGGCTTAAATATAGAGCATAATTCACTAAGCATTAGCATATATTCTTAACATTTCATGACGAACGGACCAAGGTGGCTCCCAACCACCAAATTATATAAATATTATGGAATAGTTTATCTTACTCTACTTCTATTTCACCACAAGCAACTAGATTTCTAAAACTTGTAACTCATGCCTTGAATTTATAATTCTAAAATGAGAAGTGTTCTTTAAACACGAAGAGCACCTATGGTTCATTTAGAAGCATCAATAAGAGAATCTCTATAGATGCTAGAAGGAGGACCTTTCTATGTGAATTCTTTGAATCTTTACTGATCTTAGTCTATTTAAACTAATATTAACGTATATTTATGTTTTTTAGTGAAATCCTTGCTTAAAATTATAAATATCATTGATATTTGCTATCTACGATGCATCTTTGTGCTTCCTTAGACAAAGGTTGAGGTTCTTCAAGGTGTTGATGCTTATTTTTGGTAAATTCAAATTAAGCTTTAAATATCCATAGTATCTAAAATTATAACAACTCATTTTGATTAAAGGTGGGAATATCATTCATAGATTTGGGTTTATTTAGACTTAGACTTATAAAGATAGATCATATTCATGAGTTAAACAAATCTTTGATCTAATTTAGTCAAAGATCAATGTCCTTTGCTATTTTTCATATCACCTCTACAAAATAAGCTTAATGTGTAGGTCTAACTCTTGTCCTTTATAAAATTTAACTTGATACATCATATTTTAAGTAAGATATTCAAATCTCAATCTAAAATTACCCAAGATTAGAGCAAAATCACACTAAAAAACTAGGGGGCCTTTACTTGAACTTGAGGTTCACAGAAAGGCCAGACATGATAAAGGTAGACATAAGAGCTCCATATCTTTGCCAAATTTGCCTATTCATTGTATCTATGCCTTTAATTTTTTCCCAAGTATGACCTAGCTGGGAGATTTTTCCATTAATGTAACAGGTTTGGTACATGACCTCTTATGTAACCTTGAAAAGTACTTACCTACATGTAGTGCAATGGGTATAGTAACTATTGAGGAACATATAAAGTCTTGTAAGGTTGCATTAAGATTGTTTATTGTTGTGCATGAGGATGTAGCTTGTAGGTTATTCCCCTTTACATTTAAATATGTTGCTCATGAATGGTTTTTAAACTTGCCTAATAATTACATAACAAGTTTAGATGATTTCAATAATGCATTCATTGAATAATTTGGTAAGATTATGAGTCATTATATTATCTTCCATCATTTCACCACTATTAGAAGAAATGAAAGTGAGCCTATTAAGTCCTTCAATGCTAAATTTTATAAAATGTTTAGCAAGACCATAGACCCTTACAAGCCTAATGATGTCTTATCTCTAGATATTTACAAAGATGTAGTAGATCCCATGACCTCTATGTTTTTGAAAAGATCCATGCCAGCCATAACTTTGTTAGTTAGAGCCTATGCTAAAGTAGTAACCATCAATGATCAAATGCAGCCCCAAGGACAAATGGAATATTTTGTGACAAACATCAACCCATAAATACTTGTGATTAACTTATTCCCAAATAATAACTAGATTATCCTAACATTAAAATATCTCCCAAACCTAACTCAATTGCCATTGATTCATGTGACTCCTAATCAAAATTTAGGATTCCTAAATAATCCTACTAATGGATTCAATCCAAATGATCAAAGGGCTTTGATACCATCTTCTAACAATAAATAGGTACATAATTCTAAAACTTCTAAAAATGAGAATGAATCTATCATAGAAATGGTCCAAAAGTTGAGCACTAATTTTTTTCAGCTGTAAAAGCAAGTTGGAAATACTGCTAAAAGTTCAAGTAAGAAATTCTCATTTCAAAGGTATAACATGCCAACTAATAGGTTTTTGAATGATAATTTTCATAATAATAGGAATAATGAGCCATCTTCTAAAAAGAAGACTATGGACTTTAATCTCACTAATATTGCATTATCTAACTATTATAGGATACATTTCATAGCCAAGCATGGGGAAATTGATTGTATGGAATTTTTCAAATCCTTTAAAGCTTTCAAAAAGGAGTTGGATATGTTTGACATGGTCCATAATAAGGATAGTGGTGAAATCACCTTTGGACCTAAGTCATCTGATCAAGCCTTCATGGTAGACACCTTTTATTTCCCCTTTCAAGAGGAAAATGAACCTGATGAGATCCTTGAAGAGATCCAAGCCTTTCAAGAGTTCTTTAAGAAGACCTATCCCTTAAAGAATAGGGAGAAGTGGTTGATTTTAGCTACCTCAAAACCTTCAAATAATTTTGGAACTCCTCTAGACCTTTCTTCAAAAAATAATCCTAAGAAACCTAAAGGGAGTACTTCTAAACGTAGCATTAAAATTTTTAGCTCTTCTAACATTGGTTATAACATAGTTGAAGACATGAAAAGGATAAAAGATAATATCAATTTACATGAAATTACATAGATTATAGATCAAAGGGACCTTTTATTAGAATCATTGAAGTCCAATAACCCACCATAGATTGATCATGCGAATGTGACTATGCACAAAACCAAGGTTGAATCTCCTCCTTTTTTGTTCACTGTTAGGAGGTTTGGTAAGAACTTAAATAATTACTTATTATATTTAGGAGAATATACTAATATCATGCCTTTATGTATATTAAAATAACTATGCCTAACCCCTATTAATTTTGATAGAGTGGTAACTTAGTTGGACAAATTTAGAGCTAGGGTAATAGGATAACTTTTAAATGTTCACATGTAACTAGATTCTAACCCTAGGGTGCAATGATTCATTGATTTTCAAGTTTTTGATGTACCTTATGTTTATGGAATATTATTTATTAGGTAAGGGATTAATTATTTGAATGGTTACGTGTCCATAAATTGTTCACATCTATGGCTACCTTAGAAGGGAGTCCCCAATCAAATCATGGTTGAGAGAGAGCCAAGAATAAAACATATGATAACTATGTAAAATGTTGTGAATGAGAGGGTAAATATAATAGACTTAGACTTATGGGTTTTCACCCTAGAGAATGATAAGGTATGTGATCCCAAGGGTAATCATGTTATTCCTAGACTATGAAAGTTGCATTTTGATGGTGTTAGGTGTAATGCTAGATCAAGTGTTGGTATTATTTTAACTGATCCCACTAATAGAAAGTACCATGCTTATTATATAATCCAATTCCATTGTACCAAAAATATTATTGAGTATGAAGCCCTTATCTTAGGCTTATAATTTTCTATAAAAACAAGGTCAAAGAACTACTAGTGTATGGGGATTCAGAACTAGTGGTCAACCAAGTAAGAAGCAAATACCAATGTAAGATTTCATACCTAAAAAGGTATAAGTTTAGGGTTTAGGATTTGATTAAATACTTTGATGTCTTTTTAATAATTTCTATCCCAAGGTAAGGAAACTAAGTTATTGATGAGTTGGCCTTTGTTGCAGCCAACCTTATGCCATATCAAGATTTCCCTAATTCTAACATTGAGCTAATCCTTTGTCCTTCAGTACCTTATAATGTTAAATATTTCCAAGTCTTCAATGATGATGAACAAATTTTGGATTTTATGACCAATTATGTGGCATTTTATTCTAATATCATTGATAAGACTAATGAAATTACATCTAAGGGGGACAAATTTAATGGTAAAGTCATTCAACTAAATGATAACAAGATCCCTAAGGGGATGATTACTTTAGAGAGACTATTTGATCAGGACAAACTAGTTGAGGTTTCCAAAGTTGCCAACGTAAGTGGGAAAGATTATAATGATATTTATCTCGGCCTCCATGATCAACCTTAGCTGGTAAATGTTATAAAATCCTATATAAACATTATAAACAAGAAAGTTAAGGAATTCCTTGCCCAATACATAGATGTCATAGCATGGTGTTATGATGACTTAAATATCTTTGATCCAAGGGTCATCACACATACTATACCTCTTAAAGAGAGCTACAAGCCATTTAGGAAAAAATAAATATCTATAAACCCCATCTTATAATTGATGATCTTTAAATAGGTTAAGATACCTCTAAATGCTAGGATAGTCTTCCCTATCAGACACTCTACTTGGGTGGTAAATTTGGTTCTATTCAAGAAGAAGAATGGTGAGATTAAACTTTGTATTAACTTTAAGAAATTAAACAAAGCATAAAAAAGGACTACCCCCTTCTTTACCTAGACCAAGTGATTCAAGTTCAGCTATGATGTCTTTTCTTGATGGATTTTTAGGTTATAACCAAGTGTTGGTTGATAGAGAGGATAGGATGAAGATAGCTTTCACCACAAAGTGGGGGCACTTTGCTTATAAGAGAATGTCCTTTGGACTAATGAATGTAGGATCCACCTTCCAAATAGCTATGGACCATGCCCTCCAAGGTTTAATAGGTAATAACATCATTATTTATGTGGATAATCTAACCATTTTTTATAAAAATAGAGAAGATTACTTCATTTATTCACAACAAGTGTTTAAAAAGTGCAAAAGGTATGTCATTTATTTGAACCCTAAGAAGAGTATCTTTTGTGTGACTAAAGAAAAATTATTGGGTCATGTTATAACCAAATATGGGATCTTTATAGATATTAAAAGAGTGGAGGCCATATCTAGAATAGAACCTCCAAATAATGAAAAAGAGATAAAGTCATTCTTTGGTAAAATAAGTTTTGTAAGAAAGTTTATTTATAGTTTTGAAAAAATTGTCAAACCACTGAATTAGATGCTTAAGAAGGATGCCAAAGTCACATGGAATTAATATTCTATAAATTCATTCAATGATATCAAGATGGCCATCAATAAGGATATCATTGATTGGAAATGGAAGATCCTCACTAGTTAAACACCTTAGGTGGAAAGTAGTCTTACCCAAGATTTTAAAAAAATTTAAGAGTTCTAGCCAAAGGGCATCAAGTTTTTCATGTTAAACCTTATTATCATGATCCTTGTATTAAATAAGGATGAATTCAGAGATCTGAAAGGATTTTAGTTTTTCTCATTTGTCAAACCAACACTTGAAAACTCCTTGATGTTTACTAAAGTGCAATAGGGATGCATCATAAGTTTTTTCCAATTACATGAAATTCAGGAGAGGAGCTTCTATTTTATCATTAGTATTTAGGTAATCTCTCATGAATTTTAAGGTTAGGATTATTAGGGTCATTGGGAAGATATGATCTTGGCCATACATTAGATGAGATGGGAAATACCTAGAGAAGACTTAATTTTAGTCCTATCAAACCACAATGAAAATTTTAAAATGTTATGCTAGTCCTTAGGATTCTTCTCCAAGATCTTAATAATTATATAACACTAATTTTTATTCATTAATTCAACAATCCCATTACTTTGTCGATAATGGTTGGATGAGAATTTAGGAATTAATTGATTCTTATAGGCCGATTCAATGAATTTCAATGAGGAAAAATTAGGGCCATTATCACATACCATGATATATGTCATCCCAAACCTAGTGACTATATGCTCCTCAAGGAAGTTGATAACCACGTTAGTTATGAAATTTTGAATACTTGAACTTCAACCCAAAGGGTATAGTATTCAGTTATAATAATGATGAACTTATGTCTTATAGAAGAATTAGAATTGATAGCTCCCACAAAGTCCAATCCCCATTTTATGAATAACCAGACTTTGATAATTGGTTGTAATGGAATGGTAGAGGTGTATTCTCTATTCATAAAAAATTGGAATGTATGGAAACTCTAAACATGGGCATGTGCATATTCAAAAACATACAAATATTAATAGACTACTTTGAGTATTTGATGAGTTTTAATAGTCCCTAAATTGTGACTAGTTCCATACTTCCCATGGAAGTCTTTGAGTACTTTAGTTATTTATTATCTATTAAGGCATCTCAGATATATGCCTTCATATTTTATTCTAAATAATAGGCTTGGTTTAATCATGAAATGGTCACTCTTTAGACATATCACACTTCTTCAAGTGGAATTTAGATGATATTGACACTATTATTCAACAAAAAATAATATACTATATCCTTATACCAATCATCATTAGTGATGTTTTACACTTTATAGTGCTAACAAAATATCGATGGCTCCACTTTAAATATCATCTTGATGAGTCCTTAATCTCTCAAAATATTCACTAGTTAAAGCTAGAAATAAAACTCTTGTAGAATAGTCATTAATTTTCCATATCACTTACCTAGGTTATTTTTCATCATCATTGATTTAACAAAGGGGTTAGGCACAATAATGAACACTTTGCTACATAGGATGTAATGTCTAAACTTTTTGACTACTTTGGTCAAGGAAAAATATTGTTTTTTAATTAATAAATATCTAAGTTCATAATTTTTTAGTGGGGAGCTCATGAATGGGATAGGCTTCTCATCTCCATCTCCCCTTCTTTATGTTAGGATAGTAACACTTGAATGTTTTGCAATGAAGGAATAGATGTAAAATGATTATGATTAATCTATACTAATAAGCATTGGCATGTTCAAAACTAATGTTTTTATCTCAATAAAAGTTGCTTTTGCTTCAAGGTTATATTCAATCTTGGATTCCTTCTTAAGCATGCTATTGAGTGGTTAGACTATCTTTGCAAAGTATAAAATGAACTTCTTCATAAAGTTGATTTTTCCAAAGAATGACTTTAGACCATTTTGCTTCCATGAAATGGAATCTTGAGGATTTATTTATCTCTCTCTATGTATATGTAAATACCTCATTAAAATATGATGTGGTCTAGAAAATTCTCTTCAATTACCCTAAAAAATCATTTATTTAGATTCAAAGAGATACCATGTTCTCTATATCACTAAAGTATCATTCTCAGGTCCTTTACATGGTTTACTCAGTTTGTAAAAAAAATATTCAAGTCATCCATGTTGATGACAATGCATTTACCAATGATGTCTTTGAATGAACTGTCCATGGAACATTAGAAAGTAGAACCCACATTGATTAGGCTAAATGACATTCTCTTGTATGCAAATGTGCCCCATTTAATTGTAAATGCTATCTTGATTCTATCTTCATAATTGACCATCACATGATAATATTTTGAATAGCCATCTAGGCATGACATCATTTTGTATCCATTCTCTATTTGAAAGAATTCATCTAGTGAATGCATCAGGTAGTTATCCTTAGCTAATGCTTTATTTAAGTTCCTAAAATCTAAAAAAAAACATATCTCTCCATTCTTATTTTGAACCGACACTAAATTATCCACCTAGGTAAAGTGCTTGATGGGAAAGATGATATTTTCTAAAAGTAGATTCTACACTTAGTTGAGAATCAAAGGTTCTAGCAATGGATTCAATGGCTTTTGTCTCTAGAAGAATGGCTTAACACTTAGATTAAGAAGAATAGTGTGAGTAAGGATGGAAATTTTGAGCACCTTAAAATCATATAGATCCATGAAATAATATCCCTAAATCCCTTCAAGGATTTTAAAATCACTTATTTATCATCTTTGGTGCAAGTTGTGCCTAAAATCACATGTTTTGATTTTTATATATTTCCCAAATTATAATGTTCATATGGAATACATTTGGTAGGGTATATTTTTTCTTTATCAACTTGATAATCCATGTCAAATAACATCTTTAGTGAGACTTTACCTTTCTGTATTTTATTGGTTTTTGAATTGATTACTCCTTCATCTAGCTTGAACTCCCCTTTTTCATCCTCATCAATAATCTAAGATTCAAATATATTAGTGTCGGTGATAAAGTCAATGATATGTTGCTCATCATTAAAGACTTGGAAGTTCTTGACATTGTTATAAATAAAAGGAGTAGAGACTAAGTCCATTGAGAATCTCCTCAACTTGGAATTAGAAATTGGTTCCAAAGTTCTTACAGATGTTGTCAATGCATCCACCATGTAATTTATTCTTCAGGGCAACATCTAAATTTTAAATGCATTGAAATATTAAATTAAATTCCACACTCTGTTATGGTATTTGGAAATATTATTGTCATTAAAAGCATAGTGGCTCCTAATTTTATTAACCACAAGTTTTGAATCACCTAACACATTCAAGTTTTTAACTTTATTTTGAAGTGTGAACTAGAGGCCATGAACTAATGCCTTGTATTCAATTACATTATTTGTGAATGTAAACTATAATAAGAAGGTTGAAAAATATGACTTCCTTCTTAAGTTAGTGAGCTAAAAAAATCACTAAACACACTCTTATACTTAGAGAAATAAAATTTTAGTGTTCACAAGTGATTTTTAGTTGTATACAATAGACTCTAGCATGCAGCTAATGTTGCAATGTACACTTATTATTTATTTTCTTCTTCTTTTAATGGGCATATTTTTTTTTTTATTATGATGGAAATGACCTTTTGTACTTGTAATTAGTAGTATAGGTAGGCATTAAGCTATGCATAATGGCAATATTTTACACCTCTAAGACTTCAGACTCCTTATTCTCATATATACAACCATGCATCACACTCTCACATGCTAAGGTAATTACATGAAATGAAATCACTTAAATTTTATACAAGGTATCTTCATCTATTTTATCTATTTATTCAACTTAATATTGTTCTTTTATAGTCAACATGTTGATGGATAATTTACCATTTAGTTCTAATTCTTATGAAAACACATAAACTCCAAGTTTAGACTCATCGAATAAGATATCATTTATCCTATTGTACTCTATGATCATGTGATACATCTTTAGTTCTCTATAAATTATGATTTTATTAGGCATGAATCACCATGGAATCCACATGTGAGATAAATTAGTCATCATATATCCATTTAAGGTCTTAGACCAACCTCTACTAAGAAACATTCCATATGCCTCAAGAATATCCACCACTTGGATGTCAATGAAATATTTCACTCTTGTATCAAAAGCTAACTACATGTTAATGTGGTTGAGTTAACCAACAACCTTGACCTATGATTTGTACAAGTGAACAATTTTTATGCTTGACTTAATAGGATTTAAACCTAAGTATTGGAAAATTGCATAAGGCATCACAATGACTAAAACACCTAAATCCACCAAATAATTGTGTAAGTTTTTGCCAAAAATTAATATTATTATAATAAAATGAGGATTTTTAGTTTTCACTTTATAAATAGTGACATGAACATCAACTGTGTTATTAGTTTCCTTTATTTTAGAAGGAAATAATTATTTTAACAAGTCTTTTTATTTAGATAGCTAGATAAAATCATACATAGTTATATCGGCCTTAGTTTTCTTTAGGTCTTCAACAATGTTTTATCCTAATTAATTTTATTCTAAAATTTTATTAACTTATGTAATTATAGCATTATTATTCAGTTGATATGAATTCATAGGTAATTTAGGTGGGAAGAGTTGTTACTTAAGCTCTCATTAGGTGGAACCTGAATGTTATTCAAAGGAGTAGATTTAGTCAAAGGGTTTTAAAACTTACTCCTCAACTAATAATTATTTCTCCTTTGAAATTTATTAAATGCATGGATCTCCTCTAAGTTATCCTCAAGATCATTATCACTATTGAATGGGAATTCATATGTTTCTAATATTAAAGTTGTACTCAGACTATCTCAACATTAGATTGAGTTATTAGTCATGTATATTTATTATTTCAATGTTAGCCATCTCCTTCCAGAAATTTTTTGAGGCCAATGTGAACTCAACACCATTTTTCTCAGTATGATAAATTGTGTTTTGAAACCTACATTAGGTGGGAAAGTCTAAATCAGATATGTTATCTAAGTTTGAAGCAATATTATTATTATTATCATTATTATTTATGTTATCAAGGGGAATAGGCACATTTCCATTGTTAGGCACAATGTTCCACTGCTTATTGGTTCTTTACAAATTATAGCTTCTATTTTGAGGTGGGTTATTTGTATTTTTATTAGTGTTTTGAGGCACTTATATCCATAATTTAATCATGTCATTAGTTAATATATGGATGATCTAATGTAAATAGGCTACTTCTAGGTTCACATTAGTGCTCTGGTTATTTCCTATTTATGTTAGTGGGTTAACCATTGGTGCATAAACATTTAGAAACACATGGATAGCCTATTGATTATTTTAGGAGACACATAATTACTTGAATTAGACATGGTAGTAGTATTTTATGAAATAATAACCATTTATTGATTTGTAAGCTATGACAACACATGATTTGGAGACAAACAATGTTTATTTTTAGGCATGAGGTTCAAGGGTAGTAGATATAGATAATCTTAAGACTTGAGTATGTATCATTTGGGATTGGAGTCATTAGAGGTGTGTTTTTTATAATATCTTGGTTGATCATGTCAATATGATTATAAGCACTTGGTTGTCTTAATGAGGGTAAGGAATAGGCACCATATCCTTGAGGCACCATTTTTTGTTCAATACTAATATTTTTTTGTAATCCAGAGATAAAGGTGTGAGAACTATGAGATTTTTTATAAGAAACATAGAAGTTATGGGATCTAGATATCTCAAATATGTCTAAATGGTAATAAGTTATATCTACATTTAGGGATGTTTCAACCTATTATATAATTTGTGGAAACAAGTATTTAAAATACTCATGGGCTCATTTTATTCCCTATGTTAATCTAAAAACTAATGGTATAATATTCTAGGGTCGATTGGTATTTGAAATGGCTAATAAACATAGTCTCAATATCAACCTAGAAAGTAATGGACCCATTTAGTGAACTAAGGTACCAATCATAGGCTAACTCATCTAAAGTATAGGGTAATAACTTACATACGATGTGTTCATGTTCAAATTGGTTTTGGTTTAAGTCATACTTAAACATTTAGATATGTTCCTCTACTATTATGACCCCTCCATGACCATACCTTAGGTATAACTTCTCAATATTTTTAGGCATGTCATGGGTGAGTCTTACAATATTCATAGGATAGCTACCCCATCTAAGGTAGGTTAGATTATCCATTGGTTGGTTTTTAATAAGACAAAAAGGTTTAATGAAAGGGACTACCAATCATAGGCTAACTCATCTAAAGTATAGGGTAATAACTAACATACGATGTGTTCATGTTCAAATTGGTTTTGGTTTAAGTCATAATTAAACATTTAGATATGTTCCTCTACTATTATGACCCCTCCATGACCATACCTTAGGTAGAACTTCTCAAGATTTTTAGGCATGTCATGGGTGAGTCTTAGAATATTCATAGGATAACTACCCCATCTAAGGTAGGTTAGATTATCCATTGGTGGGTTTTTAATAAGATAAAAAGGTTTAATGAAAGGGACTATAACTATAAAGGATCTACTGGATAAAAAAAATTGTCTAGTTTTAGACCTCCCTTTATCAATTCTATCTCTCCTATGTTCTGTGAGGTGTAATAATTCAAATTTAACCTCAAAAAAATTTTATCTCATATTTATTATCATATTTAATATTTAAAACTTGGAATATCTCTAACTAAACAAGGTTTTTAAAGTGTTAGAATCAAGCATCCCTCTTTCTAGTGCCAATTCCTATTGATGTTTTAATTGAAATTCACACCAATAGGCTATGATGGAAATTGACTCACCAAACCTCTCTTGAAATAAATTTATAATAACCTCCCCAATATCTATGTCTATTGGGTGTCGGTGCACTAATTTCACTTAGATGGGAATTTTGGTCTATTCTGGTTTAAGGGGCCTTTTCTAGTTTAAACTAACACTTATAAAAGTAAGTTAGACCAAAAGAATAAGCTCATTTATATTTAATAGTTAATTTTAAGATGATTAATGATTTCAATTCATTAATTTAATTAAATAACTCATAAATATTAATAAGTAATGAAACTAAAATATAGATAAAGCTTTATCAATTGATTGTAATCTAAACTACTCTTAAACTAATCTAACATTAGTTATACAAATATAAAAAGAGAGAGGGTAGGGAGAAATAAAAAATGAGCATGCTCTATAGAGGGAATATATATGCTTCTATTAAGTATAAAAATCCCATGATAAAACCAATATTTTTTTGCCATCATAGCACAATTAGAAGACATAGATGGTGTAAGAGTTTGAGGACAACATTAGCTATGTAAAAGAGGGAAACAATGTCACCATATACATGTGTAGATAATGAATATCACTTGAAATTATTTCCAAAAAGGGATAATTCATGAAAATATTCATATTGATCACATACTCAAGTGAATACAAAAATATGTCCTAACATCCTTAACTCATACAAAGGACAAAACACCTAACTAGAAGGTAGGAAAATGCATTAAAAAAGGGAAAATATATTTTATCTCCTTTATAACTATATCCTATTATATCATTTGATAAAATATCCAACCCTTATTTAATAAAATATTTGGTATTTTAAGGCAATTCAATCCCTTGAGGTCATTACTCAACCAACCACTAGGTGGTTACAAGAATTTAATGAGATCAGTCTATTTGAAATTTGAATTCTTGAGTATCCCACTCAATCCCAAGTAAAATAATACCAAGGTGATGTTGGCCAAATTTGAATTCAATTATTTTTATTAAGAAGTGGTTGGAAATAATTGGAGTGATCAGTCAACCATACCTTGTGTAATAGATACCATACTTTATTAAGCCATATTTTTGTCCTTTCTATTCTCCTCACTTGATCCCAATGTGCATGTCATGTCTATGATTAATGCCACATCCATGTTGGCATTAAATTATATGTCTTATGATCAATAATAAATTAAGAGGCCCCTCTAAAATTTAGTGTTGTAGGTCATATTAGGCACACAATTAGTTTTTTACCCTTGGTTCTTTGATGGTTTGACATGTTGGACCAACCATAAATTTTGATTCTTGTGTCACTCAAAATGACTTGGCTAGTTTATTTTCCCATCAAGTTATATTGTGTCTTACTTGATATAATTGGCCAATAATTTATCACTAGTAGAGTGAACACACAATAATTATATTGAAATGATAACCCTACTTGTATTTTTAACTATGTAAGAAGAAATGTAATAATTGCCTTGATCAAATTGATTATAATAACTTTAGAAAAGTTACATATATAGGTGGAATATAAGCATGACCCAAAATGCTCATGCACATGAAATTATATTTCCTAATGACATAATAAAATCCAAGAAAGATAAATAACATGTGTATGGAAAAAAAACATTAAAGAGAATAAAAACCTACACTAACACCCCCTTAAGCATAACTTAGGTGGGTAGTGGAATTGGATCTTGACAACTAGGCCTAATAAGGTACCTAAGTACAATTAACTCTCATAAAGTGGGTAAAAAGAGAAAAATCATAGGTAAAACTCCCCATAAAAGAGAGAAAAGAAGAAGAGAGGAATAAAAAAACCCACTATATTATGTAAATACTTATAACCACCCTGTATTTTGAAAAGGAGCTCTCTAGAGTGACTATGGACCAGAATCAAATATAATGAAGAGTGGGTAACTTTGAAATAATAAGTGTCTACCAATTTCCTGATATATCTCCAACCAAGGTGTATTTCCTATATAAGGAGTTATTGGTTTATATAAAATAGAGGGGGACCAATTAAGGTCTTCATTTATATTTGAGTTTGTAGGGATAGACATCCACTCATGATTACAATTTTAGCACATACTCAGAGTTGACACACTTACAAGATTTTCATTTCATTAAAATTAAAAAATTCATAGTGTAATACATTCACACACTAAACACACACACACACACACACACACACACACACACACACACACACACACACACACACACACACACACACACACACACACACACACACACACACAAAAACTCACACATTCATATTTAATATTATTTCATTACATAAAATAGTTTTAGACTCTCATACAATTCCTTCTAAACTAATACAACTATCTACTTTGTTCCTAGAGAGTTTTGCTCCTTTCCCAACTTGTCTCTCTCCAAAAAAATCCTACATATCAATAATGTATTCCTTATAACATATAAATAATAATGGGGTGTATATTAAACTTACCTTACCTCCACATAACTTACAAGAGTTAGGTGATATTTAGTTTCAAAGATCAACACCTAACTATCAAAAACTGTTAGGTGATGTTTTAGGCTGAATGGCTAGTAGAAAAACCACCTTAAATTTAATGTATTTAATAAAATTGATATGAAATTTTAACCATTTATTATATACTAAATTTTAAATAATCCCTAAAATTTTAATAATCTTAATCTTGAAATATGCTACCGTAGGTAAAGAACAACCATGCCAATTGACACAGACTTCACAAATGACATTTCTAAGTGGAATGATAATTACCAAAACTTTCAAAACTTTAAATATGTTGATAAAAATGATATACAATTTTAAACATGTAAATTTGTCTATATTTTATAGAAACCCACTAAATTTAGTATGATAATTCATATCAAAACTCTTCCTCAAGGTATTGAACTATTAGGGTAGACAAATGCATTTTTTAACTATATGACAGTCACAAAAAATATTATAAATCCACTTATCCAATTGAGATTAAATTTGGAAAAAAAAATTAGTATAAATTCTATTTCACCTCTACAAATTTGGTAACCCAAATATTATTTCATATATTCCATGTAATTATGAACCTTCTACAGATTATACAAATTCTTCTTGTTGAATGACAATTACAAAGACTATCATAAATTTGGCACAAATAATTTAATTTAGATGAAACTTTGAAAAAATTTATTAGACTAAAATTTATGTCACATATCCAAATTTGGTGACCTAACTATTAACAAAGGTATTCTGAAAGATCATGAACCTTTTGCCAAGTGACATAGACATAGCCTAAAATAAATAACCACAATTTTTTTATGATATCTTATTATGGTCTAAAATTTGGTAAAGATATTTTAGGTTTCATGTTAAATTAAACACAAAAATTTTACCATCAAATTCCATCCAAAAAATTATGAAAATTAAGGAAAATTACTTTTAGTGTAACCATTAGTATGCCTCCTTAGTGACTAAAAATAACCTAAAATTTTGTGTAGAGGTTAAAATTATTAGGTTCTATGTATATACAATGGAAAGTGAAGTTGATATACAAATCAATCCTACATTGGAGAAGATATATCACACTTAACCTTCTAATTTTTGTACATTTAGATAACCAGGGTCATGACCAAGATGGATCTAGTAGACCTACCCAAGGGATCCCTCACCACAACAATATCACTAGAGAGGGTTACAAAACCTCTAGTCAAACAACACCATGTGATAACCGTAGATAGGTCTTATGTTTTATATATTCAAAAATGAAATGAGAATAGAAATTAAAATCTAACCTAGTGCTCACCAAATCTTAAGGCATAAAATGGGGGTAATAAACATAAAAGTAAACATGCATAGAATATCTATACTTAAGACAATGTATATGAAATCCTAAATCATTGAGAGATAAACATATAAGCCAACAAATGCAAATATATCTACTTTAACAAAGGAGGAATAAAGTTAGGAATACTTACCTTTGAAGATGAACCCATTGAATCTCAATCTCTCCCTTGGCCAAGGTGGTTCACAAGAGGTTGTTGAGGTATGTAAGGATAACAAGGATAAATTAGCTCTTATTGGGACCCTTTTTGTGCTACCTAGTGGACCATGCCAACTCAAAAGATCTCAGCATGAGACAATCATTAGTGATGGTTTCTCTTTTTATACTTTTTGCACTAGTTGGGAAGATCCCAATAGATCCTATGCCATATAGAAAGTAGTTGCTTAGCACTTGGGTTTAAAGGAGAATCTCATTGAGTGCTTGTATGTCACAATTGGAGAGTGTGGGTGTTATAGTAGTGGATCCAGTGGCATAAAGACCCCATAAATATCTCATCACTTGGTATGCACCCATTTGACATAAAAAAATATGCTCCCCTACCTATAAAAATGAGTGTGAACTTGAAGAAAAAAGGTGACATTAATGTAGTGAAGCTCTACAAAAATTAATAATGCCATAGATATATATTTAGTTAGCATGGATACTAATAAGAACATGTATTGTATCACCCAAACTCTCTTACGAGCCATTGGGCATGTAGTAGTGTAAAAATGATATTATGCACTATTTTTATATACACTATACTCTTTAAATAAACTATGATTTAATAGAAATGACATTACATACTTAGTTGCTTATCCATTACATATAATTTTACATTGTTATATGGTTATGTCTTAATTTTTATATGAATAATGGCATGCTTTTCATTATTAAATGTATTGCAATGAAAAGGTCTATTCTATGTCACTAATAGCATCATTGTGCCATATAAAAAATTTGATATGCTTGTAAAATTTCCTAAGTGTAAAAACTAGCATGCATCAATACACCACCTAAGCCTATTTCATAAATGACTAAGTCCCATTGAGACTAAGGTTGCACCATGTTTCAACTATCCCAATGCGAGCCCTATTAATTTTACTACTATTTTTTGAGTGAGTGTACAAGGCTTGCACCTTATGTAAAATTTATGCCATCATAGTAGTATTTTTAAATGTTGTGCACCATAGACTTTTACTATGTTTACACCTAGTTTTATCAAGTAGAGAACTAGCTTGGATTGATGGCTAAGCACATGAGCTAAAAAAAACATTTATAAAAAAATTTGGTTCTATTATTATGACCCATGTTGAATTTTTTTACTGAAATAATAGAACATAATGATGATCCAAATTTCACTTGAGAACATCAAGCACTAGCTAGAGAAAGTGGAAGATAGTTTTAGATAGAATAATCCAACATGCCAAGGATAGAATCCAAGAGAATGGGTGAAAACCAACCTATATGATGCTCTGTATGAGGTGTTCTTTTAAAAATTACCTAATCATGTGTACCAGTGTTTGGTTGCCTATACCACCTATAAAAGATAAATCTATGGCTATCACTTCAAGTGGACAAAGGAGTGCCTAGAGATGCTTGAGATCTTACATGACATTTGGATGTGTGCCATAGACAAGTGGTGGAATGGTAAACTAAATAGTTATGTGTTTGAATTCATAGTGTTAACCTTCTCTTACCTTAAAGAAGTAGATTATGAGTTCTTTCATGAACCAAGGGGTGCATTCATAAGAAGGTTCAACATAAAATTGAAGAAATCAATAGTGGTTTATAGTATTGAAACTATAAGAATGGAAGGAAAAAATCCTTGCATGTATGAGAAAGCATAGAAATTAATAAGGGGAAGTGTAGGTGAGGAAAAATGAAAAGGGATGAGAAACTTGACACCTGAGATCTCCTAGTAGAACTATAACAAGTGAAGGCATAGGATAATAGAGGATATAAAACCTAAAAGTGATAAGAGGACCCATAGCAAGAAGGAAGAGCATGAAGAAGGATCCCTTAAATTGTAGTATCATGAGGAAAGAGAGGAAGAAGTAAGAAGTTGAGACCAAGATCTGAGTGTAAAATGCCTTAGGTTCCTACAAGATGTAGTGAATGAGGATGCACTAGAATAACCTACCCCCTTTGAACCTGAAGCACAAGCTCATGCACTATATTCTCCATTACAAGATAGAAGAATCATAATTAACCATGTTATCAACATTGACTTTGAGAGAATTAAAATTTTAATCAAGAATTTGGGATCAAAAAAGTGATACTTTAAAGGGAATTGAACAAGAACATGAAACTAAAATAATGAGCACCAACCCAAAAATTTAGATCATAATTACAATCATTCCTATTCAGAGGATGTAAACTATGCCAATTGAGAAATGGCCCATAGGAAGTGGTCTAATGCCACAAGTGATTAGTACCATGACATCAATATTGATGGTTTAACTTGAAACAATAGGCTTAGTGATAAACCATATAACTAGAGGCTTTAAGGGACCACCTCCAACATATACCCTAAGGGGGAAAATGCCTCAAACTCTAGCACCACCCCCGTTAACAAATTTATTACAAAATGGTAATGTAATTGCCCAAGTATTGTGGTGTAGAGAATGTCATGAATCATGTGCTTAAGTGTTAACTTTAATGTCATGTTTGGGGTATCACCTAATCATATCATAATATGACTTATTTCATCACTACTTTTTTGGGTCGTTCCCATACCTGGTATCAGAAATTTGATCTAAACTAGGCTATGGTTGATTACTATATACTGAAGGAGGATTTATTGAAGGAAGTTGATATTCTTGAGTTTGAACAATAAGAATCATGGTACTCAAGGAAATCAACCAAGGGATATCTAAGAGTGTGTGCCTATATGAAATGTAGTTTAAGACCCTCCTTTCTAAACTTCCATATGATATCTACCCCTCCCAACATATGTAATGGTTTTTTGGGTGCCTACTAGTACCTTTCAAGAGAGTGCTATCCATGAAGACCTTCATAAATCCCCATGAAATTCTTGAAGCCACACTCTAGGCCAAGGTATTAAGTAGTGTCAACACTAAGATTAACCTATTTATGGAGGTATAGATCACATCAATGGCCTCTTAGCTACAAAAACTCACTATTGGTTCAACACATGACACTCATAGTAGATTATGGTGTACTAACTATGAGATGAAGGAGCATAACAAGAATAATTACTCGTAAAGAAATGTTCACACCTTACTTCTTAATTTTGAAGTTTGTCATAGGCTACATGACTCTCAAAACTATTCCCTATTGTAGTACACTAGTCAAGTGAACACTACTATTTATTTCAAGATGTGTGATGTATATACTCATTCAATAGTGGATTTTCAAGTCATTGAGGACATACACCAAAATATGGAGAGAGGTATATGAAAGGTAACAACCATAGATGATGGGTAGGTAGGCCAAATAAATGAAGGCAATAAAGCTATGGTCAACAAAATATTGGCTATGGGAATTAACAAGGTGTGCATGGGTGAGGTGGAAGACATGGTGGAGGATTATTCCCATTGAGATCATGTTAAAAGTGTGGGTCGATTGAGCATTACCAGTGTGATTTCCCCATGCACCCAATGTGTAGGTATTATTGGGGATCACATGCGGTCAAGGATTACCTAGACTTATACAAAAAGTTGACTCAAATTTGGCCTGGCATAAATAAGGGTGTTATAATGGTTAGGCATGAGAAAAAGGAGGAAAAATAGACTTCAAAATTGTAGCAGACTCATAAATAACCACCTAAGGTATAGGCCATAACTTAGAGTGGGTTCACCACTCAGTTGCTTATTGCATTGACAAAAGAACTATGCTTAAAATATGGTGAGTCAAGCCATGTTGAGTGCATATCATAACCTAAGACAAAATATACACCCTACCCTGACCCTACATGATAAAAGGACATCCTATAATAATCCATAAAAATAATATAGAATTTGTAAGGAAAACTCCAACTAGCTAGGGATTTAAAAGCATAGGCAAACACCTTGCACTAGAAGTATGATATCTAGGGACTGAAGTGCAAGAGTTGACCGAGATCTTGTACCTCCTATAAACTAAAGGGATGTTGCCCCTACTAAAAACCTTAATTTTAGAGCACATAAGTAAGATACCAAAGGAAGAGTATGTGCCTTAAATTATTGAAGTTTTTACACCACATATGGAGTGGGTGTATGAAGTAAGGCATACTAAACATGTAGAGTATGACCAAGAACTAGTAATAAACACCACCATCTATGGATGATCTATTTGTAAGGTCTTTGTAGACATAGGCACCAAGGTTAACATTCTAACCAAAAATTCTTGGGAAAAGATGGGATGGCCACCCATAAATCCCTCCCCTCATATGTTATTTATGGCCAATAAAACTTGAGAACAACCTATCAGGATCCTAAAAGGCACCATGATAGATATTATCGTCATCAAATTCTAAGCCAAATTTGAGTTAATCGAGATAGTAGAGTATGATAACTATCCAATGCTCTTAGGTAGTCTATGGTGTTACACTAACAATGAAAACATGAACTTCAAGAAGTGTTATATGACTTTTGAGAATGCTAGAGAAAGGGTGATGATGCCCCTATCGAGTGATCAAGGGCCTCCATGTGTGGAAAGTGTTGATCTCAAAGATAAGATCAACCAAATTGATAACATCATGGCATAGGGTGCTGAGAATCATAGCCCAAGCAACCAAGGAGTGCTTAAATGGGAGGATGGACAATCAAATTTTGATACAACTAATGTAACCTATGATCGATTACTCAAATATGCTTATGAAGTTACTAGATGAAGGTGACACCTAGTGTGGGAAACTGAGCCAAAGCTAGCTAAAATGAGATTGATTAGGATTTCTTACACTCAGAATAAATGGATTCTCCACACTAAAAGGGTAGGGAAAAGGGTGTTTCAACTTAGTAAATGGAAGCTTTTACTTATCCCAAAATATAGAGGGAGCCAACCTATAGATAACTATGTCTATGACATTGAAGCATGTATTCCCAAGGAAATAGATAAAATGGGCACATTGATGCATACCCTAAATAGCATTATTTCTCATTTGTGGGTAGTACAAAGGCCTAGCTTTCCAACATGGCAAGATGTGAAGGCCACATTATGCATTAGGTTTGGAATGAGTAATGATTACCTATACATACCTACTTACTTAAGAGATTCTAACCCAATTTTGCAAGTATGTTTATGTGAAGAAACATGGACCATCTGTGGTAAGAATGCACCTAGAAGCGTATGGGTGCATGCCTTCTATATGACTTTGAATACATGGGCATTAGCATGATACATTTTAAATTAAATGCATTAGGAGATAGGAGACTAAGAGGTACTTAAAGAGAGGTTTATGCACACCTAATCTATCTCTTCATAGAGCTTAGAGCTATTAGAGCCACTTAAAATCATTCATAGGATAGTGTTTTAGGACACTACCATCTTAGAATAACACCTTAGAGACATGTTAGGGGAGAAAATACTAACACTCTTGATGTTATTTAAAGAGCAAGTACTCAATAGTGACTCCAGTGAAGAGAATGATGAGACCTAGAAAGAGTGTAATTAGAAGGCTCTAATAGTAAGAAAAAAACTTGTGTGCCTTGTAGTTGATAGTGACTTGGATGAAGAAGATCTAACTCATGTTTGAATTGAAATAATTGAGGGGACAGGGTAAGCTAAAGACTCTCATCAAGATATGAATGAACCCTATTATGCACCACTCAATACCACTAAAGTGAAAATCATTGTAGAAGGTGAGCCAAAGATTGCCACTATAGGTACATACTAGTCTGAATTAGAGATGGCACAAATAATAGACCTCCTAAATGATTTTTAGGACTTGTTCCTATGAAACTACCAAGACATGAAGGGAACCCACCCTTACTTTTTCAAAATGAGCATTAGGTTGGTTGATGACACAATGCCTATAAATAAGTTCCCATATAGAATGAACCCTAACCTACATACCAAGGTCAAAATAGAGATTTATGGAATGCTAGCCACATGCATCATCTATTCTATACAAGAGTCTGAATGGGTGAGATGATGGTCATAAGCATAAATAAGGATGGGTGCATATAAATCTATGTCAACTATATAATTTTGAATTCTACTTGCATCATAGACCCATTCCCAACCCCATTCATCAATGAGGTCCTAGATGGTATCATAGGTTATGAAATATATACTTTCACTGATGGTTTTTTAGGTTACCATCAGGTAGAAATTGAGGAGGATAAGTATAAAACAACCTTTGTAACTAAATGGGGTTATTTTTATTATAACTTGATTCCCTTTGGACTTAAGAATGTGCCATTCATATTCTCTAGAGTGGTGATCACTACTTTCAAGGAGTTCATCCATAGGTTCTTCCAAGTCTAAATCAATGACTAGACTATGTATAGCCTTGTAAAGTACCACTATGACAATCTATGCCTCATGTTTGAGAGGTATAGGTAGATCAAAATATATTTAAACCTAAATAAATGCATCTTCATAACCCCTTTTAGAATATTTATTAGGAACATCATCTGTAAGGATGGTTTGTTTCTTGACCTTGTAAAGATAGCCATCATAATTTAGCTCTAGACTCCTTCAAAGTAGAAAGATTTTCATGCCTTTCTAGTCCATTATGGATACTAAAAGAAGTTTATACATATCTATGAGAAGATTATAGCACCTCTAGAGGAGATCTTGTGTAAATATGGCCCATTCTATTGGGGTAGGGTGCAAAAGGAGGATTTTAAAACATTGAAGCTAAAATTGGCTAGCATGCCAATTCTATAATTCTTAGACTAAACTAATCCTTTCCACATCTATGTCAATGCCTCAAGTTACGTAATTAGTGTCATATTGGCATAAATAAATGAGGTAAATATGGACCACCCCATCTTCTTCACAAAAAAAAAATGATACAAGCATAATATAATTACACCACCACTAATATTAAAGCACTGACAATGGTCTCTGACTTATAAAAATTTAAGCAATATCTATTAGTAACCCCATTCATATTTTTCACTAATCACAAGGTGCTCAAGTACCTCATGAACAAGATTTTTTTACATGGTCACATATGCAGATGGATATTTCTATTCTAGGAGTTCTAGTTATCCATTATTAAACCTAGAAATCAAACCTTAGGGATAAACCATTTATCCTACATAAATTTTGGTGATGCAATGGCATTGATTAAGGATGACATGGAAGACATTCAACTATATATAGTCCAACATGTCCCTAAAGACTTAGTGTATATTTTCACTTTCCTAACATCTAGGTTTTTATCATAGACCATGTCAAATAAGGAGAGGAAACAACTTGTTTTTCATATCACCCCCTTTCAACTCATTAAGGGGGAGCTATACAAAATAATTAGAGATAATTCTTGTGCTAGTGTGTTTTATAATATGAAATGGATTCCATATTACAAAAATTACATGAGGGAATAATAGGAGGCCATTACACTAGAGATGAAATGGTGCACAAGATATTACAATCAAGCTTGTGGTGGCCAAGCTTATTTTAAGATGCAAAGGAGTGCACCAAGGCATGTGACATATGCCAATGCACTAGGAAGCCTAACCACTAGGATGAGATGCCTTTCATACCCATTATTTCTTAGGTGCCATTTAAGAAATGGGCCATTGATTTTATTGGACCAATAACTCTTAGAGTATGATGCACAAGTGTAAGGTATATTTTGGTAACCACTGACTATTTCACTAAGTGGGTTGAGATTACACTGACAAAAGATTGTACAACCACAATAACCATACACTTCATATGTAAAAACATAATAAGTTGATATGGGTGCCTATTAAGTTTCAATAATGAAAAGGGAACTCATTTCATCAATGAGATGGTGTGCATCCTCTTAACTAAATATATGGTGGTGCAGCACAAGACTACCCCATATCATCCATAGGCAAATGACACATCTAAAGAATTCAATAAGATCCCAAGAACATGTTTGACAAAGATATGTAATATTGGTTGTAAAGATTGGGATGATTTGTTTCAGTGGTACTATGGGTTTATCACATGACATACAAGTTCCTAAACAAGGCTACAACATTTCAATTGGTGTTTGACACTGAAGTAGTTCTCCTCATAAAATTCTTAGTGTCATCCTTATACATTATATAGATTGGTTGCTTAGATGAACAAGAATCTTTAAGCACAAGGTTGGAAGACTTGGAGTGTTTGAATGAAAAGTGTACCCAAGCAAGATAAAGTTAGTAAATTAAAAAGGCATACTAGATGCTCTAGAATGACAAACATATCAAATGTTAGGAGCTGACTAAAGGATATTTGGTCTTTCTTTATTATTCCAAGTACCTTAAACACTTAAGAAAATTGTAAATAAATGGGCCCTTATATCATCCACCACATATTGGAGATATACACATACAAGTTGCACATGTTGTCTAGTGAAATGCTCCCAAGGCATTTCAATGGAAACCAATTGAAGTCATATCGGTAGTAGGATGGCATTTATACCATAAGAACATTGACTTCTTGGTCACTAGTCAGTTTGAGTTGAGTTGACCAGAATATAGTTTGGCATAAGACAAACCATTATTTTTGTTTTAATTTATTCCTTGTATAGTGTGAAGAGGCAATAAGCAGTGCTCAAAGGCTACAAGGATTTATCCACTATCACTTCACACATAATTCCAACTAGGTGATTTGATTACTTGTGTTTTCTAAGCATATGACACCATGACACCTAAGTTATGGGCATAGGAGTCTAATCTAGCTCTAGTGAATTCATTTAACTCTCATGCATAATTTTAATTCGGTGAGTCAAGAACTTGCACTTTTTAAGGGCTTAAGGCTATAAATCTACATAGTGGGCATGTGAGACTCATTAGACTTAGAAAGAGGCACATAAAACCCCATGTGAAAGGTTCCAAGTGAAGGTTTATTTCAAGCTTGTAAGTGAAATAATCTAGCTTTTCATGCATAATTCCAATCAAGTGTGTCAAGCACTTGTGCCATCTAAGCACATGAGGCCAAACATCTAAGTGGTGGGCATGTGAAACACACTAGATATAAGCAAAAGATGCACAAGATCCATGTGCACAAGGAAAACATTATAGGGATTTTATAGGCCCAAGAATGAACTACTATAGCACTTATATGCTTAATACCAACTAAGGGAGTCGATCCCATTTGCTTTCTAAGCACCTAGGGCCAAATTCCTAAGTCTCTAGGTGTGAGGTAATTACCAGACTTACATTATTTGAGAAAAAAATGACAAATTACATAAGCATAAAGGTAAACTTTGTGCTAAATTTAAAAAGAGGCACATCAATTTATCATGCACTAAAGACTAAAGAAGAAGGTAAAGATGCTCAACATGGTTGGGCAAAAGAAAGAAAGTGAAGACACATAATCTAACTATGTACAAGAGAAATAAAAGAGAATACAAAGTGATGGAGGGACAATACAATGGATTTGTATGGGGTAGGATAAGACAAGACAAGATGAAGTGCCAAAAATCAACCAAATTAGAGAAGCATGCTTGAAATGAAAGTAAAGATAAAAGATACAGTGGAACTGAGGAGGTTGAATTACATTCATGTGAAGTGCTTCACCCAGGTTGCCATAAGAAAGGTGAAGGTCACACCAAGTGAACAAGCGTAGGAGAAGAATTGTCTATGATAGTTAGTGTTTACCTAGATTTGAGTGGGAAGTGATCATTTAAACTAAATTTCACTTCACTAAATTATTTTTAGAGAGCATTAAATGAAGCAATGGTAGAGGAATAAAGATACTCATTTAATGCATTGATGACAAAGGATTTTTGTGAATTTTTTAAAAAATTGCATTTTCCAAGAAATCTAAGCACCACCATGCCATAAAACACCTACATTAATAATGGTAGATAAGGAAAGGGTATAAATTATAAAGTGAAAGACTTGATTATTTTTTAAAAATTATACTAACTTTATACTTAGAATGAAGCTAAGCAAAAAATAAAGATCTAAGGTGAGAAAACGCTATACCAGTGATAATCTGAGCACTTTCAAGCACTAAGAGTGAATGACTACATACTAAGAAAGATTGCATTCATAAAAAGATTGATTTGAAGAAGTGTGGAGAGTATATTCTATATAAATTAGATAGTCAAAAAAGTGAATTGATGCCCAGGTTTCCATTGAAGGCTAATGAAGCTCAAGAGCTAAGAGAATAGTCGTAGATCTCATTACTATAGAAACACCATCACCATTCAGGGCTTTCGTAAACTACACCTACCATGATTCAACACTAGTAGGATTAATATGGTGAAGAAACAAAAGGTATCAAGCTATGATCAAGTGTAATAGGACCTAAAATGGGCATGTATAGTGCCTAAAGTGGCCACTACAAAAATAACATCATGAGTGGAAGTAGTTAGTGTGGTACAGGTGGAGACCGAGGTGCTCAACAAAATGTCCTACCAAGTAATGTAGTTCCCTCTTGAGGTTATGATAGGGGAGGATTGGAATTATTTTGCACACATCTACTAGTTAAAATAATATAATCACCACACATCTATTCATTTGTAAGACCTCATTCAAGATTGGATGGTGGACATAGAGCAAAATATAGCACAAGGTGACACCCTATTTGATGTCTTGATCTAAGACAAATTGATAGATTTTGGTGTAACTCAACTTTATGAGTTACCATACTTCAAGAATCCAAAGGATCTAGTTAAATTCTTACTATAGTGAATCCACAAGGATCACATTTACTTTATAAGAAGGTGCATAAAGATTTTGGTGTAATTGATAAAGAGAATAACGAAGCTTCTAGACACTAGTAAGGACGTCCATCATATGATGGATGTTGATGAATAGGTGGAGTACATATCCTAGATCCTAAATTATTTCAAGGTGGTTTTACATTCCCCATTAAGGAGTAAAAAGACCCCAGCATGAGGGAGATGACATGCGTCATAAGCTCCAATTTATGCCTAGGCAGTCAATACACCAATGTGACTAAGGCATAACTTTGCATCACCTATCACATGGTGCAAAGCATGTAGTTAAATATTAAAAAATTCATCAATGATGAATTTGTGAAGAATATGTAGGAGTGCCATAGGGAAAAAAATACATTTAAGTGGGGATTCATTCTCATTCTCATTAACATGGAAGAGATTAGAATTCTAGATGAGGATGAGAACAACCTTTGGGTCTACCCAGAGCATAATGACTTCCTAGTGTAGAAATAAAAAGACATCACAATGACCCTCTATTTTAATTTAAAATATAAGACTTGCATTATGGGGTGGTGTGAGAGGTACATAGAGGCCTTCGGGCTAGAGTAGAACATCCCTTAGGGGCTTCCTTAGAGCATGTTTGGAATGGTAACCTTTGTCACAATGAAACACTATTATGTAGTGCACTTGTTACTATTTGATGAAAACATGTCAAAGTGGATAAACCTCCCCTATGCCTTCTCAATAATATACTTTAGGGATGTACTATTCTAGATCCCTAATGAACAATAGTTAAACATTTCAGTAAAGTAACTAGATATGGAGAGGTGCAAGATGGGGTGTCAATTCACTCACATAGATAAAAAGGCCACTGACTATGAAGAAGATGAATTAGATCACCTAGATATCTAACCCCTTAAATAGGTAACATAAAAGACCACATCCATATATTATACTATGAGATGAAGCCATAAAAGAAGGGCCTCAATGTCAAGTAGAGTGAAGACCCCCCAATATAGATTGGTGATAAAGGAACTCTGGCACCAATAGAGAATAAAAAGTCTCCCAAGAAGAAAAAGGGGGAGAATTTGAAAGAGATAGAATAGAAAATAAGGCTCAATATCACTGTAGAAAAGGAAGCCTCTCTTTTAGCACCCTCAAAGAAGCACATGATATTCATGCCAAAGGCTTCGCTAGCACTAAGGAGAAGAAAAAGGGAAAGGTTCTATTGTCACTTAGATTTTCACCCTTTGAGGAGATGTAAAATCTCTCCTCATCCAAGTGGAATAATGGAAACACCTCTAGGCTTGTGGGAAACCTAAGAATGATATAAGGCTAGTGCCCTTGATGTACCACTTTGGATCAAAACTACAACTAAACATGGGGGATAAAGAGAGAGAGATAACTGAAATCAAACTATTATAAGGGGGGTGATATTCCAAATTATATGATGACTTCCTACCAACAACATGTTATACATGAAATCAAGGGACAAAATCAACATACACTTTTCTAATCTACATCTTCTCACATCAATGCTACATTATGAGGTTATAAATGAATGTGAAAATATAGGACTATAAAAGAGGCATTTAATGGCACTAATTAAAATAATAATTCACTCAATCCTTCACATTTCCTATAACACTTCATATGCCCTACAAGAAGAAGCTTTCTAATTGCAAATAAGGTGAAAGAATGGGACAACATGCTAAGAAATCCATAGTCTTAACTAAGCAAGATCCATCATCCAAGAAAAATAATCTTATGAATAGTCATGAAGAGGTAAAAATAAGTAGTCTTATTGATCAAATGGTATGAAAATGAGTAGGGATTCACCATACTCAAGAGGATCATAAATTACAATGCCAAAATGGCTAGTTCTTATAGAAATTACGAGATAGGAGAAGAGAGAAATATAAGGGTCATAAGGACACTTGTAAAGATGAGATAATTAGTTAATAATGAATGAAAATATGATATGGGATGAACCATTTAATTTCAATAATCCCAAGTGTCAATCCAAGTCATCAAACTCTTGTAAAGCATCTTGAAACTCCTCATTCTGGCTTAGAAAATTGCCTTTATGATTTGGACCTATTTTAACATCACAAAACTAATTAGGGATATGTATAATGATTGGGATGTGAGGGAAGGATTTTATACATGCCTCTCCATTCATTGGTTGTAGGCTTGACCATCTAAAATCACTTGGAAGTGAGCCATCATCATTTGTAGTCCAAAAAACTCCTCTTTAATGCAGGCTACCCACTTATCCTCAAATTTGGCTTCAATTTCTCATGAAAATCCATGAGATGGATTGGATGAAAATTTTAAATACCCTTCATGACCTTATAATCATCAGGCATACCTTAAAATCACCCCACTTGAAGTTTTCCACCCTCTTCACTAGCTTGTCTACTAGGCCAATTTTGATTGGCAGAGATGAGATATTTGGTTTGGAGAATTATGAGTTTTTTTACTTAAATTAAATGAACATATGGAGGTATAAAAACTCTAAATATTCCTCTTAAAGTTTGTTTCATCCTTAGACTCCTTTTATAACCTACAAAACATAAATAATCATAAAAAATAACATGTTTTTTTATGTTCGTATAGATAAAAAGCATGGGATGGAGCCTAAGTGGTCTTATACAATGTCTAATAGGTTTCATTGTCAAGTTTTTCCATTATAATTCATCTCTAGATTCATTTATCTAGACTAGTCCTTGCAAGGGTTTTAGAGGGTTTCTGAGCAGCTTTCACCTTATTGATGTTTCATAAAGGTATACCATAAAAATCTCAAACTAATTCCATAAAATTGATGTTCATGACCCTATCTAACTCCTCTAAAATTATTTGTATCCCATGTATATCCTCAAAGAAGATACGAGGTTCTAAAATTGCCTTATTGAGCTTATCTCTCTATTTCAACTAGCATGAGTGACCTTAAAGCCCAAAATTAACCTTTTCATGACTTCTTATAAATAACAATGTCTCAAACACATCTACCATTTCCTCATAAACATTATAAAATGTATTTAAAATCATATCCAAATCTATAAATGTGAATGACTCTCCAAATGGCTTTAGGCCTAAGCATGCTTAAATAGACTAGAATTATTCTCAAGCCAAATTTAGCTTTCTTGATGTTTTCTCTACATCTTAAGGTATTGAAAATTTATATTATATCCTTATAAACATGTATCAATAAGGTATATATCATACTTAGGGATATAAGTGTGAGTGACCCTTCACTTGGGCACTAAGCCAAAATCTACCTAGTGTGCTTGATCATAGCTCCTAGGGGTTTAGACCTTCCTATTGAAAATCCTCCTTATTTAAATAATTTCATATGTTTTTAAAGTGTATTACATATTTTCAAACTATTTTAAAGTTTTAAATATCATTTTATTCATCACCTTTTCTCCATTCCTCAAAACTACCAATTTGGCCTCATAAGGAAGTGTCCTCTGTCTAAGATAAAATAGAGGGCACTCCCCTATTTCCCAAGATAGATTTTAATATTTTATGATATTATATAAGTAATAAGGGTTATATGTACAAAAATTTATCTCTTGGTTACATCATTTACCATTTCAAATCATCAAAAACTCAAGATAGACTTCTTCTATGGTAGATTGTATGCAACGTTATCATTTTAGACTAAGTAATACTTGTCCTAAGCATTTTATATATGTTTAAAAATAATTTAAAAAACCTCATTTACATCACAAAACCTTCCCTTAGTGATCTATCATCTCTTAACTCATCCACATAACCTAAATAGACCCTTGGTTGATTGGACTACATGTAGTGTTTTGAAGTACTAGTTATATGCTACTAGCTCAGGGTTACTCTTTTACTTTTTTCTCATGGAAAGGGTTTATGGATACCATAAAGGTCACTAATAATGTGTCATAATTCCCTCTATCACTTTAATTTCTTGTTTCTTCCAATACCCTAACTAGACTATGCAAAGAGTCTTATCTATAGGGTTTCCTTATTGTAGACTATGTTTACATGTTTGGGACCCATTCTTTGATTTATTTACATTTCCAAGAGTCTATAGAGACATTGATGGTCCTGATTAAAACATTCTAGGTCTGGTCATCACCTCAAATTTTTACATTCTCCTTACACTCCTTGACTAGTTAGATGGCTGAAAATAATGTTAATTATATTTCCTATCCTAAAAAGGGACCTATAGGTGTATGAATATTATCTAGGACTTGAACTCAAAGTGCACAAACCCTTATTTAGTTATTTTGAGTCATATTTTATTTTCTTAGACTATTTTATTCACCTATGAGCTATAAGCACCTCAATATACCTAGTTAACTTACTCCCTACCCATCACAGTCAACTATAGTTGATTATGAGAGGGCATGTAGGTTTTATTGATACATTAAACTTGAGAAAATGATGAAACACCATTCCTCAAGAATTTATAGTCATTTGATAGTGATTTAACTCCTTTATTTATTTTTGGACCACACAAATACTTAGAAACATCACCCTCACTACTCATTTCATGTCTCAAACACCTCCAGCTGACTGTAGGTGTATATTATATGCATAAATGGGCTTGAAAGGTGATTATGTTCTTCCTTAGGAATTGAGACCTTTGAAATATCTTCCAATAATTTTAAAAACATCAAACATACCCTATAACTCATATGTTACAAGAGACAAGCAACTTTTCATACTTGGGCCTTATATTGGCTATAGGTACACATTCCCTACTAGAAAGACGTTTATAGGTATGTATGGGGGTTTAAAAATATATCCTATCAACACTATATTAATGATATATATTATAATGGTGTGATTTTCACTTCATAATGACATTCAAATCATGATAACATGCCTCATTATCTCCTTGAATATTAAGGTCACTTTGTATCCTCAAGACTTGTAGATAAAACTATTTAAATTTAGTGGTTTTAGGGGCATCTTTAGGTCTCCACACAAATGTTTTCCCTTGAAAATTTTCCCTCAAAACCTTGTAAGGTAATTATCCTATGTGGGGATACTATTCAATGTCATTTAATGCACCAAAACCTTTAGCATACTTGTTATATTATTTTCAACACAATGCCCCAGGCCTCTATCTTACATTTTTAAGGATCATTATCTTTTATCATGACCTCTTATTTTGTCTACCAATCTATCCTCCCAAATAAGTTTCCATGGTATTTTCATTATGCTACGACCTTAAGTAGGGTTTTCCATGTTCCTATTTTTTTATGTAGATGCCTTTATATCCCTGTAATCCCACCATAGGTAGACAATATAATGCGTATAGGTAGTGAAAGAAACATGAACATTATGCAAGACACTTATGTTTTTGAGACTTTATATACCCTCACCAAGTGTTCAAATACAATTATTTTCACTATGGGAGATTGGAAAAACTATCAAATCCTCCTTAGTATGACATTAGCAAGGAAACTTTTATATATGAAGATGAGTTGTAGTAGGTAGATTGTGAGTAGGATTTGTATGATGGGCATAGCATTTGGATTTTCATGGGTTGTAAGCTTATGTATATTATTCAAAAAAAATTATCCACATCAATAATAACATAAATAATCTTCAATAACTTATTTTCAATGTAGAATCTTTCTTGTAAACACCTGTACCTATTCATTAATGTCTACCTAACTGGTAAATTGCATATGATTACAAACCTAAGATGATTTTATCATCAAATCAACTTGAAACTTGAAACTAAAAATGGGATACATGATGGTACATATTCAACATCATCTAAAACCAATATCAGCAAGTGGATTATATAGAGCTGCTCAAACCAAGGCAAAACCCATAGGGTACATGAAACAGTAGGTAGAAAATTATAATCAACTTCATGAGTATGGTTCATGAAGCACAGGACACCATTATTCAAAATCATTATATGGAAATTAAGGTATCTAAGTATAATTTAACCTCCATAAGGTGTTTGAGATGAAACCTCCTAAGCTATCCATACTAAACACAAACTTGAAGGTCAGTTCTACTTACCAAGAAGACTAAAAAAAGGAGTAGAATGGTTTTAGGCCAAAAATGTCACTTCCAAAGCATTTAAAACGTGTAAATAAGCTTGGGGAAGATAAAGAGACATACCATGATCCTTTCCCATGTGGCATACTTCCCAACGAGCCATACAAGTGCCAAAAATTTTCTTTTCCTCAATAAAACTACCCTTTTCTAAGGAACCTACCACTTTTTAGTTGGGTTAAATTAATTAATACCTATTAGGACACATGGGATGTGACATCATCTTTTGGGACCCTCACACTTCCCAATAAATTTGTACAAGTCATTAAATGCACCTTTTTTGACCTCAAAATGACCCAATATGATTAAAAGGACTAAAATTACTAAAGACTAAGGATATTACAACATTAAATGGTATTAATTAACCTATAAAACACCTTGTGACATATGTATTAGACCCCTAAAACACCTAAAAGTCAATTTTTTTACCTAGGGGTGCCCTAATTTGACCTAAAAGTCAAATTTGGTCAATAGGTTCCTTCTACGATACCAATAGTAACCCTATCAAACATAGAGGAAGATATGGAGGAATAGACATTTGGGAAGGGAGTATACATTGTGCCTAAATAAGGAGACTCCTCTTCTAGTGAAAGGACCCCCTCCTTGCCACCTTAGACTGAATTAGAGAAGAAGATGAGAAGGTGGAAGAAACTTGACCTTAGCGATGCCACTATCCATAAGGCACTAGAGATGGAAGAAAAAAGAGAAGAAATGACAAAGGCCAAGATGTCCAAAGAATCCATTGAGATGGTCAAGGTTGAGGAGTGAAAGAGAGAAGGGGAGAAGTGTAAGGCATGGGAGATGAAAGGGAGGAAAGAAGAAAGGAGGAAGGGAGGAATAAATGAAGAGTCTAGCAAGGCAAAAGTGATTAGAGAAGTAAGACCCTCAAACACACCAACTAAGGAAGATTTTAAGCAAAAATGAGAGGTCATGGGCCTAGACCAATATCACATCAATGCAACACTATATTTTCACCATAAGAGGGAGGCTATGAGGGCCAAGGGTATGACCCAAGCTAAAATATATCGAGTGGGGGCTGAGGAGATAAAGGCCAAAGAGGAAAAAACTACTACAACCATCAAGAGAAGGAAATCAAAGAAGAAAAAGGCCAAAGAAGAAAATACCAAAAGGAAGTAGAAGAGAAGGTATCCCAAGTAGAAAGGCCAATATGAAGAAAGAGAGAAAAAAGGTTATCACTAGCATAGAACCTAGAGAGGAGAAGAAAACTAAAGAGGCACCTAATGCCCACTCTAGTCTATAAAAAGAAGATGCACAATAGGCATGCCCTATTTATAAATGGGAACCTAAAGACAAAGAAGGAAATACTAGTGCCTCAAGATAAAAAATAGAGAAGGGACCTATAGAGGTCCATGCCAAAGATCCTTAAGAAGAAGTGTATAAGGGGAAAATTTTGAGGAAGAACCCCTCCAAAAATAAGATGGAAAAACTAGAATCGAGGAAAGAGAAGAGGCAGACCAAGGGGATAAGTCTAATGAAAAACCCTTAGTAGATAAATAAGAAGAATGCATTGGGGAAATTACCAGTGCTAACAAAAAATAGGAGCTAGTCGAGGAAGAGGATTATGAGCTGAGCCATAGGGAAAAAGAATAGAGGGAGTTCACTGAAGATGAGGACTTCTCTAAATTGGAGTACATGCATCCAAAAACTACCAAAACCCTAATGTTCCATCAATTTTATTAGGATTTCAATTATCACATGGATGAACCTCAATTAAAGGTAATAAAGAGAGCAATTTGAAGCACCAAGAAACTAGAAGAGGGGCATGAATACTGATTTGTAAATTTAAGGGATATGAACCTGTAAGGTTAGCTAACACCCTCCTTAAGATGGTCTCAATAGTATCACATAGGAACACCATCAATGATGTTCACACCAACAAGTAAAACTATATAGGGCATAATGTAGAGGAAAAAATAAAAGCAATGAAGCTCAAAATCTAATAGCTAGATGAGCACATCAAAGAAGTAGATCCATCATTCTTGGATGGTGTTGATACTTTAAAAAATAAGGATGTTGATAAGGTTTTCATGATAGTATAACAAATTCTCCCTTGGATGATGATAGTGTTAGAGGAACAAGAATAACCTTGTGAATCCATTAGAAGAGATCTAAACAAAAACCTTGATGCAGTAGAGAACCCCTTCACCAAACTTGAAGAGGGTGTAAAAGAAGCATATGCCATCTTTTGAAAATTTTCCACTGAAGCATCAATAATTGATGCACACCTTCAAAAGGCCAAAGAGAAGGATGCTTTGATGAAGCATGCATTCACTATAAGTCAGACTAATGACACCCAAGTTATGATGTAGGTTAACACCTTAATCATCCAACTAAAAACCTAGGAACAAGACCTAAAATCACTCTTTTATACCTTTCAGACAAAGGTAAGTGAGTAGGGGGTCATATTATATGGTAGGTTGAGAAGAGATAAGGAGGGGCTAGAAGACTTTAAAAAATAAATGGAGAGTATGGACATGTTCTCACTTGAGGCTACATTAACAAAAGTAGATAACACTGCCAAAGAAACCAAGCTTGTTATTTAGGGCTTTGATAACTTTAAGGTAGAACTTTAGTAGAGCACACTTGAATTTTGTGCAATAAAGGCACTAAATACTAGTCTGAGGGTGGACTAGTACTTTTGTATGGGGTAATGTTGGGCCCATTTTTTCTACTTAGTATATTATGCCAAATCAATAGATCTCAATATAAGGCAATCATTATTGATGGTTTATCTTTTTGTAATTTTGGTTCTAGTTGGAAGGATCCCCATAGATTTCATGCCAAGTGGAAAGTAGTTACTTAGTTCCTGAGTTTGAAATAAAATCTCATTGAGTGCTTGCACATTGTGGTTGGAGAGCATGGGTATCAGAGTAGTGGAGATGGTGGCATAGCGACCTCCAATAATAGCTCATCACCCAATGTGCACCCATCTGACCTAGAACAAATATTCTCCCCTACCTATAAAAAATGAGTGTGAACCTAAATAAAAGAAGGTAACATTAATGCAATGAAGCTCTAAAAAAATTGAGAATGCCATTGATATAGATTGAGTTATCATGGATACTAAGAAGAACATGCATTGTATCACCCAAGCTCACCTGGGAGTTATTGGGAATGTAGTAGTGTAGAAATGATATTATACTCTATTTTTATATAAAATATACTCTATTAATTAACTATGATTAGTATAAATCATGTTGTATACTTACTTGGTTGTTGATCCATTACATATAGTTTAGCATTGTTATGTGGTTGTCACTTAATTTCTATATGAATAATGGCATAATTTTCATTTTTGAATGTATTATGATACAAAGGTATATTCCAAGTCACTAATGGAATTGATGTGCCATATAGGAACTTTGGTATACTTGTAAAATTTCCTAAGTGTAGAAACCAACATATATTGATAGACCACCTAAGCCCATTTCACAAATGACCAAGTCCCATTGAGACTAAGGTCTCAACATGTTTCAACTAACCTAATGTGGGCCCTAGTCCTTTCACTATTGTGATTTGAGTGAGTGCACAAGGATTTCACCTTATGTGAAATTGGTGACAATGTAGTAGTGCATTTAAATGTTGTGTACCACAAACTTTTACTATGTTTATGCCTAGTTATATCAAGGACAAAACTAACTTGGATTGATGGCTAAGTGTATGAATAAGCACATGAGATAAATAAACTTTTATACAACATCTCTAGGTTACAAAACATATATATGCATCTAAAATACTTAACCAAAAATAAGATCCATTTATTTAAGTGTAGTATTAAAACCTTAAGAAATGATATTCAAGTAAAAAGGTGGATAATCAGATGCACACTATATGATTTTATTCTTATTCTCTCTAATAAAAGATGAAAAAGATGTGCATATATAGATGGATATATCCCTAAACCCTTCTAAAATTTTATCCAATATATTTATCCCAATCAACCTTGTATTGTTAATTTATAAAAGAAAGTTAGGTCCTAGTTTAGGTCGGTCAAGGATGACCTAGACCCATAACATTATAATATAAATTAAGTACAGGGTTGACCCTAGCTAATATTATTTGGTAAATTTCAAAAAGTGTTTTTGTCTTAGGTAGGGGTTGTTTAGGGTGGTGAATTACTTGGAAGAGTGTGTAAGGGAGGTGTTAAAGCTTAGTGAAGTGTATAAGAGAGGTTTCTATTGATTTCAAGTGGTGGTATAGGTATCAACAATATTATAAATCACCAATGATCTACCGACCCCTTTCCTAGTACACCCTTTAAAGCATGGAATTAGAGAGATTGAGACTCAATGGGTTCCTAAAAGACATAAATCATTAGTAATTGATAAATTTTGAAAATATTATGTATATACATATGACCCACTCAAAGTTCATCATGTGTCACTTATGTGTATTTAACATGGGATGGTGCTTCAAGAAATGAACATATAAACACATAATGATAAAGCTAAATAAATTATAGTATTTTAAATCATAAATTAAATGAATGAAATGAAATAACTAAAAATTAAAAGTAATATGTGTGTACCTTGACTTACCTTTATTGTCAAATGGTTTTCTATTGTGTTTGTAGTTTTAATAGTGGAGGGTACAAAGACTACTTTAGACAAACCCAAGGATAGAAAACTAAAGAGAATAAACATAAGTAAGTTATGGTGATAAATTCTAAGTTAGGACTAATGACCAAGACAAATCTAGAGTAAATCAGGTAACCAAAAAGCCGAGGCTACTAAATGACTAGAAAACTCAAACAAGTATACCTTAAGTAAGAAAGTTAAACTTTCTCACTCAATTTCTCACCCTTAGAGAGGTATTTCAATGATTCTCCAAATTTATTGTAACATGGGATTACCCCTATGACTTTGGGTTGCCTATAGTAGGGGTAAAACTCTATATGTAAATGTTAGCTCCCTTGGTTTGTCTATTAAAACTCATCACCTATACTACTACCTTATTTGGATGAAAAGGGAGAGAGAAAACATAAAATAAACCTATCATAATGAGGTTATGTACCAATTTTAACCCAACCAATACCAAATAACTATAAGTACACTTTAAAAATAATCCTAACCTGTACATACACTAATCCAAATCTGCCTATTGCATTAGTATTTCTCATGGAGGTTTGTGAATCAAACTTAGGCTAGGAAGACTAAACACAAGGTCATGACTTGATACTAGTGGAGATAAAACTCATTAAAACTCATGTGAACTTAATTATAACACTTCAAGATACCTAAAAAATAATTTTAAAGATAACTATGAATGCAAACAAGTACAAAATGCTAATAAAGAGAATCTATCACTTAACAAGATCAACTACTAAAAAAACACATTGAAACAACTCATGGAGAAGGTAAACTAGATCATTATTTATTGTTTAAAGACTGAAAATGAGAATGGATTCACCATACTCATGTGGAGGATATGAAACTTAGATAAAGTGACTCAATATATATCACAAGTGAGAGAGAAGATAAGGAGGGCATAGGAGAGAGAGGGTGGACAAGTGTTAATGTGAATTAAAAATAATATAGGAGTTAGGTAACTACCTAAATAGGTCTAAGATGACATTTTTAGCTCTTATAAAGATTCTATAAATCTCCAAGTGGCATGGGAGTTAAATTTCTTGCTTGACACCTTAACTGGATTCTTGAAACTCCCCTTCCTCTTGACATGTTTAAGGATAAGTGGACTCCTTGATGATCAAATTAGTTTCTCCTAACTGTTTTCTATATTATTAACACCTATCAAATGACCCCAATAGGTTCTCTTTGACACATCATATCTTTTTCTTGCAAGGTATTTTTAGGACTCTTCATCTCCTTAGGCCTATTTTGCACACAAGTGTCAAATCTTGGATTTTTATTCTTTCACTCATCCAAAATTCATGGATGGACTATTCGCATCATACTGGACCTGTAACAATCCATTTTGAGGCCTAAAATTAGCCCCAACAACTTATTCTCTACCAAAAGCCTCAAATAGGCCTAATTTCTTGTATCCCTAAAATCATACAAACCTCCTTGTGTAGATAAAATTATATATGGTGGTGAGAATATAAGGTCATATTATAGTACCCAGTAGGACCTTATAGCTTCATGTTCAATTTCATTCTTTGAGAGTGAGTGGAGATATCTATTTTCACCCTTTTTCTCTCCTAACTAGGCCTTAACTAGGCTTCCCTATGAAGAGAGTGAAAAATTATAATACAAGATACACATGTTCCAAACCAAAAAAAAGTGTGGGATTAACTTAAACATCCTCCCCATTCTCTATGCCAAATTTGGAGTTTTGACTCATTGTACAAACCTAAAAAATATCAAAAAATAGTATTTTTAGCCCTAATTCATACAGTTCTATATAGTACTATATCAACCAATTACATGGGGTGATTATTATGGGATTATTTAAAATTTTATAGTTTTTTTGGAAGTTTTTATGATCCATATAAAGGCATGAAAATATATTTCTCTCTCATCGAGTCGTTATGGCTCTCCTAGGCAACCTGAAAGTGATTTGAAGTCTTAATGATAGTTCATAAAGTTGGAAACATGAAAACACCACCAAATTACAAAAATCGAAGTGTAATATGGTAGTCAACTTCCCATATAATCTTAATGTCCCATTCAACATGTGTGATCTATACCAAGCAGAAGAAATTGACCTCTCATGTTGAAAACAAGTATTTTGTGAGTTCTAGGCAAGTTTATAGTCTACATGAGCTTTTTCTAAGTTTTGTTTGAGTTAAAAAGACCTAAATTAGGTATATTATGTCCATATTAACCTGTTATAATTTTATTTCAATCAATTCCTCTACCAAAATTCTACTACATCCCATTGGATTAGGCTTACGGTTTGTAGGCCAAGTTGCCTTACTTACCCTAACTCACTATTTTCTCCAATTTTTCTTCTTTGTCAGGACTTTGAGTTCTTCATAGGGTGTTTTAATATATATTTAAACCTATCTTAAATGTCTTAAAGTTCATCTCATATAATTTTACTTCACTATAATCTCTTTAAGGCATGTGTATGTACTCAAGAGTGCTAGGACTATATAGGGTCTACCTATTTTTCCATTCTCTATTGATTATGTTTGATGGATGATGGACTATGTAATCACATGTATGTAATATTTTATTACCTTATTAACCCTCTAAATAATCATATGATATTATAAAAACTCTTCAAACAATTAAATATTTTGGTAAGGTAGGACTGTGTATAGCTAGTTGAATATGCAGGGTTAAACAGGGTCATATTATGTTTGTCTTACTTCTTAATTGAACCTGAAGGTGTAATGTGAATATTTTAACAAAATTAAATCATATTATATCACTCATATAAACATATTACTCTCTTTAAATCCTATAAATATTCTTGAGCTTCCTTAAATAACCAAATCCCTCAAGGATGAGCAAGCAAGCATGTTTCATGCATTTAGGACTGCACTTGACTATGTTTACTTATTTTTGTTTATGTCTGAAGGTTTGATGAGACAATTTTAATCATTTTAAAATCACACTCAAACACTTACACTTTTATCCTTATATATATATATATATATATATATATATATATATATATATATATATATATATATATATATATATATAGTTTCTATTCAAGTAAACCCAAACCTATCAAGAGTAGGCAGGCTACACATAGTAGGACTGAGAGGGTAGAGTATCATGTGTTTGAATTTGACTTTTAGGTGGTATTGAGATTGATGTGAGATTGGAAGTCACTATTAAACTTATCCTCATATTTTTCACTTCCCTCTTAGATCTCCACAACTTTAATCCTCTCAAATAAGCACTTATTCATGACTAGGTAGGCAGATTTATGCTAACCAAGGATTGTGTGTAGGTAATCAGCCTTTGTGACCCTGTTTAGTCTCTTCCTTGTCCTTATTGACTTGGGAACCCCAATAATCTCCTGAAACCACACTCAACTTTCCTTAAAACTCTATCACTCTTTTTTCAAACAAACACATATCTCTTAAGAGTAGAAAAGCTTGTGCGAGGACTGTGTATAGGCACTTAGGACTGTGATCCTCCTTTGGTTACTTCCTTTACCCAAACTATAGACTTTTAAATCCTTTGGATTGATGAATTTATGACTTAATAACTCACTTAAATCCTTAAAGTACTCACATAAACCACTGTCTTAGGTTTTGAAAGGTCCTTAGTCACCCAAATGGACCTCCAAGTGACTGTATGACTGTAAATTAGAGTTTGGAATTAGGTTTGCCATCCTAGTGTTTGAGAAGTGCCTTTTGAAAAAATTAATCTCTTAAAACTTATTTAATTCCATTGATCATTTTAATACCTTCTTAGAAACTTAGAAACATAGTATTCCACCATTATCACTATCTAAAGACAACTTTTCAACTTGATTGTAGGTGACTGCCTGGAATCTAACTGTATATGGTTTGAGTAAAATTTCTAAATTATGACATTACATAATACAATGTTTAAGTCTCATAAATAGTTCATTATCACCTCATTATAAGTCTATATCATATTCAAATAAGTTCACAACCTCTATCATCACTACTTCTACCTATGTTCCTGTAGGTGATTGTGTCACTAGGCTTATCTACACTTCTTTGTCCTTAAGTGCTTAGAAAATTATTAGTTCATAACATATTAAAATTGAATTCAATAAAAATAATCTAATTCCTATATGACCTTCAAAACAAAATTGATAACATGAGATTTCTCAGATTTACAGCCCTACAAGCCTATTGAAGATGAAGACTGCAACTTGGTGCTTGAAGGCTTGAAAAATATGAATAGGAATGTTATGGGCATAAATAATATTTAATTATTTGAATAAACATATTTAAAATGAAACACAACTTCAATTTCCCTAGAAACATATACTCAAATTCAAATAAAGTGCATTGTAAACACATAGAACATAGTCCAAGATATAATGAAGATGTGACCATGCTTGTGATTTGTACAGAATACTTGGTTGATTAGAAGGCCATGAATGGATTGAGAATATTATATGATAATTTAGAAACATTAAAATTCATTAGGTCATCTGGGAAACTTATAAACATAAAAAGGTTCCCAATCACTTCAAGCTATGCACAAGAACCAATTTTCATTCTAACAGGACATCCACATGTACCATCATGATGAATTAATGTGTGTGAGGAATTTAAAAAAATATGATAACTTATTCCAACTAGTTTCATACAACCATGAATTCACATTTTTCATTGGATTTATTCTAAACTCAGCCTGTGGGGTTTTAAGCTCTCAAAAAGTAGTCTAGATTATTAGTGATTGTTCATAAATATAAGAGTATAAATCCAATGACCAATATCATAATTTTTATTCTCATATGGGTTCAAAAAATTTTCCAAAATATCATCCCCAAACTTTACATGTATGGCCTATACCATTTAATTTAAATTTTCCTTCACTAGTTTGTGATTAGAGTGATGGGAGATAGAAGTGCTTTTATAAAACATTTAGAGTTAAAAATTCATTACAATCTATTTTCCAACCTATATTATCTCAAGGTATGTTTTTAAGCTATTTTTACTTGCAAGTGACTTCAATAAGTTCATACAACTTCTCTAACTCTCAATATGGCATTAAAATCCAAGAGTCCAACTTTGTCCTGACATGATGATAGGTGTAATAGTTGATTAAATTATCCAAGATCCTTTAAATGTGTATGATATGAATTTTTCACTTAGATAAATTTTACATACACAAATATTCATCAATGACACCAATGACACAAATTTATCACATCTTGTTTGATCTCTTTATGAACATCACCTTCAACCTTACAAAGACCTTCAATCTCTTAGAGAATCTCAATATGTTATTGTCAATCACATTTTTTAATTTCTCTTAAAAAATAAAAACCTCTTCAAACTCATATTATTATTCATTGAGCACTTTGTCAACATCAACTTGATTTCTTAAAGAGTCTATAACCTCAAGGTTGGCTACAACTTCATCAAGTTTGGATGACATAGGATCTTATTTTTGAAACACACACTCAAGATGAAAATCATATTCAAGAGTGTCTTCAAATTGACCAACATGAGGTGTTAGATTTTGAAGGCCTTCAAATTCTTCACAAATTTCATTTAAATTATTCCATAAGCCATATTTTTCCATGGAGTCAATGGCAAGTTCATCTTGTATTGGTTTTTTAAATTCAACCTCTTGATTATGCTTATGAGATCCAACTAACTTAGCTGATGTGATGTTCTCTTCAAACACTTTCTCTTCTATGTCTTGATCAATCTACTCATAATTAGCTTCAACTTCATCCTCAATATCTCTTTATTCATTCAATAAGGTTGATTTATGCTTATCTTCATTAAGGGGAGTACCTATACTGAGTTCTTCATCATAGACATTTGAGTTATCTTCTTGATCATCTACAAATTTAGCTTGATATTCTTTGCTTATATCCCATAATATGGGTTCTCCTTTAATAAGGGATGAGATGGGAGGGTGATGGACAAATTCATGGGTTAGAGAAGGAGTATGAGGTATGGTGGATGGCTCATGGATGGTCTTGGGAATGGGGGTTTCTTGAATAAACTCTTGGGGGGATGAAAAGTTGGATTGGGCAATGGGAGAGACATATTATTTAACAATATTTTCACTTTACTCATATCCCTATTAAGGCTTTTTAATATATTCAAGTTTATCTTCAACCTCTTCATTCTCCCACATTTCTAACCTATCCATCCACCATTGGATATAGCATCTCATTTCATAAAAATCATAATTGATGTCATAGTGGGATTCCTCTTCAACTAACATCCACCTAATCATAAATAATTAAAATAACTTCCTAAAATTCTCTATGAGATGAATAGGGATCACACCACCTTCCTTGTCCCATTTTATCATCACTTTTTTTTTTATCACATTTAGCATGATAGCCAAAAATATTTGACATGAGGTGGAATTTAAGTAGGAAGAAGAGGGGGATAGTAGGGGTTTTGGTGAGCTCCAAATTGTTGATTTAGTTCTTGATTTGATATTTTAATGCCTAAAATCTTGCTTTTAAATCAAATTCATAATTTTATTCCTCGTGATAAGGCTGATAGGAATCATGTTGAGGTTGATATGGATCATAGGGTTGATATGAATCATATTAAAGTTGATAAAGAGACACTTATTGGTATTCTTCTTGATAGCTTTCCTCATAAGATTATTCATAGGGATGATCAATGACATCATGATCATATGGAGAAGAAATAGGTTGAAAATAGGGCTACCATGACTCATAGGGGTGATAAAAATCTTGGTAAGGCTATTAAGACACATAGTATAGGTCATGACAAGAATGATAAAGAGGTGTATAGTATAAAATTTCATCATATCCAACCATGCCATCCTCATTAGTTAAATTAAAACATAATATATTATCAAATTATTTTCACAAGTACTTGGGATGCTAAAATAGATGATAACATTTGGAATCACCATTAGCGTTTATTGTATGCTTCCTAAAGATGATAGGTAGAAGAACACACCAAAGTCTTCCACTCTTTTGGACCTTAAGTCCCATTGGGCATGATAGAATTGTTGTCACTAAATTTTTAACCCTTGTATATGTAGTTAAAGCCTTATCCAAATTGAGTGGAAAATGATATTACCCCTAGGCCTTTGGGTTTCCTATAGCATGGGTGAACCTCTAGATTTAAGGTCTAGCTCCCTTGGTTTGTCTATTGAACCTCATCACCTATAATACTAGATTATTTGGAAGAAAAAAGAGAGATAAAACATAAATTAAACCTATCTTAATGAGGTGATGCACAAATTTTAACCTAACCAATACCAACCAATTTCAAGTACACTTCAAACATAAGCCTAGCCTGCACATACACTAATCCAAATCTATCTATTGCATTAGTATTTCTCATGGAGATTTGTGAAGCAAACTTAAGCTAGGAAGACTAAACATAAGGTCATGAATTGACACTATTAGAGATATAAATAAATAAAAATCATTTGAACATAATTAAAAAACTTCAAAAGACCTACAATAGACATTCAAAGTTGAATATGAATGCAAATAATGACAACATGCTAATGAAGAGAATTTATCACTTAGCAAAATTAAATAGTTAAGAAACACATTGAAAAAACTCATGGATAAGGTAAAATATATCAATATTTATTTCTCAAAGGCTTTAAATGAGTATGGATTCTCCATACTCAGGTGGAGGATATAAAACTTAGCCAAAGTGGCTCAATATATAGCACAAGTGGGAGAGAAAAGAAGAAGGGGGTAGGATAGAAAGGGTAGATAAGTGTCAATGTGAGTTAAAAATAATAAATGAGTTATGTATATGCTTCAAAAATTCCAAGATGTCATGTTTATCTCTCATAAATATTTTCTAACTTTCCAAGTGGTGTAGGAGTTGAATTGCTTTCTGAACACCTTAACTAGCTTCTTGAAACTCCCTTTCCTCTTGACATGTTAAAGGATAAATAGACTTATTGATGATCAGATCAGTTTATAATAAATTTTGTAATCTAATATTTACACATTTGAACTGATCCCAATAGTTTATAATTGACACATCACCTATTTTTCTTGTAAGGTATCTAGAGGACTCTTCATCTCCTCAGGCCTATTTTGCACACAAGTGTCAAAACATAGATTTGTTTTCTTCAGCTCATCTAAAATTTATAGGTGTCTATTTAAATAATATTAGACATAAAATAATCCATTTTTAGGCCTTAAACTATCCCCAATAACTCATTATCTTCTAAAATTCTCTAACAGGCCTCATTGCTTGTAGCCCTAAAATCATACAAACCTCCTTGTGTAGAGAAAAGTATAGAGGGTGGTGATAATATGAGGGCATATCATTTTTTTTAATTTTATTTTCACCCCTTTATGAGATGTAATATCTCTCCTAATCTAAGTGTCATAATGGAAACACCTCTAGGCTTGTGGGTAGCCCAAGGATGAAGTGAATATCTAAATAAGGCTAGCTCCCTTGATGTACCACTTTGGATTAAAACTACACTTAAAATTTGGGGGTGAAAAGGGAGATAAATAACTGAAATAAAACTATAATAATGGGGATGATACACCAAATAATATTATGACTTCCAACTAGATGCATGTTACACATGAAATCAAAGGACAAATTAAACATACACTTCTCAAATCTATGCCTTCTCACATCAATATTACATTATGAGGTTATGGATGAATGTATTAGGATATGAGGACTATAAAATAGGCCTTAAATGGCACTAGTGAATAAAATAACCTCACTCAAACTTTTACATCTCCTATAACACTTCACATGCCCTGCAAGAAGAGGCTACAAATAGGTGAAAGAATGAAACAACATGCTAAAGAATCCATAGTTTTCACTAAGCAAGATTCATCATCCAATTGAAAAAACTATGAATATTCATGGAATAGGTAAAATTTATTATTATTATTTATCAAAAGGTATGAAAATGAGCATGGATTCTCTATACTCAAGAGGATAATGAGATACAAGGGCCAAAATGGCTAGTTCTTATATAACTTGAGAGAGAGAGGAGAAGAGAGAAGTCCAAGGGTAATAAATAAACTTGTAAAGCTAAGATAATTAGTTAATTTTTCACAAAAATATGATATGGTATGAACCATGAAATGTTAGGATTCAAAAGTGTCAATTCAAGCATAAATTTCATGAAAAGTGGCATGAAACTCCGCTTGTTGGATCAAAAAAATTACCTTCATAATTATCCCTATTTTAACACCTCATAACTGATTAATACTAGGTCTAATTATTGGGATTAAGTTTAATGACATCAATAATTCATCTCCATGCATTTTTTTAGGCTTGGTCATCTAGAATCACCTAGAAATGAGCCATCATCATCTATAGTCCAGAAAACTCTTCCTTCATGTACCTTGCACATTTGGCCTTAAAATTGGGATTAGTTTCTCATTAAAATATATATTATGGATTGTATGAAACATATAAATACCCTTCATGACCTTAGAGGCATCAGGAATGCTTTAAAATCACTTCACTTAAAGATCTCCACCCTTTTCACTAGCTTGTCCACTATGCCAGTTTTGACTAGATGAAAGGAGAGATATTTTTTAAACACTTATAAATTGTTTCCAAACATGAAATGGAAATATGTAGTTATAAAAAGTATATATATTCCTCCCAAAGTTTGTTTCATCCTTATACTCCTTATATAACCTAAAAAACACAAATAAATGGTAAAAATAACATATTTCTCACCCCATTCATACAATTATGTATAGATAACAATCATGTGAGGGATATTGATTAAGTCTTATGAAAATTAAAATAGGTTTCATGGACAAAATATACCATTTGGATAGCTCTCCAATCTTTTTTTCTCCATCAAGTCTTAGCTCAGGGTTTAGTAGGGTTTGAGGCCTATTTACACTCTTAAGGTTCATTCATAAAAGTTTGAAATTTGAATTTCAATATAATTCCAAAAATTTATTTTTATAGACCTATTTTCAACCTTTTAAATCCTTTAGACTCCATGAAAACCCTCCAAAAAGATGTGAACATTTGAAACTAGGCTATCAAGCTCCTTTTCACCATTTTCTATAGGTCTGAGTTGCTTTTGGGCTAAAAATGGCTTCCTCATGACTTATATTTCATAAAATATCTTTAAAACCTATTTTATAGTCCCAAAAACATGTTTCAATAGGTTTTATTGATTATCTAAATCCAGAAATAAAGTTGACCCCCTTTTTGGATGCTAGGCCTAATCATTCCTAACAAGCTTGTTTGCAAACCTTGGTGTTAGACACCATATTTTTGGGTATTTAACCTCACCACTTGGTTTTTAATTATTTAATAAGTGTCCATATTCTTTAAAAATCTTCTTTCAAGGACCTAATATCTCCCAACTCACTTGGCTATCTCTATCTTCTAAAACTACAAGTTACAAGCATAAAGAGAATACCCTCTATCTAAGATAGAATAGATGGAAATACCTTGCCTCCTCAAACAAAAATTAATGTTATATGAGGTTATTAAGGTACCAAATGGTCTCTGGACAAAATTTTATATCTTTAATAGGTCAATATACCTCTTAATTCATCTAAATTTCAAGACTAGTTTCTAGGCAAAATGACTGTGTAGGAAATTCCAAAGTGGACTATGTTTTGCATCTTTTGAGTCCTTCCTTTGCTGATTTTTAAATAGTGAGAGTTATTTAAAGTTTAAATAATCTTTTTTTATATTTTTATAACCAATTATCACTCTACCTTACTACAAACCTTCTCCCATTCTTAGATTCTCAAGGCTTATGTCCAACCTGACTATGTTTTTGTCCTAGGGTGATGCTTGTAGGTGTAGATTGCTCTGTTAGATTTTAGGAAATGTTATAATACATATATAAAATCATCCATATCAATTTATTAATTATTTAACTATTTTTTTATGTTTGTAACACACTAATCACTTAGAAATATCACCTCACTACTCAATGTCAACATAGTGATATAGTTGGTTGTAGGTGTTTGTAGGACCTAAAGGGGTCCATGTAAGCTTATTTTACATTTTTAGGAGTTTATGGAGGTTATAATGTTTTAATTAAAATACTCATGGGTTTTTTTTCATTTTTCAAACTCTCTTTATACCTCTTACCTGCACTCTAAGCTCATGAAATGATTCCTTTCCTATTTGACTATATTGCTCTTCAGAAACCTACCTGTGGGTTCAAGTTAGGCCTTTCAATGCCTATTTTAAGACTGTATTTGAAATAAAATGAGGTTAAAAAACATATTTTATAAATTCACTGACCTTGGATGCCTCAAAATAATACCAAAACACCAATACTAACTCCCTATTTGCATACCCTACCTCACTAAGGTACCTTGCTTGTTACCCTACTTGTAGGTTAGATTCACTTCTTTAAGACCTAGTCATAGTGTGAAATAACTCTATATTGAACCATGAAAACAAGAAACACTTGATATTTCATTATACCATATACTCCCCATACAAAATCCTTGGGTTAGTAGTTGATTTTCTTTTCACCGTGACTGAGACACCCATGTCCTTTAGGCCTACTTGTAGGTTACTTTGCTCCACTATACTTATTCATGATGCTTAGAGGTTTTAATTTTATCCTTTTAGGTTAAAAAGTGTATATTTTAACTATTATCCTCCTTTAATCTCTTAAGACACCACTTTGAGAATCAACTTTAGGTAACTACATATCTTCCTAGTTATAGGTGCTTATTTCCCAATATATGGACTGTAAGTGCATAGGAGTTGAAAAGAACAATATACCATCCATCCCATAATTATATTCATGTTAATTATTGTTAGTTTAAATTAATAATTCCATTAAAACCATGTAATATTCCCTATTTTATCTTTAGTATACCAATGGCCACTTAAGGATTCAAACTTGTAGATATCACTATTTGATTTTAGTGTTTTTATGGGCACTTTTAGGCCTTTCAATGCCTATCCTCCCTAGGTCATCTTCCCATAAAAATTGGTGAATTTCATGTCCTTAATATATTATATAAAAAAAAACCATATATATGCCTCAAAACATATTACAACCCTGTAATATGATAACCCCAAAACCTGGTTGGGCCTTTGTTTTGGCCTTTTGGGAACTTAAGGCTTGAACACAGTCAGTTCATACTTAAGGGTAACCTTTAACATTTTATAATAATCAAACCTTATATACAAGTATAACATGATATTTTCATCATGTTAATACCTTAAGTAAGGCATCAACACATATTCCCACCTTTCTATATAGATTTTAAACTTTATGTTTAGGCCAGCTATAGGTGGTGATTCTCAGGTCTATAATAATAAGGAAATTTCAAACAATGAACAAGAAAAATAATCCCCTAATGAATTTTAAATCTACTTAAAAGACTAAAAATGAACTCTTCCCACTTATAAGTGTCTGAAACAAGTATTAACACATCCCATTCAATGTGAATGTATCCTCCAAGAACCTGTAGATAAACATATCTATGGAAGACTATGTGAAGTGTACTACATGATTACCATGATATTTTATTATGCCAAGTTAAGGTTCTTGTTTTATTATATTTATGTGATAACATGTTAAAATTAATGAAATATCTATTACCCTTCCATGAATCATGTTAAATAGGCCAACACACATGATCCTTTATGACTTTGAGTAAGACTGAAACAAGAAGTTGACTAAGTATGAAAGTGAACTACAATATTGATCCAAGAATGCTATAGTGTAGTAAAAAAATTAAGGGAGGTGATAAACATGAAATTAATACATGAAAAGACACCATATCATATTCACATGGAAGCCTCTATATAGAATTCAACCTTCTACAAGTGGAAAGTTGATTGAGACTACACATGGTGGTACCTTCCCACAAAGTGAGTTATTTAGACTATAAAATCAATTAAAAATGTGAAATAAATAATGGATAACATGAGAAAAAGGATTAAACATCATTTAAGATCAATATTAGTAAGTGAATTGTACGTATCTTCCCAAACAAGAGCAAAACTTGTAGGGTGCATAGATAAGGAGGTAGAAACATATAGTTAGCTTCATGAGGATGGTTCATGAAGAAAAAGGCACAATTGTTCAAAATTATTATATTTAAATGAATTTATCTTAGTGTAATACAACATCCTAAAATCATTTTACTTTAAACTTCTTTAGCTATTTGTACTGAGTAAAAAGCTAAAGGTCACTTCTGCATGCCAAGAAAGGTGAAAAAGTAACAAAATGGTTTTGAAAAAAAAATATAACTTCCAAAGAAAACCAAACATGTAAATGATATTGGGGAATTTGAAGAGACACATCGTGACCCTTTCCCACATTGAAGACTTCCCAAAGAGCCCCAAAGAGCTGTACAAGTTCCAAACTTTTTTTTTGCCTCAAGAAAACTATTTTTTCTAAGGAACATACCACTTTTAAATTAGTTTAAATTAATTAAGACCTATTAGGACACATTTTATGTGACATCACCTTTTTCAACCCTCACACTTCCCAATAAATTTGTAAAAGTCATTAAATGCACCTTTTTAACCTTAAAATTACTCAAAATGACTAAAGGAACTAAAATAACTAATGACCAAGGATAGTACAACATTAAGTGACATTAATTAACCCATAAAACACATTTTTACATCTATATTATACCCCTAAAATACCTAAAAGTCAATTTTTTACCTAGGGGTGCCCCCAATTTGACCTAAAAGTCAAATTTGGTTAACAAATTGGTGACACATAAGGGTAGCATGCTTGCTCTGCTAACTATACCAGTGGAATTATTAATCCATTGGTATTAGGGATTCATTTGAATTATAAGACAAATAATAAAAACTTTGACCATTTACCATCAAGATAAGACCACTAATTACCTCAACCACTCAAAGCAAGGACATACATAAAATAAGACAACAAACATGTGTTTCATGAGCACTTATGAAACACACACTAAACTAAATAAAATAATTAAAATGCTAAATATCTTGAGATAAGAACTCCCTCATTGATCAAATTGTAGGTTTGAAACTCTTATTACTTCATGACATGAAATATTGAATGAGGCATATAGCCTTTTGTCCTTTAGCATTAATGCCTCCAACTTTTTCATGACATTTACCAACTTCATTGGCATGATATTTATTAAAAACTAGGTATATTAAAACATGTTGGCTATATAAATGAAATCTTATTTCATCCAAACAACCTCAACCTTCTCATGTGGATCTTCAATTGCAACCTCATCCTTGGTTTCCATAGGGGTCTCAATAAGACTGGGTTTCTTCTCAGCTGTAAGCTCTTCTAGCTCATCAATTAGATTTACATACTCTATCCAATCTTGATCATTGTCCTTCATGGAAGATTATTTATTCACCTTGTCATATACTTCACCATCAACTTGGCAATGCTCTTCAATCTCTTGAAAGAGCTTCATTTGCATATGCCAATCATCTTTGTCCTTTTCATACTCTATAACCACTACCTCTTTAATCTTCTCCTCTTGATGTGTGAATTCATCAAGCTATTTTTATTAAAGATCTAATTCATCTAATGGTGATTCAAAATCAGGTTGAGGTATTGGATCATCTTCAAGAACAACATCTTACACATTGGTCTCAAGAGAGCTTTCTAGGGCTATAACCTCTTTGGGAAAGACTTTAAATTGTTCCCCATCTATATCACATTAATATTCATGATTGAGATGATATATACAACCTTTTGATCATATGTAGATTATTCTTCAAGGGATACAAGATATTCTATCTCTTTCTCCTTCATGGTGATACCAAGACTAGGCATCTTGAAATCATATGACCTAGCCCAATGAGGCTACCAAGGAGGTATATCTTCTTCAAGAAAGAGTTATCTTTCCTTATCAACTAATTTCTCTTCTTTAGGTTTCCATTCCACATGTATATCAAGGAAAAGGGTGATGGGGTGAGGACAAGATGAACTAGTTGGTGGAGGTGGAACATGTAACTCAAAATCAGATTAAGAGTGAAATGTAGGGGTCTCTTTTATAAGCTCTTGAGGAAGGGGAGGAAAATATTGGGCCAAAGCAACTTGATTACCCTTACTTATAATTTAAAATCACTTCATTCACATCTTATTTATCTTGATCATTCTCTTGAGGGAGGTTATATGGGATTTGTTTAGGCATAAGATCTTCTGTTGGGTCTAAACCTTCCATCACACCTTGACTTAGTAGATCCATCCTTGACTCTAATTCATTATTTACTTGGATAGGTTCTCTTGGAAAAGTATCTCTTGAGTTTTATATGCATCATCTCGATGAATATAATGGGATTTATATGAAGGAAAAGAGGTTTATTGAGGAAGGGTGGGAGGAACTTGCAAAGGATCAAATTCATTCACAACTTCACACTCCTTATCAACCAAACTCATATCTTCTTTCTTTCCCCATGATTCCACTATCTTATTCCAGCTTAGGATGTTAGGATTAGAATTCTCTTTCTGAGGTGGTGGGAATGCAATTTAAGAGGGTAATTATGGCCTGAATTACACTTCCTTTTCTACTAAGATAGACTATTATATTTGTTTATTGGCCAACTCAATTTGTCTATCAAGGTTTGCTTCAAACACAAGGCTAGTCTTTTCAACTCTCTCTTCCACTTGATTTGGAAAAGGATGACTTTGGAAGTTTTTATTAGGCTAATGATTAGGGATAAAATATGTCTGATATAAAATTTATGTAAGTGGATATTACGTGATACACTTGTTTAGGTTTTCTTTCATGAATGATTAGCTTATCTTCCAAGGATGTAATCAAACCACTCACATCTAGCATCTCATTTGTAAGCCTTTGCCAATTGGCTCTCTCAATAGGTGCCCAATATATTTTGACAAAATATAAGTCATCTCTAACCTTTTTAATTAAATGTATAGGTACCTCTTGACCACATCCTCTTAGAGTATCAAGCTCTAACATATACCCCTCACATCCCAAAAGTGTTTCTTGAAGGTGGGAATGGATGGAGTTGAGAAGTGGTTGGGTTGATTAGGAAAAGAAAGATATTGAGGAGGTTAGATATATTACTGATAAAACTCATGAAAAGGTTGAATATGATCATAGTGGGGATGAAAATAACCATATTAGGGTTGATACACTTCATGAAAGGGCCGGTTAAGGACTTGCTCTTATTGATAAGGAATGGCACAAGCTTGTGATGTCTCACCAACTCATAAAGAAAAAACTCCACACCAAAGTCAGCCATTAAACCTCATGAAAAAAATAACAAAAATAAATATATCACCAATAATATTAAAAAGGAAACTTGGGTTGTTTGACTAGCTGATGTATCTTCAGAGTTACCATTGATGCTTTGATAGATGACTCCAAAGGTTGATTATTGAGAGACAACACCAAAAATCTCTCAACCTCTTAGATAAAGAGTCCCACTAGGCATGATAAAAAATATTATCACTTGCATTTTCACCCTTTTAGGATATGTCAAAGCACTCATCATCCAAGTGGCATAATAGAAACACCTCTAAGCTTGTGGGTAGCCCAAGGATGAGGTGAATATCTAAATAGGGTTAGATCCCTTGATGTACCACTTTGGATTATAACTAAAATTAAAATTTGGGGGTGAAAAAGGAGAGAGATAAATAAAATTAAAACTATCCTAAGGGGGGTGATATACCAAATAATATGATGACTTCCAACTAGCTACATGTTACACATGAAATAAAATGACAAACTAAACATACACTTCTCCAATCTATGCCTTCTCACATCAATGTTACATTATGAGGTTATGGATGAATGTCTTAGGATAGAAGGACTATAAAATAACATTTTTATGGCACTAGTGAATATAATAACTCACTCAACTCTATACATCTCTTAAAACACTTCACATTCCCTACAAGAAGAGGTTGCAAATAGGTGAAAAAATGAAACAACATGCTAAAGAATCCACATTTTTCACTAAGTAAGATTATTCATCCAATTTAAAACAATCTAAACAGTCATTAAAGAGGTAAAAATAAGTAGTATTATTAATAAAATGATATGAAAATGATCAGTTCTTCACCATGCTCAGGTAGAGCATGAGATACAATGGCCAAAATGGCTAGTTCTTATAGAACATGAGAGAGAGAGGAAAAAAGAGAAGTTTAAGGGTCACAAAGACACTTTTAAATCTTAAATAATTATTTAATTGTAATTATAATATTATATTTGATGTACCATGCAATTTTAAGAAGCATAAGTGCCAATTCAAGGTTTAAACTTCATGAAAATTGGTATGAAACTCCCTTTGTTGGCTCAAAAAAATAACCTTCATGATTAGCCATGTTTGAATACCTCATAACTGATTAGAACCAGTTATTATGATTGGGATGAATTTTGAGGACATAAGGCATTCCTATCCATTAATTTTTTGTAGGCTTGGTCATATGGAATCACCTAGAAATGAGTCATCATCATCTGCAGTCCAAAAAATGCTTCATTCATGCACCCTGCACACATGGCTTCCAAACTAGAATTAGTTTATCATAAAAATATATATGATGGAGTTTATTACACCTTTCAAGACTATTCATATACATAGAGGCATTAGGCATGCTTTAAAATCATTTTAGTTGAAGATCTCTACCCTACTCACTAACTTATCCACTATGAAAGTTTTGAATGGATGAAAGGAAAGCTATTTTATAAACACTTATAAGTTTTTTACAATAATTAAATGTACATATAAAGTTATAAAAAAATTATATATTCCTCCCAAGCTTGGTTTAATCCTTATACTCCTTATAGAACCAATAAAACACAAAAAATGGTAAAAAATAACCTATTTTTCACCCCATTCATACAAGTCTTTACAGCTAAAAATAATGTGAGGGAGATTTATCGAGTCCTATAAAAAATTACAATAGGTTTCATGGCCAAAATATGCCATTTGGATATCTCTCCAATATTTTTTTCCATTGGGTCTTAGTTGAGTGTTTAGTAGGGTTTTAGGCCTATTTTCACTCTTAAGGTTCATTCATAACAAATTGATATTATAATTTAAATCTAATTCCACAAATTTATTTTTCTATACCTCTTATAACTCCTTTTAACTATTTTGGACTCCATGAAAACCTCCAAAAAGATGTGAGCATCTAAAACTAGGCTATCAAGCTCCTTTTCACAATTTCCTATAGGTCTAAGTTGATTTTGGACCAAAATTATCTTCCTCATGAATTTTATTTCATATAATTAGATTTAAAACATCTTTTATAGTCCCACAAACATTTTCCAATAGTTTTTATCAATTAAATAAAGCCAAAAATAAAGTTGACCCCCCTTTTGGATGTTAGGCCTAGTCATGCCTAACAAGCCTATTTGAAAACATTGGTATTATAGACCATATTTTGGGTATTTAACCTATATAATTAGGTTATAATGTTTTAATATGTGTCCATAAACTTTAAAATTCTTCTTTCAAGGCCGAAATATCTCCCAACTCACCTGGTTATCTCTATCTTCCAAAATTATAGGTTACAAACATAAAGGGAGTACCCTTTATCTACGACAAAAAGGGAACTAACCTAATTCCTAAGATAAAAATTAATAATATTTGATTATATCCAAGTCCCAAAGGCTCTCTATAAAAAAAATTATCTCTTGAATAGGTCAATAGAACTCTTAACTCATCCAAATTCCAAGACTGGTTTCTAGGCAAAATCACTGTGTAGGAAATTCCAAAGTGGACTATGTTTTGCATATTTTGAGTCATTACTTTTCTAAATTTAAATTAGTTATATTTAATTAAATTTTAAATCATAATTTTTAAAATTTTTATAACCCATTACCACTCTACCTTACTACAAACCTTCTCCCATCCTTGGATTCTCAAGGCTTATGTCCAACTTGACTATGTTTTTGTCCTAGGGTGATGCTTATAGGTGTATATTACTCTGTTAGATTTGAGGAAATGTTATAATACATATATTAAATAATAAATATCCATTTATTAATTATTTAACTCTTCCCTTAATGTTTTTAACACACCAATCACTTAGAAACATCACCTCACTGCTCATTACCAACATAGTGATACAATTGGATGTAGGTGTTTGTAGGACTTAAAGGGGTCCATGTAAGCTTATTTATAATTTTAATAATATTATGGAGGTTATAATTTATTAATTTAAATACTCATTGGTTTTTTTTCATTTTTTAAACTCTATTTATACCTCTTACCTGCACTCTAAGTTCATGAAATGAATCCTTCCCTGTTTGACTGTATTGCTCTTTGGAAACCTACTAGTGGGTTCAAGTTAGGCCTTTCAATGACTATTTGAAATAAAATAAGGTTAAAAAAAATATTAAGTAAATTCAATTACCTTTTATTCCTCAAAATAATACCAAAACACAAATACTAACTCCTTGTCACCATATCATGCATGACTGAGGTACCTTGCTTTTTTACCCTGCCTGTTGGTTACACTCACTTATTTAATACCTAGTCATAGTGTGAAATAAATATTAATTTAACCATGAAAACAAGAACCAATTTATATATTATTATAACTTATACTCCCCATATAAACTCCTTGGGTTAATATATGAGTTCCTTTTCACCATGACTGAGACACCCCTATCCTTTAGGCTTGCCTGTAGGTTACTTTGCTCCACTACACTTGTTTATGGTGCTTACAAGTTTTAATTAGATATATTTAAGTAAAAAAGTGTATTATTTAATTATTATCCTCCTTTAATTTCTTAATACACCACTTTTAACATCAAATTTAAGTCACTACATATCTTCCCAGCTATAGGTGCTTATTTCCCAGTGTACGGACTATAGGTGCATAGGAGTTAAAAAGAAAAATGTACCATCCCTCTCATAATTATATTCATGTTACTTATTGTTACTTTCACTCACTAATTCCATTAAAACCATTTAATATTACCTATTTTATTTCTATTATATTAATGCCCACTTAAGGATTCAAACCTGTAGATATCATTGTTTGATTTTAGTGTTTTTATGGGCACTTTTAGGCCTTTCAATTCTTATCCTACATAGGTAATCTTCCACTAAAAATTGGTGGAGTTCATGTAACTTATAGAGGATACAACATTAAACCATATATATTCCTAAAAACTTATTGTAATCTTGGAATATGATAACCCCAAAACGTGGTTGGGCCTCTATGTTGGCCTTTTCGGAAGTTAAGACTTGAACACAGTCAGTTTATGCTTAAGGGTAACCTTTAACCTTTTATAATAATAAAACCTTATATATAAGTCTAACATGATATTCTAATAATTTTAATTCCTTAATTATGGTGTCAACACATATTTCCACCTTTCTATATGGATTTTAAGCTTTCTACTTTGGCCACCTATAGGTGGTGATTCTAAGGTCTACAACAATAAGGAAATTTCAAATAGTGAACAAGATAAACAATCCCATAATGAGTTGTAAATATACTTAAAATATTTAAGTGGAATCCTCCCACTTATAAGGGTTTGAAATAAGTATTAACACATCCCATTCAATGTGAAATCATCCTCCAAGCACCTGCAGATAAGCATATCCATGGAAGACTAGGTGAAGAATACTACATGGCTACCATAATCTTTTATTATGCCCAGTGTAGGTTATTATTTAATTACATTTATTTGAAAATATTTTAAAATTCATTTAATCTCTATTACCCTTCTATGAATCATGTTAAACAATCCCACACATGTGAACCTTTATGACTGTGAGTAAGAATGAAATAAGAAGTTGACTAAGTATGAAAGTGAACTGCAAGATTGATCCAAGAATGATATATTGAGATAAAAAAATGAAGGGAGGAGATAAACATGAAATTAAGACATGAAAATACACCATATCCTATTCACATGGAAGCCCCTATATGGAATTCAACATTTTTAAAGTGGAAATTTGACTGAGACTGCACATAGTGGTACCTTCTTATAAAGTGAGTTATTTGGAATATAAAATAAACTCTAAATGTGAAAAAAATCATGTATAACATGAAAAAATGGAGTAAACATCCTTTGTGACAAACCTCAACAAGTTAATTATATGGATCTTCCCAAAAAAGAGCAAAACCTACAAGGTGAATAGATAAGTAAGCTTAAAAATACAATCAGCTTCATGAGGATGGTTAATGAAGCACATGACACCATTATTAAAAATAATTATATATAAATTATGGTATATAAGTTTTATAAAACCTACCAAAATAATTTGACTTGAAACCTCTTCAGCTTTCTGCATTGAGAAAAAACTTGAAGGTCACTTTTGCATGCCAAGAAGGGTGAAAAAGTAGAAGAATGGTTTTGGGCCAAAAATGTAACTTTAAAATCAAAAAAAAAGTGTAAATAATGTTTGGTAAGTTTAATTGACAAACCATGATCATTTCCCATGTGGCACACTTCCCAAGGAGTTGTATAAGTGCCAAACTTCTTCATTTCCTTAAGAAAATTGCTTTCTTTCAAAGGAACCTACCACTTTTTAGTTAGTTTCAGTTAATTAAGACCTATTAGGACACATGGTACATTAAATAACCTTTTTTAAACCTCAAACTTCATAATAAATCCATATACTTAATTAAATATAACTTTTTGATCTCAAAATGACTAAAGGGACTAAAATAAGTAATGACCAAGGCTAGTAAAAAATTAAGTGGCATTAATTAACCTATATAACACCTTGTGACATATATATTAGAAAATAAAACACCTAAAATTAAATTATTTACCTATGGGTTCCCCAATTTGACCTAAAAGCCAAATTTGGTCAATAATTCTACAATTGCAAGTTTAATTTCATGCTTTGAGAGTGAGTAGACATATCTCTATTTGCCCTTTCTCTCTCTTAACTAGGACTCCCTACCAAGAGATTCAAAACTACTATATAGGTTACCCACACATAAAAAAAAAAACCCAAAAATTGTGTGATTCACTTAGAGAACATCCTCCCATTCTCCATGCCAAATTTGAAGTTTTGACTCATTATATAGAGCTACAAAATATCAAAAATCAATATTTTAACCCTAATATATATAGATTTATACATTATTGTACCAAAAAATTTCATAGGGTGATGATTATGGGAGTATTTAAAATTTTATGGGTGGTTTATAAGTTTTTCTGATCTATTTGGAGGCATGAAAATGAATTTCTCTCTCATCAGGTCTTTATGGTTCTCCTAGGCATCCTGAAAGTGCTTTAAACTCTTAACAATAGTTCATAAAGCTGGAAGCATGAAACCAAAAAAAAATTACACAAAATGGAAATTATACTATGTTATTAAGCTTCTCCTATAATCTTATGGTACCATGTATCATGTGTGATCGATCCAAGCAACAAAAACTGACCTCTTGAATTGAAAACAAGTATTATACGAGGTCTAGGCAAGATTGTAGTTTGTAGGATATTTTATTGAGTTTGGTTTGATTTAAAATGAACTTATTAGGTAAATTATGTACACATTAACCTATTATAATTATCTTACAACTAATTCATTCACCAAACTTTTATTACATCCCATTGGACTAGGCTTAGGGTTTATAGGCCAAGCTACCTAACTTACCCTAACTCACTATTTTCTCCCATTTTCCTTCTTTTTTATGACTCTAAGTTATTAATAAGGTGTTTTTATAGATATTTAAAACTCTCCTCAATGTATTAAAGTTTATCTTAGCACATTTTACTTCACTATCATTTCTTTGAGTCCTATGTATGCACTAAGTAGTGCTAGGACTGTATAGGGTATGCTTGTGTTTCTAATTTCTATTAATTGTGTCTAAGGGATGATGGAAATATTATTTTCACTTATATTTTAACCCTTTGATGATATTAATCATATATCCTCATCCAATTTTCATAATGTAAACATCTCACTTGTTGTGGGTATTCAATTTGGTGAGATGAATCTCTAGATTGAAGGGCTAGCTCCCTAGATGTGCCTTAAAATGCTTTCAACTATACTAACTAATTACTTGTGGGGAAAAGGGATAGAGTTAAAATGAAATTAAACCTATTATATTTGGTGATACACCAATATTTTTACCATAATACTATTGTACTTTATCACTTTGAGACAAGGCATACAACACTAATTTAAGAGTCCTAGAGTGCACTAACATCAGTATTTCAATATGAAGGTGCCATATATGAAGAATATCCAACATAAGTGTAAATATAGATAATTTTTTAGATTATAAGACTTCCTTGAACACTTAATAACATTACCATACACTTCACAACACTTCATATGACCTACTAGGCATGGAATCACTTGCATCAAACATGAAAGGATTAAGAGAAAACAAGGATAAATGAATATCTCTCAACCATTCACTATAAATATCTTCACACAATTTAAAAATATTATATATGAACTAAAAAATTAATTTAATTTAATTTCTAAGGCAATTACAATGCCAAAACTAATAGGGCTTCACCATACATGGTGTGGTATTAGATTACAAAGGCCAAAATGGTAGCTCTTATAGAGCTTGAGAGAGAGAGAGGAGAAGAGAGAAGAGGAGAGGAGTCCAAAGGTCATAAAGACACTTTTCAATCTGATCCAAGGATTTAATTTTTCATGAAAAGAATATATTGGATGAACCATGCAAGTTTAGTAAGTACAAGTGTTTGCATAAGGCATAAAACTCATGAAAAGTGGTATAAAACTCCTTGTGTTGGCTAAAAAAAACCACCTTCATGATTGGCATCCTTTGAACACCTCATAACTGACTAAGACTAAGTCCAATGATTGGAAATAAGGGTAAGGATATAAAACATTCATCTTCATGTGTTGGTTATAGTCTTGATTATTTGTAATCAACTAGAAAGGAGCCATCATCATCTGCAGTCCAAAAAACTCTTCTTTCATGCACCCTGCACACTTGGCTTCAAATATAACTTCAATATCTCATGAAAATATATGTGAGTGAGTGTATGAAAATTAAAATACCCTTAATTACCTTATAATAATCATTCAAACCTTAAAATCACCCCACTTGAAGTTTTCCACCCTTCTCACTAGCTTGTCCAATATGCTAGTTTTGACTGGTTGAGATGAGATCTCTAGTTTGGACACTTAGGAGATTTTTATTGAAATTAAATGAACATAGGGATTTATTAAAAATATAATATTCCCTCCAAACTTGGTTTCATATTTAGACTCCTCTTGTAGCTTCTAAAATTCAAAAAATGATAAACAACTACCCTATTTTATACATTGTCTTTACAAGTTCGTATAACCCATCTTGGTGGGAAGTATCTTGAGGGATTCCTGTTTAACATACAATAATCATTCATGTCATTTTTATACATTTGGATGCATATTTATCCTCATTTATCTAATCAGGTCCTTCCAAGGGTGGTTTTGTAAGGGCTTTATTTTATTTACCCTCTTGAGATTTGTTCATATAGGTTTCACATTGAAATTCCAGACATATGTCAAAAAAAGGTTTCCTAGGACCTTATCTAACTCCAAATTCCTTGAGTCTCCATGCAAATCCTCAAAATAAAAATGAAGATTTAAAGTCACCCAATCAATCTTGTTTATTCCATTTGTATAGGCCTGAGGTTGTGTTGAGCCCAAAAGTGGCTTCTTTGTGATTTCTCTACCATCCAAAATCTTGGTAACCTATATTTTGACCCCAAAAACATGCTAAAATAGGTTTAAATGCTTATCTCATGTGGAAAGTGAAGGTGACTATCACTTTGGGACTTATGCCAAAACCTTGCCCTTAAGCCTAACTATAAATTAGATCTCAATATGACCTTTTATGGGTTTTATTTCCTCTTGATATCTCAAACACACCTGTGTTCATCCCATACACATTTTCCAATATTTTATAAATCTCACTCAAATCTATAACCATGTCTCATGAACCTGCTTAGACTTTTAATGGCCTAAGGCACCATTTTAGTGTTTTTACATCCTTTATTGGTTTCTAATGTTTATTTTTATTTTTTACATATTCATATACTTCTTTGAAATGTTAAAACATCACTTGGTTCATCTCTTTAACTCCATTCCTCAAAAACTTCCAATTAGTGCATGAGGGGAGTGCCCTCTGTCTGAGATAAAATAGAGGGAACTCCCCTATTTATTAAAAAAATTATGAATATTTTAGGAGAATATATAGGTTTTAAATATCCCCCCTATAAAAATTCATCCCTTTTTCATCTCTTATGACCCTCCAAAAGCATTAAAACCAAGACAGACTACTAAAAGAGTGACTATGTGTAATGTTTATTATTATGGACTATTTTTTGCACTTAGAAGTGCCTTTCCTTTTATTTTTATCCATTATTAGGGTATAATAATGGGTTTTAAACCATAATAATGATTTTAATAGTGATAATTTAACCATCATCATCAATTTTTTCACCTTGAAAACCTTCCTTACTCAGTCAGGCCTGACTGGTAAGTCAACCCTGCTCGTAAATGTTCACTCTACCTGTAGGTGTTCACTAACTACTAGTGATTTTACAAAACCTTGGATGAATTATTTTTATACCCTTAAGGTAATTTTATCCTTATTTGAACCATTTCTTTCATTTTGAGTTGAATCCATGCCAAGAACCTCAACTTTTCTGCCCTCTACCCCACACAGTCAACTATAGTTGACTATGGGGGTCTATAGGTGTTCACTACCTTTAATCTTAAAACCTATGTCATGTAAGTAATTTATACTCTCTTAGGAGTGATAATAAATATATGGGTTCTTAAAATCATCCTTTGATTGAAACTTTAGCCCTAAAATTGGGCAATGGACTGTTTACATTTATAATCAATTGTATGTGAAAGATTCTAAGAGAAGGGACACGTGAAGGTAATCATGTTTGTATTAGACTTTAAGGGTATTTAACTCAAACTAAATTCTAACCCTATAGCCATCATATAGGCTTCATTATGGTGAACAAGGAACTTATAGTTATCTATGAGGAACAAAACATAGTATTCAAATTTTTTAGATGATCATTAGATCATAAAAGCTTCATGTAGACTAGTAGAACCATTCAAATGTGAGGGTGTGATCTATTATGAAATTCTTGGATAGAGAAGCTTTTACTTCACTCAAAACTATAGATAACACTAACTATTTTCAATGTCTTTTTAGGTGACTTAGGGGGATTAAAAAACCAATCTCCATCAATTATCTACCCTTAAAAAATTTCCAAGTCCTTGTTCTTGCTATAGGATTCAAGGTGAATGCACTAGGGGTGATCAAAACTCAAAGTAGAATTTTTATGAGACCTTTTCAAAAGAGCTAGGTTCTTTATTTTCTTAGTTTGGAGACAAAAGGCTTGAACATAGTCTCTATTCTCTTGAGCATGACTCCCAACTTCCATTTGCTAATACGTCCTCTATATGAGTCTACCATGATATATATATATATATATATATATATATATATATATATATATACACTTCAAGAAAAAATTTCTCCACATGCTTCAACCTCTCTCTTATAGCTCTTTCTCTTTTTTATGACCACCTAAAGGTGACTATCTTCATACACAAGCATCAAATTAGGATAATTGGTAGTGAGAATCACATTTGATCATAATAAATACTAAGCCTATCTCAAATCCTTCCAATTAATTCATCACACTTACAAGGTGTTTGAAATAACACTAATCTCTTATTTTTATCATGACATTATTGTGAAAGGCTATAGATGCACATTTTCTAGTATACAAGCAATAAAGTAGGATAATGGAAATGAACATGAGATAGTCCATGTATGAAAGAAACTACCTTTTCATGGTGTTCCAATGAAACATAAAGATGTTTAAAAGTCTTAAACAAGATCTCACACTCCCTTTCAATGTTGGTATCTTCTGTAGATGATGACACAAAAGTATGTTCATGGATGCTTGACTGTATATATTACTTATGAATATCATATTCATGAATAAATTCTTGGAGAATGAGCCTCAAAAGGTGTCAGGTTAATAAAACATGTGTTGACCATTTTTGCCTAATAGGCCAAAAATTGATCCCCCTTTTTTCATGCTATTTTGAGCCAGTAGTTTTGATTTTGCATGAGTCTTTCCATTTCTACAAACTCTACAAGTTTTCTACAGACTTCACAAGGACTTCTACAAACTCCATAGGTGTAATCTTTTAGTAGACGAAGAACTAGTTTAGAGAGTGCAAGGTTTTACAAAGTTTATTCAGACTCTTGTCTAAATAAATTCATAAGGAAAGAAAGCTAAAATGGTTTAAGGACACTTTTCCTTAAGGTTGGAAGAGTGGTTCAATGACATAATCTTTCCAAGAGTTAGCACCTTTGAACCATTAAACCATTAACTAGTTCAAAGCCTTGGTTCAATGCCTTGGTTCAACTCTTCAGTTCAATGCCTTGGTTTAATCAGCAAAGTTCATCACTTTGGTTCAAAGCTAAGTTCATCGGCAAGTTCAATCAAATGGTTCATCGCTTTGGTTCAAAGCCTTGGTTCAGTCAATAGGTTCAATAAAAGTTCATCACTTTGGTTCAATCAAACGGTTCATCAGCTTGGTTCAACGCATTGGTTCAATGTTTTAGTTCAATGCTTTAGTTCAATCAGATGGTTCAATCACTCAGTTCAACACAAAGTTCATCAGTAGGTTCAATCAAATGGTTCGGTTCATCAGCTCAATCTAAATGGTTCAACAGGCTTAGTTCATCAAATGGTCTAACAAATGTTTAAACCATTAAACTGGTTCAATGAATTGGTTCAACAATTGGTTCAAAGGAGCGGTTCAATCAAAGGTTCAATCCTCCCAAAGGATAAGTGCCCTTGCAGAGGGCAGTTCTAGGTTCAAGAGCCCTTGTGGAGGGCAGGGAGCACTTCAAAGAGGCCACAAAGAAGTAACTAAGATCTTTCAAAAAAAATTTAAGGAAAAGTCATGAATTCTTTCAAAATTTTGTTCGAAGGATTTCCTTTAGACAAAAAGTCTAAAGGAATTTAGGGAAACCATGAGCAAAAAGCTCGAGAGGAAATTTTTGAAGGCAAAGTCACAAGGCAATTCTTGCAGACTTTTTGTTCACAGGAAAAATATCAAAGCAAGAAAGCCCATGGGAAAAAATCCCATAGAAAAATCCCATGAGGAAAAGGCCAAAGCAAAAAGTTAAAGGAAAAGCCTGAAGGAATTTGCCAAGGATGGTGACATCCCAGAAGCTGTCAACTTTAAGAAGATAGACTAGTTGTTGGTCTTCACACTGTGACGGGCCCGTGAATGTCAATTTTACACTAGGAAATCTAGAGCATGGAAGGCACCAAGTGGTAACCATGGAAGGCTTTGACATGCTTTTTTAGGAGTAGCAGAATGTGCCACATGTCCCCTACAAGGCTTGGTAAAATCTGACAAGTGTCAGCCTTTGCGGTCTCTCTCTTTTGCCCATGAGAACTGTGGTGGGCCCTAGATGAATTGCTAAAGAAAGTAGAAGGCTGACACATGTCCTATTTTGCAAGACCTTAAAAGGGTGCCTAAAGCTTCCATGAGTCAAGTGGATGCTACCACGTGACCTACCCATTTTACAGTGGAATGTGCCACGTGTCACTCACTAGGCCAAGGCAAGCAGTGAGAGCCCAAGGAACACAGCAACCCACCAGAAGATAGCCTCCAAGGGCTGAAGGAGC